>CP092874.1:62590136-62609341 GCA_030710605.1 Cordylochernes scorpioides | reverse complement strand
ATTTACTCAGTAAAATCAATATATTGATATATTTCACGCGGTATTTGTATAGATAAATGATGAGCCAGACAGTAATAGCTAACATCATGATAGGGATATAGGACGATACATAAGCTTTCGAGATAAATATCAAGATTATCATCAGTGAAGAGAGCACCTGCACTAGAACTCCCAAGCGAAGTTTTGAGAAGCGATCATTGCTGACTATATTTCCAGTCAGATAAATATAAATCTTTAAATAGAAAGGAATAATATCTTGATATCTAGTTGGAGAATATTGCAATTTTTTCCGATGTGATATCATGAAGACCCGTAGAATATCTTGCAGATTGTTTGACATTAATAAGGTGAGTAAATGTTTTGTTCTTTCTATCGCATAGCAACAATGTGTCGATTGGTTGAGAAGTCATTGTTGTCAAACAGAAAGGAATAATTATGCTCTTCAATAACAACGTTTATATCAGCAACGTATCAATATATTGCACAGACGATTGTGGGAGGGAGAGGGGTGAATATGAGGAAATTACTAGTTGGTATATTAATACTTGAAAAACGAAGGTTTCTGCATTTACACTTATTTGTAAAACGAAGTTTGAAAATTATACCGCAAATGTTTATTTTGAATGAAAAATCGGAATTTGTTTCAAGGAGAAATAACGATTATTTCTAACCTTAGGGATGAAGTATGAAAGGATGAATTTTGAAGAGTAATAATAAATGGAAAAATAAAGTGTCCAGGGATGGGAATCGAACCCACACTGTTCCGCTTACCGGGCAGTTGACATGTCCAGGGTAGCCAAGTGGACATGACATCTGCCCGGTAAGCGGAACACTGTGGGTTAGATTCCCATCCCTGGACACTTTATTTTTCCGTTTATCATTACTCTTCACAATTCATCCTTTCATCCTTCATCCCTAAGGTTAGAAATATACGTTATTTCTCCTTAAAATAAATTCCGATTTTTCGTTCAAAAGAAAATTTGCGGTATAATTTTCAAACTTCGTTCTACAATCATAAGCCGCATTATATATGTAATAATAATTAAATTACTTATTTGTAAATTGAAAAAGAAATCGTTTATGTGCGTGTATATATATATAAGTAGAAAATAAATAATTTGTATATGAATAATGAAGTTCTTTGCGTTTTATTATTTATATTATTTTCTTTGTAATCTTGTAAAACCATATTGAGAGATATATAATTAAGAAATAAAAATACATTTCAAAAAAGCTTTCATTGAAATGCACTAAAAATAAAAAAATTAAATATTTTATCCTCTGCAAGTGCGTCATTGAACAATTAGATGTATCTGAGTGAAAATAAAAGCGGTGATCATCATGAAATTCGAATCTAATGTGATTTAATATGAACAACTGATTAGCGATTTTTATATGTGTTTACTGAAAATTTACCTCTTCTCGCAATATTATTCTAGTTATTTAGCCAATTTAATGTAACCTGCTACTTTTACTGCTCTAAACATTACACTCGGCGATTCTGCTCATATATACAAAGTGTAAAATGGAATCATGATTATTGTAATAATACAAATCATATAGATAAGATTATAGGACAGTAAAAGTTTATTTTATTCAAAAATAAAATCCGTGAATATATATAGTAGCTTCATTTCTTGTATATAGATCGAATTATGCTTAATTGATGCCTATGCGGTTTCGCCATACCGCTGTTATATTGCATTGGGCTGTTTTGCTTTTATATCGATACTGAAGCAAAACTCTTGGAAATTATATTTTGAATCAAGTATGGAGATTGAAATTAATCATATACGTCATAAATAGTTTTAAAATCTTTTTATACATTGAATAAAATATTTAGATTAGCCATATATTGAATAATATTAATTTGAAGCACCTTTAGAGAGAGATATATTTAAAATATAATAATATTAATATACTATACACATCTTTATCCATTGCTTAGTGTGTAAATATATAGGTTAAAATTCACTAAGGTTTGTGTTTCATTATAAATATTAACATCTTAACCTACAAATATATATATCATAAACAAACTAGACATACCCTGACCACTAACATATAAGCGGTTTTTAGATGGCAGAGCGCCATCATGTTCCCTGATATTTGGCCAACCCATTTTCTTGATAAATCAAGAGAAGCCAACCACGAAATATATATATACACTGTATAACAAAATAATCGACGCACCAAGAAGGAGTTGTCAGATTAGGACAAAAATTGGTCTATGTAAAGAGCATGTATAGGGGGAAAACGATTAAAATTTTAGAACAATTAATTGTTTTATTTCAAAGTTTGATCGTCACAAATTGTGAATTGGTTCCGGTGGCAAGCTGGTGTCACTTTGAGACGACTAGAAAAGACGTCATACTTTATTACCTACATATGACATTGTTTAAATTACGATATATATATATATATATGAAATAATAGGTCCTGTCGACTCACTGTAATAATTTGTTGAGTTTGATGTCGACTACTGAAATAAGTTGAAGTTCTGGTAAGCCTTGTGTAGAGTTTTCCAGTACCTCTCTGCACCTTGGAAGACCTTTAAAAGTTCTCACAAAATACAGGCAGTCGTGGTCGAGGCAGAGTGGAAAGTTTGGGAATGTCCACACAAAAAACGAAGACACAATTGCACTAAGAAAGTTCCGTTAACAGATAAAAGTTGAGCTAGGAGCGAAAGATGGAGATAGAAGTTTCTTACTCGTCTACATGATGGATGAGGAGGACCTTGGTGACAACCGACGAGAGCTCGCGCTAAGGGTGAACTAACTGTATTTTTAGGTTAAGACGGGGGGCCTTTTATATATCTTTCCCGAGAAAGGGTAGTATTGCATTACAGCATATGCGAGAGGGGCTTGTATCGTCTGGTGAAATTGTACACTGGCGCCGTGGCCGTTTCCATCTTTAGACTTTGTTGTTTTGGCAATACTATATGCTCGATCTCTGCTTTAGCTCAACTCTTAATCAATTACAGAGTTTTATTTATTTATCCACTTTGTACAAATTACATTACATATGATGATGTAAAGACACATGTCAATAATACGTATAATCATTAACAGCTGGGTTTCTATTATACAACATTAAAATCTTGTTATAAGTTATATACATGGGGTTGTTGGCTTAAATTACCATAGATAGGCCCCGGGAGTGAAAGGGTTTATCCGGGTTTAAGCGGGTAAAGCCTCTCTAACACAGGTAAGTAATTAAAATTTCTTTTAATTAATTTAAACTGTGAGGGTTAAAAAGGGCTATAACAAGATGATATTTGTTTGGATATATAAAGTGAAATAAAAATGACATTTTTGTTTGATTTAAAAAAATGATGATTAAAATAAAATGATGACATAAAAATTCACATTCTAAGAGAATATTGGCGGGCGTTGGACAGGGTTAGTAGTTGAAGAATATGCAATTGTTAGAAGTGCACATGTAAACCAAATACTCATATCCAGGTGCAAAGCGAGGATATAGACTTGAGCTGTCTTCCTTGGCAATGTTTCACTTGCGATCCTATATAAGGGTTACAGTGCTTTGTTACAATTTTAGGATTATTGGGTTAAAAGTTTCTGAAGAAAAGTTGTTTATTTTTATGATTGGGAAAGGAGTGAAATAGAGCCATGCGATAAGTAGAATTGTAGCGACAGTAGGTGGTCTGACTTGACTCGAAATCAAAGGTTGATTGTAGTCCGCTAGAGCTGAAAAAAAAAAAGTTGAAAGTTGAAAAAAGTGAACGCTTTGTGAATGCGTTGGTGATTTGCTCTGCGGATAAAATGAAATAAACTTTTGAAACGTGTTCAGACCAGAAGTCGGGATTTTTAAATCTGGGGAACTGTGTTTTCAAAGAGTTTGTTGAATTACGAAATCAAAAAATAAATTGTCAAGCAGTGCTGTCGTTTTTCTACGTTGATGTGACGCAATGACTGAAAAGAGAGTGATGAAAATACAGGGTGATCCAAAAGTCCCGCACTATTTTAAAAATTAATAACTCCGCGAATATTTGCGCTAGAGCAATGCGGTAAACACCATTGTGTTCAGGATGCAATGGGATTTTTTATGGCAAATAATGAAAAATTCGAAATTGATTTTAGTTACAATTTTATTCGCCAGATGGCGCTCTACCAGAATCAGAGATTCAGCGGCCAAATTGTTTGATAAATTGAAAAATATAACTGATCGGCATGTATTTTCCCTTTTTGAATACCAGGAAAGAACCCTAATAATATCAAATAACAAATTAATAAAAAACCACTTCGCCAAAAGTATGAAGAATTGGTTAACGATTTTCAAATACAATCAGAGATATGTAAAATAGGTAAATGCAAATTAAAACATGTAGCAAAAAGAAAATTGATATTTTAGATACGGTTTGTTTCCGAAGATAATAAATTTCTAATATTTTTAATTCAACTCTCACTCAGTATCGATTATATTTATTTTAATTCATTTGAAAAATATGTATCTATCTCTGATAATTTATTTTACTCTGGAATGCCGTTGTTGTTGTCGTGTCCAATAAAGAGCCTCAGATGTATCCATGTATCTCCATCACAGCAGCAGCAATGTCCACTATCTTAGGTGTGTAAAGCTGCTGCTCAGGGTCTATGTCTAATTTTTGCAAGGCTGCGGCCATTGCTGGCTATAAGAATATGTGGGTAGGTGTAAGTTCCACACCAGGACAATTGTTGCATGCCCTATAGGTTCTTGTGCCATCTGGATGTATTGTCATTCCTTTATAGTGTTTTGTTCTAAGTCTTGTTATAGTTTTTGTCATTTTTCTCTCAGAGTTTATTTCGCATTTTGATCTTTTCTTATTTTTTCGTTTAATTATCTTGTATTTTGACAAAGAATCAGCGTCAAATAATGACATTTGTTCTTTCCTTTGGCTCAACTTTCTGGCTTCCTTTGCCAATTCGAATGCAATTTCATTACCCCTGATCCCAGCATGGGCAGGGATTCATTGTAGAATGCAGTTATTCTCCAATGGTTCCAGTTGGGTAAGTAACGAGTGTATTTTCTGTGTGATTTTAGTATTGCCCTTCTGAATTTCTTCTAGAGCGGATATGGAGTCGCTGTATATTAAAATTCCTTCTGCTTGATGCAGGGATGGTTGGTTAAGGCATACATCAAGGGCTTTCCAGATAGCTGTCAGTTCACAAGTGAAGTTTGACGAAATCTGTCCTGCTCCTTCTTTGATTTTGATGTTTGTTCCATCTTGCAGTATTATGTTAATTCCGGCCCCTCCATTACTCAGGGTAAGGTCTGAAGATCCATCTGTATATGCTGTTGAAGGGCGTGGCCTAGCAATTTTAATCAAGAATTTGTACTATGAGGATATAGCCGTTAATATTACAAACACATTAGACCTCGAATCCCAAGGTATCAAAGTCTACCTCAATCAAAACAAAGCCATCCACATATACAATATGTATCACCCTCCAAACAATACATTTATTGACGATGGAACAATGGCTCAATTTCTTACAGACAACACTATTATTGTAGGTGACCTTAATCCCAAACATCAAATATGGGGATGTTCTACGCCAAACCCAAGAGGCAAAATACTATCAAACATATTTGACGACAATGCCTTCATGTGCTTAAATGATGGAAATCCTACCCATCATTCCTACAAGCTATAATACTGCACAAGCCCTTGATATAAGTTTTTACTATCCTGACATTTTCCACAAATGCAAATAGAAAATATTAAAAAGTTTTGGAAGTGATCATTTGCCTAATTTGATAGAAATTAGCACCAAGACCAAAACTAGCTCAATTAAGAAAAATTCTGGAACTTCAAAAAGGCTAATATGATATCTTTCGAAAACACCATTATTAAAGCAGACAAAGTTTCAATACCAAGAGGTAATATTAAGAAATGGATTCCAAATTATACACACCAGGCAAAAAATATTCAAAGACTTATAACTAAAATAAATGAACTACAAAAAAGTGCACCCAAAACCAAACAAATTGTAGAACTGAACTGAACATTGTGATTGCAAAAATAAAAAGATTATACGTAAATGTGAAAAGGGAAAAATGGAAACAAACTTGTAAAAACCTGAACCCAAGAAACCCAAATACAACACTTTGGAATTTGGCAAAACAAATTGACAGAGTCCAGCCACAAACTGAAAACACAAATATGATTAAGAATACAGATGGTACACCAGCAACTAATGACAAAATTGCTGCCAATCTTTTAGGTAATTCATATCAAATAAGTAGTAAAATCAAGGTTGAAAAAAGGCCCGAAAGATTATTCATGACTGTAAAAAATGTCACCAGCACTCATAATATTTTCCATGAAAAAAATCAATATGAAAGAGCTAGCTTATGCATTAGAAAACACTGACCTAAACAAGACTCCTGGGCCAGATGGAATCCATGGCCGAATGATATCAAACTTGGGCAAAATTGGCAAAGAAAGACTTCTTAATATTTTCAATAACTCCTGGAAAACTGGAAAATTGCCTCAAGACTGTAAAAATGCAACAATAATTCCCATTAAAAAACTTGACAAATCTGCTGATGACCCAAAAAAACTACCGACCTATCTCCCTAACAAATATTTGCTGCAAATTAATGGAAAAAATTATACTCAGACGACTCACCTACCACCCCGACACAAGAATTCTCTTACCAGAAAACAATATGGATTTAGGAAAGGACATGGGACAATAGACCAACTCTTATTTTTCACACAAAAGGTAAAAGATGCACAAAACGAAAAACCAACTAACCACACCATAGCTGCTTTTTAGACCTTACACAAGCTTTTGATAAGGTATGGAAAAACAAGTTAATTACAAAATTATACAAACATTTCAAAATTGATGGAAAAGCTATCACTTGGATAAATGATTATCTTAAAAATATATAAATCAGGATCAAATATAATGGCACTCTATCTAAAACCTTCAAATTTTACCAAGGATTACCACAAGGATCAGTTCTTAGCCCAACTCTCTTCACCCTATTTATTGCAAGCATAGAAAAATAAATTTCACATAAAACCAATATTGGACTTTTCGCTGATGACATCATTCTATGGAGCAGCAGCACTAACTGGAAAAAAGCTGAAAGAGATTTAACAAGACTCTTCTCCACCTAGAAAAATTTGCTAATAAACATAAATTAGAATTTAACCCCCAAAAATCTGAAACCTGTCTTTTTACTACCGATAAGAAACTATACAAAATAAGACCAAATATTATTCTGAAAGAACAACAATTGCAATATAATAAACATCCTAAATATCTCGGCTACACCCTTGATCCAGAAATCAACTCCAGTAAGCATATTGAAGGAGTTGTTAGAAAAGGAAGAGACCGACTAAAAATCTTGAAATATATTTCAGGAAGAGTGGTGAGCTGAAGCAACAACAATAAAATTAACTTACACATCTCTAATGAGACCTATCCTGGAATATGGATATCAAATCTATGGTACAGCATCTGAAACAAATCTAAAATCACTGGAAAGGATACAACTAAGTGCAGCTAGAATTATTACAGGTCTTCGAAAACCCTGCCCTAATGATATTGTACTTTACGAGGCAGACATTATGCCCTTAAAGAATAGAATAAGCTACAATATGCCAAAATATATAAACAAAATCAAGAGTTATGAAAACAAACACAAAACTTTCAATTACATACTTAATTGGGAATCCAATCTAAGACTCAAAAAAGAAGGCCCTCTCCACCTGGCCAAAAGAAATGGATTTTTAAAATATAAAGTGGAAAAATATTATTTAGCTGAAAAAAATATCTCCATGCGAACCACTAACAAAATGTTATTTTTAATGCCACTTTAAATGAAACCACCAACAGACAATACCAAAATCCAGAATACTTAAAACAATTAATAAAATTCCTAAAAATGCAATAACTATCTATACCGATGGTAGCAGAGATGAGTTGGGACACACTGGCAGTGGCTCTCTCATTAAAAAACCACAAATGGCATTGAGAAAATAAACAGAAGAAACCCAGAATTTTGCTCAGTCTTCAGATCAGAACTTATAGCCATCTATGAAGTCTTAAAATCCATCAGAAACATTAAACATCACGATATATGGATTCTTACTGATAGTAGAAGTGCCATACAACACTTGAGTCACACATGGGAACTTAGAGACAAAGTAAGCAGGAACATAATTGGTTATCTCCAAAAACTCTCAATACCTCAAAAATTCACCTTCAATGGATACTCTTACATGTTAGCATTGAAGGCAATGAAGCTGCTGATGCGCTAGCAAAAAAAGGCACAAAAGAACCCTTGCTACAGAAAAATAAACTTAATTTTAAAGAAATAGAAACAGTAGCCAAAATAAACAAGAACTGGAGGATCCCACCTAAGCGCAGTTGGGATACCCTAGAAGCAGATGGCCACCCAGACCTTTCGGTCCACAAGCCGGCATGCGAAGCATGCCTTCGCTGCTATTCTGTTCAACTCATAAGCCAAGTAACGGTATCCAAGCTAGTGATTGGACATTGTACCTTGAAACACCACCTCCCAGACAACGTGTCTGGAAGGATTTCTATACCGGTGGCCTTTAATCACAGCAAAATAGGAAACTATCTACTGTGTCCAGCAGGGACCGCGGGGAGGCAGACCCCGGTCGACTCTGTTCACTCACAGCTGAGGAAAAGCTCAGCTGCCACGTCGTGGGCTTTCTCAAGAAGCTTGCTGTGATTTCTCAGCAGCTCACTCTCGATCGCGCCCCTCGCCCTCCTTCTCTCTTCCTGCACACCCACTACCCTTGGACAATCCAAGACGTAGTGGCGTGCATTCACATCCCTTTCTCCACAGACGCAATCAGGATTGCTCTTAATTTCAAATCTGTGGAGACTTGGGGAAGAGCCCATGTCCCGGACTACCCTAATGAGTTTGTGGGACATTACCTTACAGAGGTACTTGGGTGTTGTTATCCCATTGAATAACTCTCTCCCCTTCACAATGTTCCTCCATCTGTCCAAACATAAGTCCTGGACGTGCCCCCTGATCCTCCTATAAACTTCTTTCTTGGTCACTGTGGTCCTCAGTGATCTACCTTTTAAGCATCCTGCCTTAGAGATCCTGTCTGCGAACTCATTACCTTCGATGAGGCTGTGTCTCCTAAACAAAGGGAGCACCGGAGCCTGCGTCATCATCTCCAGCTCCTGGATTATTTGATGCGCGAGTTGCCCTTTCTCCAGATTGATGGCGACGAGGGCCGACATACAATCTGAATAGAGGCGGTCCGGGCTGAAGTTCTTCTCGGCACACACTCTGCGGGCTACCCTGATCGCAACCAGCTCGGCTGAAAAGACCTCACTGCTGGTAGTGCGTTATCCCCCTGTGATTCTGAGTGCCGCTGTCCACTGCACTCTCTCTAGAGTAGTCGCCACCTTCTGATCCCTGTTTCGGCGACACCAAGCCCTGGAAGCATATAGCAGGATTGGCTCGACACAGGAGAGGCAGAGGTTCCTAAAAATAGTACCCTCCTTCTCCCCCCCCCCCCTGTTGAGAGCCAACAAGGACAGGCCTGCACAACGCCTTCCTGCCTCTCGCCACCATATCCTCCGCCTGGTATTGCCAACCCATCTTGTCATCAATGACCACCCCCAGGATGGTCATCCTATTGATCAACGCTACCCTCCGTCCTTCGATCCCGATAGCCGGCTTGTGTTCCCATTTGATCCCTTTCCTTTTAGTTCTTATGTCCCTAGGCTTAAAGCTGAGGGCTTTAGTTTTGGAGACATTGAACTTAAGGCCAAAGTCATGGGCCCAGTTCGAGAGAATTTGGAGAGAAGTTTCAACACACTTCTCAGCCCTAGCTCTCGAAGCAGCCTCAATGATGAGGAACTGGTCGTCAGCATAGAGAACCAGCCTGGCTCCCTCAGGGCGCTCCTCCTGGAAAACGGTGTTTACCAGGATATTCCACAGAATAGGTCCGCAGCAAGAGCCCTGGGGGCAACCCCTAGCACAGTTTCTTTCCAACTTCCGCCCACCAAAACTGAGGCTAATCCGTCTATCCCTCAGGAAGTCACGTACCAAGCTGCACAAATTATCAGGACAACCCATGTCCATCAAATTTCTCATCAGCTTGTTCCAGTTCATGGAGTTGAACGCGCCATCAATGTCCAGGGCCACGAAAAGAACCCAAGCACCCTTATTTAAGCCCATCTCAACCCCCTCTAACACCTCGTTCAGAGCTGTGGTTGTGGACTTCCCTTCCCTAAAACCATGTTGGAAAGAGGAAAGGAGCTCATTACCTTCTAGCCAGTGCTTCAGTCGCTGAGCTAGTAGGCTATCCAGGACCTTACCTAGACACGCTAGTAAAGAAAGCATACGATAATCATTAGGAGAATTACCCTTTCTACCAGACTTTTCGAGAAGCACTACTCGGGCAACCTTCCATGCCTCAGGAAAAGTACCAGTGTCCATGCACCTATTGAATAACCTGGAAAGAAGCGATGGGTGCATCCTTACCAGGGCTTTCATGACCGTGTTATCGATCCCTTCGGGACCAGGAGATTTCCTTTTCCCGAACTTGAAAGCCGCCAGTTTCACCTCATTCTCAGAAAAGGGCGGATCTACCAAACCACAAGTGGTCAGAGAGATCTCGTCCTTTGGTTCCTCGTTTCCGAAGTGCCGATCCAAGTTGTTTTTATTTTGTCTTCTGCTTTCGAGCGAGTAGGTCTAGAACACATTCTCTCTTAATTTTCTCATTGTTGGTGGATGAAACAGCACCAGTGATTATTTTGGCCGCTTTTGCTTGAACACTGTCTAGTCTTACTTTTAGTGATGAGCTTGAGGGAGCCCAGACCGGTGTTGCATATTCCATTATCGGCCTTATTAAGGTGGTATATGTTGTTCTGAGAATTCTGGGTTTTGCTCCCCAATTTGTTCCACATAGCCTTCTCAGAATGTTTAGTTTTCTGATAGTTCTATTTGAGGTGCTAATTATGTGTTCTGAAAATTCCAATTCCTCATCAATAATAATTAAAATAATTTTGTTGACATCTTGTCAATACATGCACAGTCTGCACTATTAAAAAAAGAGAATATGCATTATATACACTATGTACAATGAATATGGCGCCTCTTCCAGCGCTGCAGAGTTTGTGGAGAATCGCCAGTGGGTCTCCAGCGACACCACGCATTTTGCGATCTACGATGAATACGTAGATCGCGTACTTTGCCGCTTAGGAGATGGTGATGGCGTGGTCCTCGAGACCAACTTGAAAGATACAGGACTGCAGTATCACACCTAGGTATTATGGATTTCAAATTTAACAATCATTTGTTTGTTTATGCTTATTTTTTTGTTATATTTATGCCTTTTTTCCTGTGAGTGGAGAAGACGCATAGGTTTGGTTTTATTGAGTTTATGGTCATTTGGAGTTCCATTGCTCACTTCTCCAGTCCTCTCATTGATGTGTTCAGTATTTTTTACGATTTTTCTATGCTGCTACTTGTGTGGCATATGGCTATATCATCTGCATAACAGGCAACCTTTGTGTCTTCAGTGTGGTAAGGATAGATGTCGTTAATATATAGCAGATAGAGTAGAGGACTGAGCACAGATCCCTGAGTTACACCAGCCCATGTTCTTCCTTCCTTGGAAAATTCTCCATTGACCCGAACCTTTAACCTTCTTCCCCTTAAGAAGTCTGCAATCCAGATTAAGGTTTTTCTCTTACTCCGATGTTGTGCAGCTTTTCACGTAATTTCTCCCTCCACACTCGATCAAAAGCTGAGGTCATATCAAGGAATATAGCCGTGGTCTTCTTTGGCGGTTTTTCCTGGAAAGAATCTATTATTGATTGACAGAAGTAAAACAGTTGATCAGTCGTACAGTGCTGGGATCTATAGGCAGTTTGGTAGAGGTTTATTTTATTATTGTTAGTGAGCCAGACTATGAGCCTAGAGTGGATAATTCGTTCTGGTATTTTACAAAGTTTGCTGGTGAGAGCAATTGGCCGATAGTTCTTGTATTCCTTAGCATCTTTGTTTGGCTTCAGTATTGGCACTATAATTGATATATTCCAATTCTTTGGTAGTTTACCAGTTTGCCATGAAATGTTCAGTATTCGTAGGAGTTGATTATTAGCTTTGTCTTCAAAGTGTTTGATCATTTAACCAAAGATTATATTATCTCTTGGTGACCTCTTGGATTTTTTTATTGATAAGTTTAGCTCATTCAGTGTGAAGTCTCTCGAGAAAATATCTTGTTGATGGAAGTTTCTTGCTTGTTCAACTAACTGGTTTATATTATTTTTAGAGTCCTGTCTTCATTCGTATAGTTGAGTATGCAAGTGCTTGAAAGATATTCAGCAATTATGTCAGCCATCTGTTTGTTCTCGTTCGCGCTATTCTATTCATATCGGTTAGAGTATTGGAGGATTGGTGTTGGTGTTGATTGTTCTCTAACACTCTAATCATATTCCAGTGTTGGCTGTCCTTTCTTGGATCCATTTTTTCGCAGAATTCTGCCATTTTTCTTGTTTGCATATCCAAATTTCTTGTTCTATTTTGTGACTAATTTCAATGAGTTCTTTCTGTTTTCTTCTGTTTTATTTTTTTAAGAAGTTCATTGATATTGTCTCTCTCTCTGAAATCACTGCCTCGATGTTGTGGTCCTTCTAGTAAGGTATCCACAGGTCTTTACGTCTACCTCTAGGTATCGATGCTTTTGCAGATTTTGAAATGTTCAAAGAGAATTTTTCCAAGTTTTTGTCAAGCGTTCTGTAATTCAATTTTTCGTTGCACAGTTCTTCAAGCTTTTCTGTGAATTTTTTTCAAGTCGACTTTCCTAAAGTTCCATGTTCTTTTATTCTAATGGACGTTCTCAATTTTGAAGTTTAGGGTTGTTAAAATTGGTCTGTGGTCACTGATTGCACCTCTCATTATTTTCCATTGTATTGTGGGTGCGATGTTGTAATTTATCGCTGTGATGTCTATTGCGGATTCTGTGCCTGTGAACTTAGATAGGTGTTCTCTCCGTTATTTAACGGTGTAAGGTCGAGGTCTGTTAGCATGTCCTCAACCTGCTGACTTTTGTTATCCAGGACAGGTGATCCCCAAATTGAACCTTTGGCGTTAAATTCGCCGAGTATGATTGTGATATCCGAAGACGCTTCACTTAATGTCTCTATTGTGTGTACCCATACAAAATTCAAAGATTTCACGAGCTGAAAGTTGGCGATTTTGATATGCGTCAAGAATTCGCTGTATGGGTTTTCCGGCGAATTGATATTGATGAAAACTGGCTGTCGAATGTTCTGTGGACAGATGATGCTCACTTTTCTCTAAACGGAGAATTTAACATTCAAAACAGCCGCATTTGGGCAACAGAAAACCCTAGGATTTTTACAGAAATGCCACTTTACCAGCCTAGAGTTACAGTTTTGTGTGGGTTCACTTCTTTTATTATTGGGCCATTTTTCTTTGAAAAATCAATGAAAGAACTTTTAAAACCGTTTTTGTAACTGATGAACGTTATGTCCAACTTTTGAGAGAAAAGGGTATTCCCATATTGCAGGGCAAAAGCACTAAGCGAAATAACATTCATGAAAGATGGAGGACCTCCTCATATCTCCCGAGGTGCCAAACAATTGCTGAAGGATACGTTCTGTGAAAATCGTTTGATAAGTCGCCACTTTATATACCATTGGCCTCCAAGATCACCAGACTTGACGCCTTGCGAATTTTGTTTATGGGGGTACATTAAATCGTGTGTTTATCGATGCTGGCCTACCACATTGGCCATGTTGAAGGCTTCTATCAGATGGCACGTTTTATCAATTTCAACAGATATGTTATTTAATGCTGTCCATTCTGTCATTTATCGTCTGCAGGCGGTGATTGAGAATGAAGGGTGCCACATTGAGCAAGGATTGTGACCTAATACAAGAGAGAAGGCAGTTACCTCATGTGTTATATAAGCCGCCATGTATTATATTATCTACCAATATTTTGCAGCTCTTTGTGTTGGGATATGGGGATAATAAATTCTGTCCTCACATCTTGACTATCCTTTTTTATTTGTGAACAGTAATTTTTTTGTTTGTCATTTGCTCACATATTATGTCGTGCAAACCAGAGTGTTATAACTTCTCGAATAACACTGGTACACACATTTTTTCCCCTTATGTTTAGTTTTCGCTTTTCGCTCATTAGAAGAAATAGCATAAGGAATATTTTCTGTATACCAAAAACTTTAGAAATTTTGTGAAAAAAAATAATACAAAATGATTTTACTACCACGTTTTTCAACGCAAAAGGTCGATTTAAAAATTATTTTTATTTGAGGGGAAACATTTTTTAAAATTGTGTACAGTATAATAAACAATGATAACATTTGACAAGCCCATAGGATATTTGGAATAAAGTACGACAAATATATTTTGTCACTCCCCTCTATATTTCATTTGTTGGATCATGACAAATATCCAGTTAAATAGTCAAGGGTCTCCAATTAGTCAAGAAACTACACATTTCTTATAGCAAGAAATCCTTTTAGTAGTGCCATCATAATTTTTGGTACTATATTAACATATCAAAAATTCGTGTATTGATATCAGCAGTATTTTTCAAACATTCAATCTATTTCACAAAACCCCATATAAAATATAAATATTTTTGCTACATGTTTTAATTTGCATTTGCCTATTTTACATATCTCTGATTGTATTTGAAAATCGTTAACCAATTCTTCATACTTTTGACGAAGTGGTGTTTTATTAATTTGTTATTTGATATTATTAGGGTTCTTTCCTGGTATTCAAAAAGGAAAAATACGTGTCGTTCAATTATATTTTTCAATTTATCAAACAATTTGGCCGCTGAATATCTGAATCTGGTAGAGCGCCATCTGGTGAATAAAATTGTAACTAAAATCAATTTCGAATTTTTCATTATTTGCCATAAAAAATCCCATTGCATCCTGAACACAATGGTGTTTACCGCATTGCTCTAACGCGAATATTAGCGGAGTTATTAATTTTTAAAGTTGTGCGGGACTTTTGGATCACCCTGTATAGGGAATTGGTTAAAGAATATGATTGTTGAAAACGATTGTTGTAGATGCCCGATAGTGGATGATAAACATTGTCAGATAATAAAGGTATTTAAGCAAATATAAAATATAGTGAAGTTTTCTTCCTTTCATTCATTAAATAGTGAATAAAAATATAGAAATATGATTGCGGGTACAAAAAATGTAAGTGGACAAAATTAAACATGTAATATATAAAAGATATAATAAATAATAAAATAAAAATAATTTTTGAAACAATTAGATGTTTTGCAATTTTAAAATAATATCATGAAAAATAAAAATAAATTTGATTACAGTTTTTTTTAATCATGTTCTCTTAAAAATTTGATTATATAAACGAAAGGTAAACAATAAAAATAATTATTCAAGATGTTATACAAAAATTCAAATATAATTAAAGGTTATTAATGATTGGATAAATGTTGGATAGTTGAAAATTGAACAAAAAGAATTTATCTTGAAGAGAAGTTACAACTGTGGTGTGTAACTAGATCATATCCCTTTGGAAAACATCGGTGTTTCTATGACTCTCTGAAACTGGGAATACGTGAAATGACATTTTCATTTGTCCAAAATGGTGATATGTAGAGAATGATTTCTCTTTTGCTTCTTAAGTATATATAAGACTTAACCAAATTGTTTTAATTGGTGATATCAATTAACATATAAAATGTTTAATGTATGTTGTGTTGTGATTAAGGCGTTGGTGAGATTTGTGAGATTCTCGAGGAAATCTAAATGATTAGTGTGAAACATGTGTTTAAAATGGCGATATTGAATATAGCGGTCATTTACATCTGCCTTGAGAGGGGAGGGAGGACGGGGATCCTCTTACTGGGGTCACTCCTCCTGTTTTTCACGGGAATTGCCGGGTTCTATTTCTGGGATGGTCACACATGTGGGATGGTTTGCTATGTTTGAGATTTACTCGAAACTGACTTTCTCTCTCTCTCTCTTCTTTTGTTGAGTTTGGCATATTTCTGGTATAATTGAAAGATATGATTTTCTCGGTGTTCGTAGTTGTTAAGTCTTAGTAAAATTGTTATACGATGATTTCAGGCTAGAAGTGAGTGAAAGATATGACTTTCGACGTGGACACGCTTTTAGGTGAGAAGTGTCACAGGCGTGAAGGGCGTCTTTGGCCTGAAAAGTGAAAAAGTTTTGTGGTGTGGCACTGTGACACGAAGTGAGAAATGTGAATAAAAAGGTGTCACGTGAAATCTTAGTTTGGTACAAATCTAACCTGTTTCACCATTAATAACAAATTTAATAAAGTCATGGGTGGTTGTTGTATGAAACACATCGAGAGAATATTTGCCTGTTAGTGGATGTGGCACGCTTAATGTGAAATTATTTTATTGTGGCGACGATATAGAGCTAAGTGGAGCTTGTGTGGTTCAAGATTTGGATTTGTGTGTTAAGTCGCGCACTAAAAATTGTTGCCAATTGGAGATAGTGATGCGAGGGTGTTGTAAGGTTTTTTGAAAGAAATGTGTTTATGACCAATCATGCATGTAAAAGGAAAAGACGAGGGAATGTATTTATCCTCGAATATTAACGATTGTAATCGTTTTGGAAGGCTGTGACTTAAATTAGCTACTGGCGGTGAAGTGGAGTGAATCTTTATTTTTAACTTGTTTTGGGAAAGATGGTTGTTTTCCCTAGTGGCGTTTTTGAAGATATTGTATCTTCCGATTTTTGCAATGATAAAAATGCGTTTCACCTATGTTAATTTATATTTAAAATTTGAATATATTTTTAAATCGTTAATTATGGTATTTAAAATGATTCTTGTAAAAGGGCAATGTCGTGAGAGTTACAAATAATTTGAATTGGGCGCTTACTTAAAATGGTGAACATTACCAAATTTTAAGAATTAATAAAGATATTGGTCTTTTGGTATAAAGATAACTAATAAGTAAAACAAAAATAAGTTGAGAATTATGATGAATGAGATTTTTTTTTTATAATAATAATGATTTTTTTTTCAAGTCGTAGCTTTGGATAATGCCATTTTAGGTAAATTTAGGAAAGGCATGTAAGATTAGTAAATTAGTAAAAATGCGTGAAGGGCGAAATTTTTTTTTAAAAGTAAAATGAGAGTAATTACTTGAAATTTATAATTTGATTAAAAATTAAAGTGAATTTGATCAATGAGAATGTGAAAGTTTTAAAAATTGAATTAAAAATGGTATAAAAAAGGTAAAAATTGATTTTAAAATGCTTAAAGTGAAAATATAAATACAAAATTTATAGGGAATCAAGTTTTGAACTTGAGGATAAAGTTATGTAAGATTTTAAAACTTACAGTTTTGAAGATAGTTCAGTCAGGACACTTGATCTTTGGTTGTTTTCCTGCTGACGTGGAAAGCGCTCCATGCAGGGCTTGTAGAAGCTTGTAGTTTCTCCAACGTTGATTGCGGTTTGTCGCCTTGATCATTATCTCGATGATGTCAAGTCGAAGGTGGAGAACTTGTCACAGGGTTTGCGTTATTCTGCTCCTCGATTTCCATGACTTGCGGGAAGTTCGGCTGTGTCGTTGGGGTGGTCAGACAGCTTGCTCCTAGCGTTGGCGATCGGTGTTAGCGGGTCTGAGGAGGTCCCTTGGGGCGGCGTTTCTTCCGTAAATATCTTGGGGGAGAGATTGCTTGGTTGTTTCGTTGGACTGGCGGGTTTGTTCCTCCAATGTCGTTTCTTGTTTGGGGTAGATTGCTCAGTCGTTTCGTTGGTATTGCGGGCTTGTTCCTCCATCTTTGCTCTTTCTCGCTTCTATCTGGACAGGCTTCTTACTTTCTTCGTTGTGTCATCCTTCGTTTTGGTCATCCTGTCGGCTACTGAAATAATAGGTCCTGTCGACTCACTGTAATAATTTGTTGAGTTCGATGTCGACTACTGAAATAAGTTGAAGTTATGGTAAGCCTTGTGTATAGTTTTCCAGTACCTCTCTGCACCTTGGAAGACCTTTAAAAGTTCCCACAAAATACAGGCAGTCGTGGTCGAGGCAGAGTGGAAAGTTTGGGAATATCCACACAAAAAACGAAGACACAATTGCACTAAGAAAGTTCCGTTAACAGATAAAAGTTGAGCTAGGAGCGAAAGATGGAGATAGAAGTTTCTTACTCGTCTACATGATGGATGAGGAGGACCTTGGTGACAACCGACGAGAGCTCGCGCTAAGGGTGAACTAACTGTATTTTTAGGTTAAGACGGGGGGCCTTTTATATATCTTTCCCGAGAAAGGGGAGTATTGCATTACAGCACATGCGAGAGGGGCTTGTATCGTCTGGTGAAATTGTACACTGGCGCCGTGGCCGTTTCCATCTTTAGACTTTGTTGTTTTGGCAATACTATATGCTCGATCTCTGCTTTAGCTCAACTCTTAATCAATTACAGAGTTTTATTTATTTATCCACTTTGTACAAATTACATTACATATGATGATGTAAATACACATGTCAATAATACGTATAATCATTAACAGCTGGGTTTCTATTATACAACATTAAAATCTTGTTAAAAGTTATATACCTGGGGTTGTTGGCTTAAATTACCATATATATATATATATATATATATGTGATGAGGGCCAACAGCCCGAAACGCGTCCTTGGTTAGGTTTTCTTGATTATTCAAGAATGGGTATTTGGCCAATTCTGGAATAATTAAAAATCAACGAGAATAGTTGATATTCATTTCGATAGATGGCGCAAACCATCAGCAACTTTCAGTTGCACGATAAGGAGATGCCTTTTCTTAATTTATGCACCTTATCCCAGTACAATATTACATTTGTACTATTTTTTCACATTGTGTAGCGTCCTCACGCAATTCTGACCTCAACTACCCGTTTGATGATTTTTCAGGATGCCTTAATGACCAATTTTTTGGTCGTTGAGGTACAGCTTGCACCATGCTGATGAGGGCCAACAGCCCGAAACGCGTCCGTGGTTAGCTTTCTTGGTTATTCAAGAATGGGTATTTGGCCATTTCTGGAATAATTAAAAATCAACGAGAATAGTTGATATTTATTCCGATAGATGTCCAGCAACTTTCAGTTGCACGATAAGGAGATGCCTTATATATATTTATATATAGAGAGAAATAAATATATAGAGAATCACCGATCTTCTCAAAG
>CP092874.1:62476942-62590036 GCA_030710605.1 Cordylochernes scorpioides | reverse complement strand
GCCAAACCATTTCACCCTCTTTGAAAGTATTTTTGGAAGTATGACGTTGTACCTGTTTTTCATTTTCTCAGTGGAAAATTGAAGTTTTTCTCTTGGGTGAATGGTCAGCATCCTTTATTCCAGGTTAGAGATGTATCATTAGTGCTTTCGAAGGTTTTTCTGGACGACTAAGTATCTTATCACAAGGCATTCGGAGTTCGTGGCCAAATAGCATTCTAGCAGGACTATAACCAGTCGACTCATGCTCAGCTGATCGATAGGCCATCAGGAGCATGGGAATATGTTGTTTCCAGTCTCTTTGATTATTGTAGATGAACATGGTCAGGTGTTGAGTAAGACTCCTGTCAAAAACGTTCAACATTGCTTAAGATGGAGCATGCAAAGGTGTAGTTCTTATTTTCTCAATGCCTAGTTGTCTACACAGTTCTTGGAAATTTTTTGATTCGAAATTACTTCCTTGGCCGGATGCAGAATTCTTGGCACACCAAAATGCAGACCCAATCTTGAAGTAGCGCTTTGGATAGAGTTGAAGCCTCTTGGTCTGGAATAGGGACTGCGACAGGCCATTTAGTGTAGTAATCCATTATTACCAGGATGTATTTATTTCCTAGGTCGCTTTTTGGAAAGGGTCCTATAACATCTGGAATGTGCATTTCATTCTACGTAACAGTATTTATGATCAATTAAATCCCTTTTGCTCTAAAGGTTTAGCTAGGCTTCGATTGATAGAGTTGATATATTTTCATGAAATATATCTTGCCAAATTCTCTTCCATTTTCTGTTAGATCGGCAATATCCTGAGCTAGTTGGAAAGCCCAGTTCATCAAATCAAATGTGCCTTATTGGGGATGAATTCGGTGATTTTCTGGTAAGCAAGATACGCGAAAATAATCAGTATATAAATTATTGTCGCATGTGGTTAGGCGTTATACAGCTAAATTGTAAACCCAATATGCATGTCATGAAGTACAATACAGTTGGGAAATGAATGTCGTCGACGTGCCGTGGTATTATGGGTGCGATCCAAAGGAATAATTCCCGTTCATCTGGACCTATGGTAGCGACAGTCTGGTGGTATCTCACCACTGTCCAAAATGTCTCGAGATACGTCTTTACTGATCATCGAGGCTCAATTCCAAACTGGACTCATCACTGAAGAAAATTCTACCCCTCTCAGTCGAATCCCAAATTGAATAAGTCTGGCTTCACTGTAAAAACTCACTTATCAGTGTTCCCAGTTAAAGAATAGTTCGCGAAAGAAACGCAGTGAGCTCGGACCATTCAGAGCCAATTAATGGTCCTCGGGTACAATGATGCATTATTTACACGTTGAAACGTTTTTAAATCTGTGTGAGAGAGGTGCTCTGAAGAATGCTTAATCCTCACGTTCATTCGTCTCTCTAAGTCGACTCTATCTTTCTTGATGTTGGTCGATTTATCCATTCCTGCCGTTAAATAATGCCATCGGTCCTATTTAAATGTCGAACAAGCCTCCGCATAAACCAACCAGATTCTTTCAGGCCAATTGCACGTACTAAATTAAAGGCTAGTATATGCAAACAGGGCGCGTGGAAATTTTGTGACACATATTTCATTTTTTTGAAAGGTTAAGATGCGCGGCAGAATTAAATGTTTATTTATTGGCCACCGATATATAATATTTTGCATATTCAGTCGATGATATGTATATAAGTTGCAAACAAAATGAACAAAGCCGGTTAGGCATAAAATAATTATAAGTCAATATAACGTTATATATATATTACGAGAAGTAAAAGCATTAAAGAACGATATGTTTCTTTTAACATAAAGTAGAATTTTTTTTATGTGTAAAATAAACTTTTTTATTTTAATGCTTTTATTTCTTGTATATAGATTTCGCGTTTTTATTTGGCAAGAGAAGCAATAATTTTTCTAGCTCACTGATATTTAGTAGGGTGTCAAGTCCTTTTTCTGTATTTTACTTTAAGAATTCCGTTATTTCGGCTTCGTGCCAGGGGTTTGGCTTTAAAATTGGGTACAAGGGTTTTGACTGAATTTTTTCTTATAGCTGTCTGCTAGCATTTCTGATGACTCATGTGAGAACAATGTCATTCCATTGTTTGTTTTCAATTAATAAAATAATAAATATGAAATTGAAAGAATAAAGAAAATATTTCACAGAATAATGTAAATTCAGATATCAAATGAATAAATAATAACTTCAAATTGAATATTGAATACTAAATGAAACAATCATTTTAGAAAAACAATTTGCTAGGCAATATTTTTCTCAAACCAAAACATTTTAGTCAAATATGAGAAAATATTTCTGAATAAGTCTTATCAAGAAATGCATCCTTTCTCAAGAGATGTTAAAGATATATTTCCAGGATATTTGAAATTCTATATCTACCTAACTGGGAATATCGTCGGCACGGATCGTCACTCAAAGTATCGTTTGGGAATACTTGTAACCATATTACTTTCTGTGGGAATAACATTATACTTTATAAAAAATATGACCATCTATATGGCATCAACTACCTGCCTTTTCTTATCCACTGTATGTATCAACGTCTATTTTTATCTTCATCGCCATGATTTGGAAAATATTCATATCTTAATATCAAAAATGATGAATACATATAATATGATTGATAATTACACTTTTTATATATCTTTTGCGTCAATTTATAATTAATTTGATAGATTCGATTTATTTCGGCATTTATTGTTATTATTTTTATAGAAATGCCTTTTATTTATATCTGGGTGCAATTCAAGCTATCACTCGTATGCCAATGAATGTACATTTTATTGTCTTATCTTTTATGTTGAATGTCCTTAATAATTTTATATCTATGGTTAATAAGTCTATGATGGTTAAAAATTTGAATATTGATGAAGCATTAGGTTATTACAGAAAAATAAGAATAATTTCAGATAAATTAGGTTATTTATATTCATTACCTTTGATGATTTTTATAATATTCTTGTTTTTGCAATATTTTTCTTTCATATATTACAATGACTTTTCGAGTTATATTTTGATTTTAGACATGACAGCTATCTTCTTTTGTTTCATCTGTATTTGCTGCCAAGGAGAAGCTTTAAAAACGAAGTGCGAAGTTTTGTTTCAGGCGATAGTTTTTCAGAGATGTAAGTCATCCACCAATTTGTGAAAATATTATAATTTTATGCAACCCACAATGGCAACATGTTGTTATATATGCGGGTGGATTCATTCCAATGTGCTTTTCTACCATCTTTAGCTTCATAGGATTTGGAATTTCCTACACACTTCTCACAAAGCAATTTATGAAATCAATATCAATGTGATATTTGAAACATTTTATTTTACCATATACAATTCTTAGAAGTCAAATTTTCATTTTCTAGTAAAAGGTCAAAAATCTAATATTTACAATATATCTATAATTTATAAATGTATAGAGAGATATTATATGTTGCATTAGCGCGCTATCTGTTATGAGAATTTAAACTATTGTAGGCGCGTATTATTCTTTTAAAAATCAATAAAACTTTATTTACGTCTGAATAAATATATTATTTGATTTCAAAATATCAAACCTTTGCAAATGAACCTCAATCAGTAAAATCGGCAAAAAAAATTATCTTGATAGAAAGACCGATAATTAGCTGTCAAATACTTTATCCCCATTCTGCTATCTATGGAAACAATATAGACGCCATCTAAGAAATATATTTTTGCTTACAGTCAGAATTTATCCTGAAAAGTTGGATAAAACGTTATGTAAAAATACCTTTCGAATGAACTCTCTGAATCTTAAGTATATTTTCGATGATATATTCAGAAACTATCACCGCTACAATATTCTTTGACCATGGAAAATCAACAATGTAGTAATATATCCTAATGTTCCTTGGTTATGAGATTTCAGGAAGTTATTGAAGATACCCGAATGGGTTTCTACGCTCTTCAGTGATTTAGAAATGTTTACCGAAGATGCTTCCTCAATATCACTCAGAGAAGCTTCTACGAAAAGTTCATCAATCTATTTTACTGTCGACTCTCGATAATTTGAAACTAGTTAATTTGAATCTCTCGATAATTTGAAATTGTTTCCCGGTCCCTTGAAAAACACTCGATAAGTTGAATATAATCAATATTAAGTGGTATCCGCGGTAATTTGAAGTTGAAGGAATATTATCTTGCCACAAATGAATATTTGTGTAGAAACTGTACAAATTTTTAAAATAATAAATCACGAGTTTTGATCAAACTGTTGTGTACTTGATTTTATTAATATGTAAGATTCTATCTGAAAATTAAAATATGAGGGAAAATGTTGCCGGCGACTTTCTCAAGCCAGACCAGCCCGCGAAATAACTAAACAAGTTAGAGCTCAATTTCCAACGCCAATCGGAGTCAGAAGTTTTACATTTCAACTAGGCGACTAGCGTAGGCTGCCCTACTGGAAGGGTTCAATTTTTATAGCACGTGGACTATAGTCACCTTCTCGCACCTACAGCCAAAATCTTCAAAGCAACTACCGTCGCGATCCGCACTCAAAGGTGAGTTCTTTTGTGATTTGTGTTATTAAAATAAATTCAAGTAATAACAAGTGTATTTTCATAGGTGATAATAAAGTTCGCATTACCTCACGATGCGAGTAGTAAAAGGTCACGCCAGGGTGGATATCTTTAACCCTTGTTTGAGAAAGGGCAAGACCCGAAAACTCCCAAAAATGTATTACTTTAAATAACTTGCGGTAAATCACTTATTTAATATTGTATCAACATAGAATGTATATCCGAAACTTCCAAAAATTCAAAAGTCTTGTTTAATTGATTTTTTCCCTTCCATTTCTCTTTGTTGTTCAAACTCCTGTTATTTTGAACTCTGGATAAATTGAATTTTTTTCTGTTCACTTGAGTTTCAAATTATCGGGAGGTTCGACTGTACATGTTTTTCAACTAAGTCTCTGCTTCAAATTTCTTGAAGCAGCAAATACTCGAAAGCTTGTAGAGAATGTATAAAAAAAGCAAGAAACTTATCCTCGGAGGCCGTTTTTTTATAATTGCTCACATTTCAGAGGTTTCATCTTTCGAAATAATACTTGCGTTTTTGAATATATCTATATATATAAAAAATGAATGTTTGTATGTTTGTCTGTTGGTTGGTTGGTTGGTTTGTATGTCCTGTATACAAATTCGCAGTAGTTCACTAATTCAAACCAAAATTTCAATACATAGGTAAAAATAACGAGGATGACGATAGGCTATTTAAAAAAATATATAAATCAATTATTAAAACTATATATTCAAATTATTCTAAATAGCTCATATAGAACGCGGTGGAATCTGATGGCGGGGGCGCGCCCATTGGACGCCTGCGACACGTGGCTTCCCTGTGCGCGCGCATGCGCACGGGAAGGCACTCGCACGCCGGCAGCCGACGGGAGCAGTCGCTTGCTCGCCGGGAGTCAACGGGCGCGCGCATGCGCCGGGAAGCCCCTCGCCCGCCGGCAGCCGACGGGAGCGGTCGCTTGCTCGCCGGGAGTCAACGGGCGCCGACATTTACTCGCTGGCAGCCAACGGGCACATGTTTAATGTGTTTGAATAATACATTTAATCATGTAAACCCAACCCGGGCGTTGCCGGGCAACCCTAGGAAGCAAGATGTATACAAGGTGTAGACAAGATGAAGACAAGATTAAAACGTTTTTAAAATATATTCGCACTCGGGTAAAACCCGGGCGTTGCCCGGGCCATTCGTCTAGTATAATATAAAAGAAACTTTTACAAAATATTGTTTGGAAGCATTAGAGCCAAATAACGAGGCATGCATTATTTGTCAGGAACATATAGAAATACATTGTGTTATCAATAGATATAGGATATGCGTAAACATGATAGTAGATGTAACATATAACTAAGATTACAATATTGGTGAAGAATAAAGGAAAGAAATTCAGTTTCCCTGAACATTTGGTGTTTGTTGATAGCAACATTAGAAGTTCATCTAGGTCGTTACGTTGATAGTACTTGTAGATGTTGATGATTACGGCAGTACGCATAGGTAAATAGGTTAGTCCATACATGTCACTTGGCACTGGTATAGTAAACTCTCCCACTTGACATTCCAATAATGGTCCAGATGTCAAGGCATTTAGCTCTTGAAGTTAGCACCACGACAAAAATAGGCATCTTCAGAGTTTTTTAACGAGATTCAGCTGATAGTTTTTCACGAGGGTCCGAACTTATAAAGTTCCAACTCCATTCTGGGCTGTGCCTGCGACGTCTTCTATAGGCTTGTTGTTCTCCATCGTTACTAACAAATTCGGTCATGTTTCTCTGTACTTCCACATTCCTACTCTCTATACCTTCCATATTAATATTAATTTATTTATAATGTAATTTTATTCAATTTAGCTAGCTAAACAAAGCGCGCAATCAAGCATTCGAACCATTCTAACCCTACAGACAGCCGAGCCGAGAATATATATAGAGATGGGCCATAATATCTATTCAGAGCCTAGTAGCTCACATTGTTTACGTTTCCAGCGTAAGTCCCGGTGTATAAGTGGGATACCAGTTCATTGGTGGAAGCCAAATTTGAATAAAGAAAATCTAGTTCTAGGGGCAGGTTTACCAGAGGTTGTCTTCTGTGAACTGCGACCGAGAGCGAAAATAACAGATCTCATATAACTGGATTATTCTGATATTTTCCTTCCACACGTTTCTTAGGTCCTTACTTTGATATTTTTAGACTGCTCATATCAACATCTCCTATCTTGAACTTCATCACATTATGTAAGGGAAGATAGTTTTCTGAATTCCCGAAATTAATCAACTCTGCGATCAGATTTAAACATTTAAAATTCTTTCGATATAATATGTTGAATGAAATTTGAAATTTGAATCTAAAAACATATTAACACAAGATACACACAAAGAAAATGTATCAGGGGTGCAAGAATGAAATTCATTTGAATATTAAAAAAAAAAAGGAAAAGGTATCTCTTTATCGGGTAAATGGAAGTTTCTGATGGCTTGCGCCATTTATCGAATAAATATCAAATATTCATTGATTTTCAATTATTCAAGAATTGGCCAAATACCCATTTTTGAATAATCAAGATAGATCCATCCGATATATGGCGCAAGCCATCAGCAACTTTCTGTTGCCCGATAAGAAGATGCCTTTTTCTTTTTTTTAATTCGTGAACCTTATCCCAGTTCAATATAACATTTGTACAAATTTTTCACATTTAAATATTTGTATCAAAAATTGCTTCTTTTAATTCATAAGGTATAAGCTTCATTAGTGTTATTCTTCTTTGTGATTTCAAGGTAATTTCTATATTATGAACCATATTTTAATTTAAATAAATGTTTTCATATTTATACTCAACAAATTTAATCAGACTCTGTAATATGATAGATTAGTTTATCTTTAGTACTTTTCACAAGTTGAAATGAATATTTTGTTGACGTCATGTTGCTAGGAAACTATTGTCGAACCTATCCATTTGGCGTGAGTATATCTGCGAAACAGACATGATTCATAACGATAGAAATATGATACCATTTTATCTGAAGTTTTACATTTACCTAACTGGACATATAACAGGTACTGATGAATATGTTAAAGCAAGACTAGCAATTCTTATTACAATGATCATATCATTTGGAATTGTAGGATATTTTCTTCAAGTGCCAAGTGACATGTACGGACTAACCTATCTACCTCTGCTTACTGCCATAATCATCAACATCTACTTGTACCATCGACGAAACGATCTTGATAAACTTCTAATGTTGCTATCAACAAATACCAAATGTTCAGGAAAACTGAATTTTTTCCCTTTATTCTGCGCCAATATTGTAATCTTAGTTATATGTTGCATCTACTATTATGTCTACGCATATCCTATATCTATTGATGACCCAGTGTATTTCTTTATGTTCCTGACAAATAATTTGGGATATTTATTGATGAATGTACATTTAATTACTTTATCTTATATATTGAGCTTATTCAACAATATTTTATTTCATATCCAAAATGATTTAGTTATACATCAACAATACTTTAAAAGAACTCTATTTCATATTAAAAATATTATTATAATTTTTGATAGACTTAACGATATATTTTCTTGGCCTCTTTTAATCTATATCATATATGCATTTGTAGAGTACTTTAATACTATATATTATAATGATCTTTATAGATTGTCAATATTCATTTATTTGTCATTTCTTTTTGATTGTATAATATGCGTTTGTTTTCAAGGTGAATTAGTAAAAAAGAAGTTTGAGAAAATTTTCCAAACCCTCTGTTTTGATGAATCCAGACTTCTGTTTATTAAAAGCAGAGACTACTTATTTCTATCTAATCCTAAATACCATCATCTGGTTCTATACGGAGGTGGTTTCATACCAATGACCTTGTCTACTCTTTTTAGCTTTACAGGATTTACAATTTCTTATACTACTTTATTCCGTCAAATAATAAAATAAATCATATGTTAAAACAAAAATGTTCTCATATCAGTGAGGACAGTAGAAGTTTGTTTTTTTGTGTAAAATAAACATTCCTGCTTCAATAACTCTATTTCTTATATATAGATGGCACATTAATTCCTTAAAATTGAATTCTATGTAAGTAGTTTCGCGATGTATGCTAAATGTAGTTATATGTATATTTCTATATATGTTGTGTAAATGTTTGTTGTTCATATGAAATCACTTGTAAGCCAGAGATACATGTATATATCTATAAAATGTCAAATTAAAAATAAATGTTTATATTATTATAACAACATATTTGTTCAATAAATTATGTTTATGTTTTAGGCATTTCTTCAAATCCTGAGGAGTGGCTTGAGAATAAAGAGATAGATGTCAGAGATTCAATGGCGACAAACATCCGCTATCACAAGTTAGGCTCAGAGAGGAATTCGAGTTTCAATGTTTTGGTAGCCTTCTTCAGAGGTTTAAAAGATACGCCAGATCTGTCTTCGTTAAAATCAAAGATATTTACATAAGCGTGGCGCAAAATATACCTCAATGGCCAAAGCTTTAATTCTAGAGGTTACCAGAGAATTCAGATGAGTATTCAATTTCATATTTGTGTGGATACGTTAATTAGGGTAGAAGTAAAAAAAAAGGTTATATATATGTGATGAGGTCTGGTAGCTTCTTGTAGAATCCTGTCGACTAACTATGTGATGAAGTCCTGTTGACTTAATCTATGGTGTGCGATCCCTGTCAACCCTCGCTATACTGTGTTGACCGAGAAAAACAGTCAGGATGTGGAGTTTTCCAGTACCTCTCTGCACCATGGAAGACCTTTTACAGTTCTCACAAAGTACAGGCAGTCGTGGTCGAGGCAGAGTGGAAAGCTTGGGAATGTCCATACACAAAAAACGAAGACACAGTTGCACTAAGAAAGTTCCATGAACAGATAAAAGTTGAGCTAGGAGTGAAATATGGAGATAGAAGAGTTCTTACTGACTACATGGTGGATGAGGTGGACCTGGGGTACAACCGACGAGGGCACACGCAGATGGTGAAGTAACTGTCAAGTGACTGTGTTTATAAGTTAAGACGGGTGCCTTATGCGACAGGGGCGTTGATCGTCTGGTGATATTCTAAACCGGCGCCGTGGCAGTTTCCATCTTCAGACCTTGTTGTTTTGTAACTGCTACATCTAGATCTCTGCTTTAGCTCAACTCTTAATCTATTACAGAGATTTATTTATTCATCCTCAGTTTGTACAAAGTACATTACATATGATGATGTAATGACACATGTCATTAATGCGTATAATCATTTACAGATGTGTTTCTATGATACAACATGAGAATATTGTTATAAGTTATATACAATATGGGGTTGTTGGTTTATTTTACCACATAGATGGGCCCTGGGAGTGAAAGGGTTTATCCGGGTTTGAGCGGTAAAGCCTCTCTAACACAGGTAAGTAATTAAAATTTATTTTAATCAATTTAAACTGTGAGGGTTGAAAAGGGCTATAACAAGATGATTTGTTTGGATATATAAGAGTGAAATGAAAATGACATTTTTGTTTGATTTAAAAAAAAAATGATGATTAAAATAAAATGATGACATAAAAATTCACATTCTAAGAGAATATTTGCGAGCGTTGGAAAGGGTTAGTAGTTGAAGAATATCCAATTGTAAGTATTACACATGCAACCAAATAATCAGTTCCAGGTGCAAAGCGAGGATATAGACTTGAGCGTCTTCCTAGGCAATGTTTCACTTGCGATCCTATATAAGGGTTACATTGCTTTGTCACAATTGTAGGGTTATTGAGTTAAAAGTTGTTGAAAAGAAGTTGCTTATTAATATGAATGGAAGGGGTGGTAGAGCCATGCGATAAATAGAATTGTAGCGACAGTATGTGATCTGACTTGACATGGAATCAAAGGTTGATTGTGGTCCGCTAGAGCTGAAAAAAAAAAGTTGAAAGTTGAAAAAAAGTGAACGCTTTGTGCATGCGTTGTTGATGTGCTCTGCGGATGATTGAAATAAACTCTTGAAGCGGGTTCAGGCCAGAAGTTGGGATTTTTAAATCTGGGGAACTGTGTTCAAAGAGTTTGTTAAAATTACAAAATTAAAAAAAAAATTGTCAAGCAGTACTGCCGTTTTTCTACGATGGTTTGAAGCAATGGTTGAAATAGATATTGATGAAAATGTATAGGGAAGTGTACATATAATGATCTACATTTTTAAAGATAAGGTTTACTATTTTATTCTCACAAGGTATATTCATATCGTAATTTAAACAATGTGATATGTAAGTAATAAAGTATGACGTCTTTTCTAGTCGTCTCAAAGTGACACCAGCTTGCCACTGGACACCCGGGGGATCCAGAGAGGGACAGAGAAGGGGCGTTGGTCCGGATGTTGACAGTTAGTTAGGTTATAGGGGATATTTTCGGACGTTTTGGCTCCTCTCTGCCTCCGCGGCTTCATGCAGGACGCCGAGCTTTCCTGAGATAATCCTCAACTTTTTCCTGGTCCTGGTGCCACGTGAGACGTACTAGGAGAGCGTCTTTTTCTCCCAAACTTTGTCCTTACTGTCCCGTGCGGACTTCCCACTCTGCACGCCTTGCCACTCAACCCCGACTGCTTGCAACTCACTTGTTGTCTTACCCGGGTTTACGACATTCATATTTTAAGACAAATTGAGATTTAGAATAATATTCTATTTTTTTCTTATATTTAGAGTATTAGAGTAAGTATAAATTTTATTGAAGTTGTAAAAAGCATATTTATTGAAAAAAAAGTATGTTTTTCAATATAACTTGCTACATATATTTTACTATATGTTTGTTCCATGTAATATGTTTATGCTATAATAGCATTTATATTGTAAGCAGCAGCTATGCATTTTCAGTAACTGCTTTTTTATGGGTAGGCTCAATTTTTTGCTGTCATTTGTTTAGGTAGGGTTTATATTTATCTGCTTCACAATATATAACTGCTCATATATATCTATATGGTACAACCATATTTTTGAATAAATATATTTAGATATATATATGCAAATATACTCATATTTAAATGAAGAAATCTACAATCAGAAATCGATTGGTGCATAATTTTACATGATGTTTGTTTTTAGAATAAATTTATTCGAATCAAGATAGCTTTTTTTTCATGCTTTTAGAAGTAAAGATTTTATTTTTAACGTTTCATAATGTTAGAATGGTTTTAGGTTTTATTTTATTTCAAAATTAATACATACGATTTTATTTAATTGTAAAATAGTTTATTAAAAATTAAAATAACAAAACAAAATAGTTAACTTATACCTTAGAGTTATTTACATTCTTATTTTTACAGCAGTGTGACAAGATATATATTTTAAAACATTTTGAAAGAAATAATTAATAATTAATATTTCATAAAATATTGATGTCTAAAATTGAATTCATATATTAAACACATAATACTTTTCAAATTAAAGTCTTTGGAAATAATATTGCTTTTTTCCCATCCTGCAGGTCAAAATTACACTGCAACATGCTATCCTAACTCTGGCTTTTGGCATAGATATTTATGTATTGTGAAAGTACTGTTTGCTACCTTAAGCTCTGAAGAGATTATAATGTAGTTCCATCATGTGGAAATCACACCATAGTTAAAAAGAACGCATGAAGCTGGTGGCATATTTTGTGCCCTGTATGAAGCAAGCGTTCAAAATTTAATTTTTTAAAAAGATATTTCAATTGTTGCCTTATTTTTACATGTTACTGACCCATACCGCTGATCCATATAGGGTAAATTAATAGCTCATTTCACATTTCACTTTTATTTAAGGTCTTGGCAATATATATATATATATATGGTAATTTAAACCAACAACCCTATATTGTATACTACTTATAACAAGATTGTCATGTTGTATATAGAAACATATCTATAAATAATTATACGCATGATTGACATGTGTCATTGCTTCACCATATGTAATGTACTTTGTACAAACTGAGGATGAATAAATAAAACTATGAAAAAATGTACAAATGTGATATTGTACTGGGATAAGGTGCAATAATTAAGAAAAAGGCATATCCTTATCGTGCAACTGAAAGTTGCTGATGGCTTGCGCCATCTATTGGAATAAATATCAACTATTATCGTTGATTCTTAATTATTCCAGAATTGGCCAAATACCCATTCTTGATTAATCAAGAAAAGCTAACCACGGACGCGTTTCGGGCTGTTGGCTCTCATCAGCGTGGTGCAAGCTGTACCTCAATGAGAGAAAATATGGTTTTACGGGCTACTAACCAAAAGTTATGATTTTTGAGCCCAAGCGCGATGTCAGGTGGCAAGGGACCCTAGGATCTGGCGGCAGGAGATGTGTCGCAGGGGTAGTGGAAACGTTGGGCAAGCAGGGGAACAGCGCGGGAGGGCGCTGGTTTTGCGGGACCTTTGAAGTTGGTCCTTTTTGCGGGTGGGTAGGGAGCCTCAGGCTGCTTCCTTTTGGTTGGAGCCGGAGAGGCGGGCTTGGTGGGGTCGGTCTGGGAGCTGGTTTCCTTGCGAGGAAGAGGGGCTGGTTTGAGTGCTGTGGCATGCTGTCGGTGGCTTGATTTCGTCCAGTTCCTTAAAGAACGCGAGGGTGCCAGAGAGGTTCTCTACCTCGGCAATGAGGGCCTTGATCTGCTCGGTCCGTGAACTGATGAGATTCGTAATGATTTGGGACAGGTAATGTTGGGAGGTAGGGTGAGGATACAGTATTGCCTTCTCGTAGTCCTCCATCACCTCGTTATTCTCCAACTCTAGTTGGGCGAGGGTTACGAGGGGCTTCTCGGCATTCTCGGCAATCTTCTTCTTCTTCCTAGAGGGAGCCATGGCGGCCATCGATTACCTCAATGACCAAAAAAATTGGTTATTAAGGCGTCCTGAAAAATCATGAAACGGGTAGTTAAGGCCAGATTTGCGTGAGAACGCTACACAATGTGAAAAAAAATAGTACAAATGTGATATTGTACTGGGATAAGGTGCATAAATTAAGAAAAAGGCTTCTCCTTATCGTGCAACTGAAAGTTGCTGATGGCTTGCGCCATCTATCGGAATAAATATCAACTATTCTCGTTGATTTTTAATTATTCCATAATTGACCAAATACCCATTCTTGATTAATCAAGAAAAGCTAACTACGGACGCGTTTCGGGCTGTTGGCCCTCATCATATCACATTTGTACTATATTTTCACATTGTATAGCGTTCTCACGCAAATCTGGCCTTAACTACCCGTTTCATGTTTTTTCAGGATGCCTTAATGACCAATATTTTTGGTCATTGGGGTTCAGCTTGCACCACGCTGATGAGGGCCAACAGCCCGAAACGCGTCCGTTGTTAGCTTTTCTTGATTAATCAAGAATGGGTATTTGGCCAATTCTGGAATAATTAAAAATTAACGAGAATAGTTGATATTTATTCCGATAGATGGCGCAAGCCATCACCAACTTTCAGTTGCACGATAAGGAAATGCTTTTTTCTTAATTTATGCACCTTATCCCAGTACATTATCACATTTTTACTATTTTTTCACATTGTGTAGCGTTCTCACGCAAATCTTGCCTTAACTACCCGTTTCAATGATTTTTCAGGATGCCTTAATGACCAATATTTTTACTTACCATACTTACCTTATACTTACCCCCCCGCTGGCCATACTTACCACTTACCATACTTACCATCCCTGCCATGGCTCCCTCTAGGAAGAAGAAGAAGAATGCCGAGGAGCCCCTCGTAACCCAGGAGAAGAAGAATGCCGAGGAGCCCCTCGTAACCCTCGCTCTATTAGAGCTGGTGAATAGCCAGTTTATGGAGGACGTCGAGATAGCATTTCGCTATCCTCATCCTACCTCCCAAGAATGCCTGTGCGAAATCATTACGAATATCACCAGCTTACGGAACGAGCAGATCAAGGCCCTCATTGCCGAGGTAGAGAACCTCTCTGGCACCCTCGCGTCCTTTAAGGAACTGGACGAAATCATGCCACAGACTGCCTGCCAAAGCTCCCAGACTGACTCACCAAGATTGCCACTCCTTCTCCTGCTGACAAGCCTGCCTCCACCCTGCCTGCTCCTGTTGCAACCAAGAGGAAGCAGCTTGAGGCTCTCAACCCGCCCGCAAAAAGACCCAACCTAAAAGGTCCAAACAAACTTGCGTCATCCCGCGTTTCCAAGCCTGCGGCCGCCCAAGTGGTCCTCCATGGGGAAAGATCGGCGGCCCACACAGTGGTCGTCTCTGACGACCCACAGGCTGACCCCAGGGACATTTACAAGGCTGTCCGCGCTGCCCACACCCTACCCCAAGGTGTTTGGGCCTCTCTGCGCACCAAGGGGAAGCTGGTCCTCCATTCCAGCAATCCCAACATCATCCCTGAGGTGACTACCTCCCTGGCCAGCAAGCTAACGGGAATGAAGGTCCGTCAGCAGAAGGAAATCCTGCCAAGAATCTGCCTCTTCAGAGTGGATGAGGAGACCTCCAATTCCACAATCGAGGAGACCTTCCTGGCAACCGCCGCTGTCAGCCAGCTCCCCGGGAACAAAGTGGTGCGCGTGGCGCACCGTTCTGCACTCAGAAACGGGACCTGCACCGCCTTCATCGAGGTGGACCTCAATACCTTTGGAGCCCTGGGCAACCGCGGAAGAATCGTGGTTGACGGTGTGATCCTCAATTTCGAGGCGTCCATCCGCGCCCACGTCTGCTTCCGCTGTTGTGGCTTCGGCCACAACTCCACCCACTGTTCCAGAGCTCCCAAGTGCTTCCAATACGGTGAAGACGGCCATGAAGGCCGCTCCTGCCCAACCAGAGCTGACCAGCACACTTCCAAATGTGCCAACTGCTGCCAAAAAGGCCTCTCAGACAACCACGAGGCGAGAGCCTCAATCTGCTCCATCCTGAAGTCTAAGGCCCGCACGTTTTAGGCTTCAAAAAACCCTCCGCCTCCAACTCCTCCCGCCACCTTTTTCTGGTTACTGGACCCCTGCCTCACTTCTCCCAGGCGCTGTTCCCCTGCTTTCCCAACGTTTCCACTTCCCTGCGAGTCTTCTCCTGCCGCCACATACTCCTATTCCTTGCCTCCTCACATCGCGCATGGGCTCAAAAATCATTACTTTTGGTTAGTAGCCCGTTAAACCACATATAAATCTAAAAAAAATCATTGAGGTACAGCTTGCACCACGCTGATGAGGGCCAACAGCCCGAAACGCGTCCGTGGTTAGCTTTTCTTAATTAATCAAGAATGGGTATTTGGCCAATTCTGGAATAATTAAGAATCAACGAGAATAGTTGATAATTATTCCGATAGATGGCGCGAGCCATCAGCAACTTTCAGTTGCACGATAAGGAGATGCCTTTTTCTTAAATAAAACTATGTAATAGATTAAGAGCTGAGCTAAGAAAGAGATCGAGATAGAAATCCAACGACCCTAAAGAAGAATTTGGCAAGTCGTTGCCATCAAGGTCAAAGGATGCAGAATAGCGCAGACGCCCCACGCCCTTTGGACCCGTTCAAAGTCCAAATTCTCGCATGTCTCCCCCTTCGGCAAAGGTATATAAAACCTCTGTTTTAGCCGAAATTACAGTCACTTCACCATCGGCGTGTGCCCTTGTCGGCTGTACCCAGGTCCACCTCATCGACCATGTAAAACAGTAAGAACTCTTCTATCTCCATCTTGCTCTTAGCTCGACTTTTATCTGTTCACGGAACTTTCCTACTACAACTGTGTCTCTTCGATTTTTGTGTGTGGACATTCCCAAGCTTTCCACTCAGCCTCGACCACGACTGCCTGTACTCTGTGAGAACTGTTAAAGGTCCTCAAAGGTGCAGAGAGGTACTGGAAAACTCTCCACGCCCTGACTGTCCCTCTCGGTTTTTACTGGTTTGAACCTCGGTTACCACAGCTATAGCGAGAGTCGACAGGATACCTCATCACATTTATGTTATATAAAATTATTATTTTATTTTAAATAATATAATTTCATAGATTAAAATACTCTGCTAAATCGACCGCCAGAGGTCACTCTTCCCCTATAAAAACTCGTTGTTGTTTTATCCCAATGGCCGACTCAAAACTTTTGTACATTATGTAAATAATCTTTAGTGTTTCCTTGTTCTACTCGCTTTAAGCCAGGCAGTACTTTTATCAAATTATCTTTTTTATATAGTCCTTAAGCAACAAATAATAATAATTCAATATATCAATCTAATATTCCAAAGTCAACAGCAGAACTCATTCTTTAATATAACATATATACCTTTTTAGGTAAAGAAATTGAGGTATATTTTGAAATATAGATAAGAATCACAAGGAAACAAGATCAAATCCAAAAAAAATAAATTTTGTGTGGTTTCAATAACAGCATTGTTACCATCTTCAGACAAAAGTACTGAATACATTCAATTATTTTGTCTTAATAAGGTAACAATGATGTTACTGAAACATCACACATAATTCGTTTATTTTTATTTGGCCTTGCTTTTTTTGGTATTTTTAAAATTGCCTTGACTATTAGAAAATGATTAAAATTTCCTATTTATATTATATACCATTTTAAAAAGTACATTCTTTTGTAAACACATATCCAATTTCCCACACCTTTCTAAAACTGCCAACAATAACCTAATAAAAAATTCATCCAAGTCCGGGTATTTCAGTGTTGCAGATATAAACATTTATAAAAGTTGCTTAACTATTTAGAGATGTAAGTGCCGGATTAGGTGCCCTTAAAAATGTTTAATCTGGCTGTTTCTTCTTGAACAGCCGAGAGTGAAGTGGAGAAAGGGAAATTTTCAGATTTCGAGGACCATTTTCCTTAATTCACACAAATCATTAGATTTTTTATTTTTATTTTTCAGATACCACATTAGACCACTCCTCCAAAACTGCACTCTATTCTTTATGTGTTTGTAAAATTGATCTTATATTTCAGATTATTTTTACCAGCATTTTCGAATTTGATATTTGAAGTTTATCTCCATTGTGCTGGAAGATAATTCATTACTATAAGTTTTAAAACAGTTGGAGGCTCTATTCATTCATGAGTAAACCCCACTTGAACAATACCCGGGCGAAGCCGGGTCCAGTCGGCTAGTGTTCTGATATATTCAAGCTTATAAATTCGAAAAAACGTGAGCGTCTGTGTGATCAATTTTTCTACATGTTGATAAATGTTTTATCTACAAGGTCCTTATAAAATTATTTCATTATTTTGAACATTCTACCTGATCCAGTCTCATTCCTAGAAATTATTGATCACACGTTGTATTTCCATCTCTGAAATTTCATTAATGATATCTGAGCTGAAAAAGCAAAACAGGGTAAAAAATAGAAATGCTTAAGAAGCTGAAAAGAGTAGATAAATATAAGGGTATGAACCCACCTGCATATAGCAAAATTATTCTTTCTTGGTAACTGCAACGCATCAAGAATTGCTGGTTGGACAATGACAAATTTGAATCGTCAAACATAAGGCTCTTATTGAAATCAACTGAAGCATTTTTTTACAGAATTGCCTTGAAAAAAGATTATAATAAGAAGATTGAACATGGAAATTGTACCAATAATCAAGTTGATAATATTGTGTACATTTGATATATGAAAGTCTACAAGTTCAAATACAATAAAATAGTTTCCAAACAAAAATATAATATAAGCCAACAGGGGAAATAAATATAAATCATTAATAATATGTGTAGTTTTTCTTATATTTATAAAATTAAATAGAACATTGTCGATATTTATCTGCTTCTCAGTGATGGTCATATTTATTGCACTTAAGATTGAATTTAAATAACTGAGTAGAAAGGAATATACAAAGAAGTAAACATGTATAAATGCTGAATCTAATTATAAAGTTCCATAAATTAGAAATGTATAGAATTTTATGTTATCAGCAATGTAGAAATCATGCAATATAATTATAATAATCACCAAAATATTGACAAAGAAGATTGGAAGAAAGAATATTTTAGTTGAAATATTTATATACACTTCCATAAGCAGAGTGAGGATCCAAATATATTTGAGACGGTGTATGTGAAGGTAAACATTGAGACAAACAGAAAAGGCGAAAATGAGGAATGAGGTGTGGGTCCAAACCTTGTTATCTGGTTTTAATATCCAAAGGGTCTTTAGAGAAGATAGAGTCAGGAGAAGAACTCCCAGGCGAAGCTTGGAGAATCGATCATTACTGACTATATTTTCATTAGATAAATGTAAACTTTGAGATAGGAAGAATATTGTCATATCTTGCTGGAAATGGAATCATATCTTAGAAAAAGACGCACACAGACTATTGGGATTATTGAAGTTTGACAAATATCTCCAAATGGTGTAAATGTTTTGCCCTTCATACTTACACCATTGCAACAGTGGTTGCTTAGCGCAATATAATTTAAACATATAAAAAATCGACGTACCTATTTTATATTAGAGAGAAAAACAGATTTTATTTTAATATATTTCGAGGAATTCATTTCTCCTTATAGTATTTAACAGAATAAAAATGTGATAAATTTGATTTTCTTGAAGTATATCTCTACGCTTCTCACGTTTCTCCTAATATATTAATAATCTGAAAAATGTGTTCACCTGAGATATTTATCATTTTGAAATATTTTTCAAATAGTCTTGATGAATTATATTTTCTATATCATTTGAATTGGGATGTATTGTTGCATCAGCACACTTCTCAATAGTATTGTATACCGTCTGAAAATATAAAAGGTTTTGTGAATGCTAAAGTTGAATTACCCATTTGACTTTATTCATACCAGTTTAATTTTCTAAATGAAAATTTATTATAAAATCAGGATTTTTTATTATATGTTCAGCAAAGTATATATAGATGAATATTGTTGGCGCGCTGCTGGAGCCTTTAATTTACATGTTCCATTTTTAACTTACTTGTTTTGTCTACATCTTTTCTTATGGATTCAATTGTAACTTTTAACATCTTATTTATTTTTAATAACTTTCATGTATAATTATTTTTACATAATTTTGTTTTCTATAATTATTTTACATACTTTTATTTCGTCAAATTTGCATACTTTTGTTTTTTAGATTATTTAAGACAATAATCTTTAGTTAGAAAGTGCTTTGCCTCCAAACTTTTGGTTTGTGAATAAACGTTAAAAAGACTTCACGAATGTTTCTTCCCAGTACATCAGGTCACCAGCGCAACACTGGTGGAGATGCTGTTTCCAACCCAAGAAGAAGCAGGCGAACACAAGGCCTGCCACCAGTTAGATCTTTTAGCGCCTCGCCAACAAGACGCATAAAAGTTGATCCTGAAGATGCCGCCTCGTGGAATAACAACGTCTTTTTCTGTCAGCCACCACCTCCAAGCCTAGAATTTTTCGGAGGGTATTCTGAAGAGGACCCAGCAGAGTGGCTAGAAGAACTCGAGCTTTTAGCAAGACAGCAGCGATGGCCCGAGGACGTGATGCTGGCATATGCCAGAAGTTACCTGAAAGGTCCTGCAAAAAAATGGGCAAAGCTAAACACCCCCCAAATATTTTCCAATTGGTCAACCTTTAAGAAAACACCGATGCAAGACTTTAAGATTGCAGATACGACAAAATTCAAATTAATCATGGAGCTCCAGAATAGAGTACAAGGATATAATGAATCTACTCTACGATACGCTGAAGATGTACTTAACTTGTGCAACAAGGTGAACTCTAAAATGTCCGCTGAGGATAAACTTTATTATATGAAAACTGGACTAAACAAATATCTCTCGCTCGTCGTATTAATGACGCCTTGCAGTACAGTTAAAGAATTCTTGGAACTAGCAAGACGCATTGATCAACATCTGGTTGACTTCGAACAGAGAAGAAGCTGCAGACAAAGATCTAATCCTATCCAACCATTTCAGACAAGAAAATATAATTATAACAACTATAGAGGTTCAGCACGACCTTCAAACGAGAGACCCCAAATATCGAACGAGCGCCCAACTGACTATGGAAGGCAAAATATAATTCCGAGTAAATTCGAGGGAAAAATAATAATTGAAACTAGAGCAGGAACAAGTGGCGTTAATCTGCGAAATTCACCCCCACCTCAACAAAATCGCAACAACGAGCAAAGATCCACACGTCCTAATACTTATTATCGAAGACAGTATCAGGTTGACAAAAGAATCTGTTGGAACTGCTCGGAACAAGGACATATTTCGAGGTATTGCCCGTATAAGCCCCAACACCAAAACTACAATATCAGACCTATCCGAAGACAATATACGAGATCTATAGACGAACCTAATTCACCACATGAGGAATACCTAAAGAATTGTAGAGGCATCGAGGATAGGGAGCGAGAGGATCCAGATTTCGACATTCATAGTGAGGAAGACTTCCCTACTCTAGGGGAAGCTTCAAAAAACTAATTAAGTCAAAAAGATCGCAACTCTCCGGTGATAGAATAAATTTAATTGTAAATCTTCAGAAAAACAAAACCATTCGCATTGTAATAAAAGGAATGCCAATAGAAGGACTGATAGACACCGGAGCAATGGTCAGTTGCATTGATGAGGAACTTGTTAAGAAGCTCGAATTAAAAATCATACCCGATAAAAATATAAAATTAAAATCAGCAGATGATCAAAAACTCAATGCAATAGGGAAGTCAAGAGTTAAATTTAAAATCAATAAGAAAGAATATGAAATAGAAATGATTATCTTAAAAAAATGCAACCCCGTAATAATCCTTGGAGATGACTTTTTAAGTCAAAATAAAGCACTAATAAATTGTCAAAACAATACTTTGTGGGTGGAATCCCCAAATGTATTTGACCAAAATGAATCAAATTTAAGATATGCTCATATAGCTGAGGATAAAATCATTCCTGAATATTGTTTATGTTTAGTAAAAGGATATAGTAAGACTAGCATTACAGGCAGAGAAATACTAATTGAAAATATTCCTTCTCTGACAACCAAATATAATCTTATAACAACCAGATCCCTATTGAATAATACGAAGAAATATTTGACCATATGGATTTTAAACGGTACGAACAAACCTGTAAAACTTTTCCGGAACACGAAGATAGGAATACTTTCGGAGGTAGACAGACTGTACCAGACGGAGAACCAAAGAGTAGCCTCTATTAGAGCTGAATTTGATATAAATCCTGGGTTATGTCCGGAAGAACGCAGTCAGGTTTTGACCCTCCTTAGTGGATATGGCGAGATGTTCACTGCACCGGATGAGTATAAGGGTAGAACACATCTCGTTAAACACCAAATTAGAACAACGAGCGATATCCCCATCAGGAAAAATCCTTACAGAGTATCTTTAAAAGAACGGAAGATAATTAGTGATCAAATAAACAGTATGTTAAAAAATGGAATTATTTCACATTCCTCAAGTCCATGGGCATCCCCTATAATTCTAGTGAAGAAAAAGAATGGAACATTTAGATTTTGCGTGGATTATAGAAATCTGAACTCGGTCACAGTAAAAGACCAATATCCACTACCGCGCATAGATGACTGCTTCGATTCCCTTCATGGCGCCAGGTACTTTACTTCACTCGACCTTTGCTCAGGCTACTGGCAAGTAGAGGTGGAAGAACAGGACCGTGAAAAAACAGCCTTTATCACTCCTGATGGACTTTATCAATTTAATGTTCTACCTTTTGGATTGTGCAACGGGCCAGCAACTTTCGAGAGATTAATGGATACTGTTCTTAGAACCCATAAGTGGAAAATATGCCTCTGTTACCTCGACGACGTCATCATATTCTCAGAAGATCTACATTCCCATTTGAACAGATTGAAGACAATCTTAGAATGTTTGAAAACAGCAGGATTGACACTCAATGCTTCGAAATGCCGATTTGCATATACCGAGCTTCTTATTTTGGGACATGTCGTTTCAAATGAAGGAATCGCGCCAGACCCAGAAAAAATTATAAGTATAAGAAAATTTCCAACGCCCAGAACTGTCAAAGATGTCCGAGCTTTTCTTGGACTTTGTTCATACTATAGAAGATTTATAAGAGAATTTTCAAAAGTTGCATTGCCTTTACAGATTTTGACCCGCAAAAACCATTCGTTTGCATGGGGTAAAGAACAAGAGTTGTCATTTAATTCATTGAAAAACAAACTCATCTCTCCTGAAGTATTAACGCATTACGATCCAAATAAGCCTATAGGCCTCCACACAGACGCAAGCGACCAAGGACTTGGAGCAGTGCTTGTTCATTTAGACGAAAACACTAAAGAGCGTCCAATTTCTTATGCAAGCAGGAAATTGCAGAAGGCAGAAACCAACTACTCTACAACCGAGAAAGAATGCCTAGCTATCATATGGGCGATTAAAAAATTTAGACCATATCTTTACGGAAGAAAATTCACAATATATACAGATCACCATAGTCTGTGCTGGATGGCAAAAATGAAAAACCCTGCAGGGCGATTAGCGAGGTGGTCACTAGAACTACAAGAATATGATTTTGCCATTAAATACAAGTCTGGAAAAACTCATCTAGATGCAGATGGATTGTCACGATGTCCTATCCCGGAAAGAATTATTTCCACAATTAATTATGAGGAACATGATTATGATTCTTATATAAAAAAGATCGATAATTTGGTAAATCAGAATCCAAACAGCTATGGAGAGAACTTCACCAAATTTAAAGAGAAATTATTCAAGAAAAATCCTTCTGTGACTGGCGATCCTTGGTTGTTGATAGTCCCGAAAAACAAACAGAAAGAGCTCTTGGAAAATATGCACGACCATCCAACATCAGGTCATATGGGCATTAAAAGAACTTACAATCGTCTAAAGAGCAAATATTTCTGGCCCTCAATGCTTAAAACTGTGGAAGCATATGTATCGAGTTGTCCTGAATGCCAGTTTCGCAAGACACCTTCCCAATTGCCTCAAGGACTGTTGCAGCCGATTCCACCAGCTTCAAGACCTTTTGAGAAAATGGGAATAGATTTGATGGGGAGATTCCCGAAATCTGGAAAAGGAAATAGTTGGATCCTGGTATGCACAGACTATTACTCCAGATATATCGAGACCGCGGCATTACCTCGCGGGACGGCGGAAGAAATTGCAGACTTTTTCTTGCAAAGAGTGGTATTACGACACGGCGCACCCAAAACAGTTATATCTGATCGGGGGAGTTGCTTCTTGAGCAAACTATTCAAAGAAGTTCTAAAGATATGCAATACGCTCCATAAGAAAACGACGAGTTATCATCCCCAGACTAACGGCCAAACGGAGAGAATGAACCGTACACTCGCTGATATGATGGCCATGTATATCGACGAGAGACATCAGAATTGGGACGAGATACTTCCATTCGTAACTTTCGCCTATAACTCGTCCATACAGGATACTACCGGCTATTCACCATACTTCCTAATCCACGGACGAGAGCCATTGACCTTCTTAGATTCGACTTTTGATATGCCAGAGCTCTCTAAGTACAAAGACTATGACGAATATGTATCGAACCTATTAGAAATAATAGAAGATGCAAAAGAAATATCCACCTCTAAAACAATAGCCAGACAGAATAAATCCAAACAGTTATATGATAGAACTCACAGAGAAGTTAAATATGCCTTCAATGATCTGGTACTGATTTGGACACCAATAAGGAAAGTAGGAAGAGCGGACAAACTACAAAGAAGATACGTCGGTCCTTACCAAATACTGCGACAAACATCACCAGTAAACTACGAAGTCATCGAAATTGCAGAGGGAAAAAGGAAAAAGAGACAAATAGTACATGTGACAAGAATGAAACCATACAGATTCAAGACTTGAGGACAAGTCTTTTTCAAGAGGGGGAGTAATGTTGGCGCGCTGCTGGAGCCTTTAATTTACATGTTCCATTTTTAACTTACTTGTTTTGTCTACATCTTTTCTTATGGATTCAATTGTAACTTTTAACATCTTATTTATTTTTAATAACTTTCATGTATAATTATTTTTACATAATTTTGTTTTCTATAATTATTTTACATACTTTTATTTCGTCAAATTTGCATACTTTTGTTTTTTAGATTATTTAAGACAATAATCTTTAGTTAGAAAGTGCTTTGCCTCCAAACTTTTGGTTTGTGAATAAACGTTAAAAAGACTTCACGAATGTTTCTTCCCAGTACATCAGGTCACCAGCGCAACAATATAAATATATAATATATTATATGAAATATATTAGACTAGGTTTTCCCAAAAACACTGAAAAGCATAAACCGGACAAAAGAACTTACTGATCTTCACTGCAATATCTCAACTCGAATCTTACCCTAGATAATAGTTTTATTTATTTGGCACTATTACATTTGTAATTATTACTCCCTTGCTAGAGCAAACATACCTCATCCCTTTTTCGCCCAAAATTCTTTGCATATATGTTTTTTTGAAAGGGCTTATTTTGGATATCAATTAGATTTTTAATTATTCCAATATCCAAAATTGAAATCCAAAATAAGCCCTATTTTTAAAATATATATATATTATGGATTACTTTATATTCAGAATATATTTATGTATATTTTTGCTTTAATTTTACAAATATTTTTGTTATGTGAAAATATTATGGAAAAAAGTTCAGGTGTTGATATTACAAAACAAAAATGACATATTCTGGTTGACCTTTCTTGATTTATCAAGAAATTGGGTTAGCAAACATCACGGAACAAGGTAAATCAACGTTAGTTGATTTTTTGTTCCATTGGATTGCGCTCTGCCATCTGAAATGCTGATGTGAGCAGTCAGGATATGCCATTTTTTGAATATTTAGTTATCTAATCTATAAAAATCATTGCCGCGAAATATATCAGCGTTCATAGTAATTTTAAGAATGGTCATAAACTTGTGAAGCGATTTATAATTGAGGAAATATTTTGCCTTCGTATTTTTCTCGTCTTGGCGATTATATTTTATAAGAGAGCAAGAATACACACACACATAGAGCAATCAGATCTTATTGACTGGCAAATCCTTCCAAAGCCACTCCATTCCTAGTTGCTATGGCATAGGAAGGAAAAACATTTACCAACTTGATTATTGTCAAAATTTAATTTCCTAGAAAGGTTCTATATTTCTCTCAAAGACGTCATACCAGATGTATCCCTCTCCAGCAAGACATGACAATATTTTTCCTACCTACTTGAAAGTTTACATTTACTTAACTGGAAATATACTCAACAATGATCGCTACTCCAAACTTCGACTTGGAATTATTCTACTGGTGTTCTCCTCTCTGAAGATCGTCTGGATATATACAGCTGATGACAAGCATTTTATCTCTACCATCATCGTAATATTTACGTTTGCTATTTGGCTCAATGTTTACCTCTACATAAACCGTTTAAAATTTATCAATATCCTCACTTTGATGATGGGCTGCAATAAGGATCATTCTGGTAAAAACTTATTCTTTCCTTTCTTTGGCTTTAATATTTTGGTAATTCTTATTAACTTTTTATATGAAGTCTACTATAATTATGCAGCAAAACCATTACTAATCATTATTTATGGATTTGCCTATATTGAAATTGCATTCATTAATGTTCATTTCATGACTTACATGTTCTTACTCAGTTATTTAAAAAGCATCTTGAATGAGGTAAATAAATATATTGAAGAAAAGCGAATAAATATTGATGAAGGATTGTCATATTTCAGGAAAATTAAAGAAGTGGTTGAATTTATAAACGTCCTGTATTCATTGCCCTTGCTGGCTTTCATTATATTCCTATTTGGGACTTATTTTTTCGTATTATTGTATCAGAACAATCAAATATGGATTGCACAAAACTTGTGGAACGCGATTATTGGTATTGTGACAACTTTCACGATTCTTATTTTTTTATTCATTCAAGGTGAAGCTATAAAAAATGCATCCGTCCTCTTGAATAGAAAAATCTTATTTGATGAATCAAATCTGTCAATGTCTAACAGGATATTTTTGGATCGTTGTAGCTGTCAGGATAGATTGCTTGTGATGTTTGCTGGCGACTTCATACCGTTGACATTGTCTACTCTTTTTAATTTTCTTGGCCTTGCCATTTCCTATACAGTTTTGGTCATGCAACTTAAATAGTTTTTCATTATCACAGAATTTCGTATCCGATAAATTACAAGAAAGCATAAGAGGTCACAACTACTATATTTCTTTATTTTAAAATAAGTTTCTGCGTGTTATATACTTAAATAGTTATACCTTTGAATGCAGTAATAACTCTCTAATGTAGATGTCAAAAGGCCCTAAAAATTCCTGATTGTTAAGAATATATATATACCAAAAAAATAGGACAATATTGATAAACTTTAAATAAATAATTCATTTAAAATTAAATATAAAATGCGCTGTATATTTATTTGAAATAACTCTCAATTTATATATATATCAGGTTATCCCATAAATAATGGCCGTTTGGAAGCGACCAATTAAATACATCATATCTAAGCCCAAAATGAGTTTATTTAAATAAAATAGGCACCATTAGAATCACAGCACTTATGCCAAAGTTATTGTAACATTTTTATGCCATTTTCATTAAAGTCTGGTTGCCTCGAGGCCAAAAAATCCAAAAAGGCGTTTACCACATCTCTCCGGTTGATCAGCCGTTTTCCATGAAAAATATTATCCAAATGCTTGAAAAAATGGACATCGGTACGGGACAGATCAGGTGAATAAGGAGGCTTAACTAGAACATCATAACCTAATTGAACAATCTTTTTGGGTCGTAAATGAAGAGTGTGGCCGTGCGTTATCGTGAAGCAGAATAGCGGCTTTCCTATTGACCAAATTGGGCATTTTTTCTGACAATTCAGATGCATGGCTTGCAAATCTTGAAAATACACTTCCGAATATATCGTTTCGCCACTATTCAAAAATCTGTAATGCATTAATCCTGCATATGACCACCAAACAATGAGCATTATCCGCTTTGGATGCAAGCTTGGTTTTAGGAAGGGTTTTGGGTCCTCATCTTTGTCTAACCACTGCCTTGATCTCTTCCTGTTTTGTCAAAAAGAACCCACTCTCCATCATACGTAACAATTTATTTTAAAAAAGGAGTCAAATTGTAGCGAGCTAATAAATAACTGCAAATTTCCAGACGTCGCTGAAGTTGAGCATCACACAAATCGTTGCGGGACCCATTATGGCAATTTTTTTTGTTTTGCCAATTTGGTGAAGATGTCTAGAAATGGTGGTTTTGAAGCATTAAGCTCTGCACCTATATCAGGCACTGTTTGGGTATTATTGGATGCAATATGAGACTTTAGATCTTCATTTTGAAGGTTGATCGACGACCACGATCATCTTGATCTTCAAGTCAGAAATCGCCAACTTTAAATTTCTGAAACCATCTTCCCGTGGTTATTTTGGAAGAAGAAGCTTCTCCCCAGGCCTCAATAATTTTTTTAGTTTCTTGGGCGGCCGAACGTCCAAGTTTAAATTCGTGAAGTAAAATAATGCACAAATACCTAGGTTCCATTTCTCAATATTTTTAATTATAAATTTTTCACAATTCATGAACTTTTAGAATTAAAGACTGAACGTGAATTCGCGTTCTATAAGCTTTAGAACAATATATAATTTGCATGTGCTGCTAAATTATTTATCAAAAATTTTCATTTCAAAAATGTGTTTCCAAAAACGGCGATTATTTATGGGACAACCTGATATTTTTTTTCAAAATCATTTTATTCTCAAATAGGATATCAAATTTTAAAAAATAATTAACAATGTCATTCCTAAAAATTTAATTTTCACATTTTGTCTGTAAAAAAATTCAATTTTAAAAGTTAGAAAAATCCATAATAAAATCCATTTTAACGAAAAATAAATAGAAGAAAAATAAGAATTTTTCACTTTTTTTTCAGATTGGTGTAGATTCTATGGAGTAGAAACAAAAAAAAAACAATTTGTGAGAAATCCACATTATAGAGTTACATATGAAAAAGGTGTTTCTGTACTAAAGAATACGTCCCTTTCTTCCCTAGAATTTCAATGGAAGTTTAATTCTATATAAAATTTTATTCAAATCAAATATACAGAGGGTGTTCACACTTATAGGAAACGAGCGCCCGGTGTAAAAAAGGAACTATTACTTTATTTTAAAAAATCAACAACGTGCAATTCGAAAAGGCTTAAGCTAATTCTAACACGCAATACATATCTTTTGTTATTTAAATAAAAATGCCCTTCAAATACGATAATTTCATAAGAGGTTATATTTTAGGACTTTCCAGAGCTAATCTTACCTATTTGGACATAATTAAAATATGCAAACAAGATGATATCATTTCTATAAAAAAAGGTATTCATAATATTATTCACGACAAAAATATAAAGTTTTATTCAGATCACCTTTGGAGAAATGGACAAAAGATTATCACCCTATATCTGTGAGAACTCCTGCAACTGTCAAAAAAGTGAAAAAATATATTACAAAAAAAATCCTATGCCACAATGAGATATATATAGCCAATTTAATAGTAACATTAGTGTCAACAATAAATAAAATAATAAATAAATATTTAGGCCTAAAAGCTACAAAAAAACATGCGGTTCACAAATTGTTTCAGAGCCATATTCGTCAGCGATACAATATCAGCAGATATTTTAAAAATGAAACTACAACCTTTCGCAATGAGTTTCTTTTATTCAGAATAAAAGAAACTCATTGCGAAAGGTTGTAGTTTAATTTTTAAAATTTGTAGCGCAATTTTTTCGTTTACTTCAAATCAGCAAATATTTTCATGAAAATTTCTTGGCTGCTGATAGATGGAAATTTATTGTTATATATGACGAAGCATGGGTATATTTAACCGATTGCGACAGAAAAAAAAGCTATATACTATTTTAAAAAAAAGTAGAAATATCTAGGCCAATTTGGTTGAAGGAATGTGCCGAAAGTTACCCCAAAGGATTTATGGTGGCATGCGGTATATCATATGAAAGAAAATTAAAAATAAGAAAAGTTGAAAGAAATGCCAAAATAAACTCGGAGTACTATCAAAATAACACTTTTGAACCTATATTTTTAAATGATATTCCCTCTATCTATGGAAAACAGAGCAACAAAGTCTGGTTTCACCATGATAACGCCACAAGTCATACCTCATCTTCAACCCAAGCTTATTCGGAAGATTTAAGGCAAAGAACAGGAATCAACACTGTTCCAAAGAACAGAACCCCTGTAAAATCTCCTGATTTAGCCCCGATGGATTTTTTGCATTTTTGGATGCCTTAAAAGAGCACTTGGAAAAAGACACCCTAGGACAATTGAAGGCTCTGGAAAGTGGTAAAGGAAGAATGGGATCTTTTGAGTATGACCATGCTCAGAAAGTGTCTACTATTGTGGAAAATACGGTGCCGTTCTGTAAATAAACAAAAATGGTTTCAAATGGAACATTTGAAAAATTTAAATATGGCGTTAATTTTTAATATTTCATAATAAAACTTGATTCCTATAAGTGTGAACACCCTCTGTAGATGTAAAAATAAACTGTGCGGAAGTTAAGAAAAAGGCATCTCCTTATTGTGCAACTGAAAGTTGCTAATGGCTTGCGCCATCTATTGGAATGCAACTCTCAGTTGCACGATAAGGAGATGCCCTTTTCCTTATTTATCGACCTTATCTCAGTACAATTTCACAATTGTACTATTTTCACCTTCTTATTGCGTAAGGTTTTTATAGATATTTTAATAAAAATATAGATGTGTCAGAGAGTCTGTAAATTTTGAAAGTAAAAAAAAAATTCTAAATATTTTATCTCTCTCTTTATAATAACATACCTCTCTATCATCTTTTAAAGTCATAATACTCTCCATAAGACATGGTCCTTAAGTCAGCGCATTATTATACAAGGGTCGGTAATATACAATTTGTCGTAGTACAAATGGTATACAACAACAAAAAGGCTTTTATTAGGGCCCATTGCCATACAACAACAAAATAATACAGTAATTTATTTTCCTCACATGGGGAATGTTCATGTGAGCCTTTGTTTGAAAAGGTATTTATTTACACATCTGTTCTAAAACTTTCCTCGCTACCTATTTTGTGTATGAATCTATTCACAATTGAACTGTAGAAATTATAGAGTTCTATTGCTATATTTTTCTTTTCTGAAATAGTTCTTAGCGTCTTCAGTGGGTTGCTAAATCTCCAGAAGGTGTTTTTAAGAGTTTTTTCTCTTTCTTCACCTAAATATTTGCATTCTATGATATAGTGGGAAATTTCATTAGATATCATATTTCTACAAATCCTGCAGTGAATGTTTTCCTTTTTAATGAGGAGAATATGAATTTCTCTATCTAGAGTTGCAGTAATTCTAGTCCGTGCAATGAAGGCTAATATCTTCGATGACAGATTTCATGACAAGTATCGTTCTGGCATAAATGAATTACAGAGAAGTTTATATTTCTTGAAAATGAAGATACTTCGGCCAGTAAATCTTTTTAAACAAAAAACCAAAATAATTTTGAGTTAGAGAAAGCAAAACGATCCGAATGGGAGGCTATAAAGAAATAAAAAAAATGATGAGGGAATAGTTATAACTAAATCAGATAAAGGAGGCAAGACAGTAGTGATGAAGATAGAAGATTACAATAATAAGATAACGAACCTTCTCAACGATAATAATACATATGAAGAAATTCGCGGAGACCCAACTAAAAAGATAAAACTCAAAATATCAAAATTCATCAAAAACATGAAATCTAAGGACATTGATTAAAGAAAAATGAAGCTAGAAGATGTCGCTGCACCTCTCTTCAAAGGACTACCAAAGATCCGCAAGGAAGGAGTTCCCCTACGGCCCATTGTGTCAGGATTCAAGGCCCCCACCAGAGGTTTTGCGGACTGGCTTAAGAACCAAGTTCCGAGTACAAGAAAAATTTCTGGGTTAGAGATAAGAAATAGGAAAGAGCTATTAGATATCACTAAACTTGTAAGGTTAAATGACCATGAAATAATGGTATCCTTGATGTCAAATCACTTTTCACCAATATCAATAGAACTCTAGCTCTAAAAGAGCTAAGGGAATATTTCGAGGTGAAAAGACAAGATTGTGTAAACAAGGGATTAGAAATCGATGAAATGATAGAAGGTTTTAGGTTTTGTTTAGATAATATTTACTTCAGATACGGGGATAAATTTTACAGGCAAAAGAACGGCACTGCTATGGGTTGCCCTACAAGCATGATCATTGCTGACATTGTAATGGCATCGGTAGATAAAAAGGCAATCTTAATTGAGGGAATAAAAATCTGGGGACGCTATATAGATGATGTTTTCGCAGTGATCCGCAAAGAAAATCTTGATGAAATCATGGTCATATGTTGAATAATTTAGAAAAAGGAATAGAATTCACGGTTGAAACAGAAAGAGAGGGATTTTTAACATTCTTAGATGTAGGACTAACTCGCAAAGAAGATGGTTCCATTTTAACCAGCGTTTTCAGAAAGCCAACAGACTGTGGGATATTTCTAAATTTTAATTCCCATAATCCTATGATACATAAAAGACAGGTGATAAAATCTCTTGTAGAAAGAGCCAAACAGGTATGTACAGACCAAGATATTTATAAAAAAGAGATAATGAAAATTAGAGCAGAATTAGAAGAATCTGATTATCCAGTTAGTTTCACAAACAAATGGATCAGAAGATATGAAATAGATAGGCCAAATTCAAATAGGAATAAAGATGATTGCAATAATATAATTATTCCATATTTTAGAGATATAGATAACGAAATATCTAGAATTTTGAGAAAATTTAAATATAATATATGGCATAGTACGGGGACAAAAAGGGAATTTATAACTAGAAATAGCATAATGAATAATAATATAGGCACACCAAAACCAAGTAATGTAATTTATGGGATTAAATGCACAGAATGTGACAAAATTTATATAGGAGAAACCGGCCGTAAATTAGAGACCAGAATTAAGGAACACCAACAGGGTTTATTGGGGAGAAGGGCGTTAAGCAAAATTGTGGAACATGCATTATATTCAGGACATAGGCCAAATTGCAATGATATTGAGATATTTCATAGGAATATAAAATTTAAAAAGGAAAGATTATTTTTAGAGGGATGGGTATCACGGGAAATGGGGGCAAGAAGTATAAATGCACTTGAAGATATTCCACTACAATACAATTCGTTTTTAAATTTAAAAAGTAGTTAAAAGGATAGGTATAAATTGTAAGTAATAGATATCGATTTATATATACTATAGGAAAATCTTTGTAAATATTATTATTTTTTATATTTATTTTTTATAATTCCTTATTATATATATGTATATTAGATAATAAAAGGCATATATATTTAAATCCAATATATGCCTTTTATTATCTAATGAATTAAGTATGGATTGCTCTATTTTCAAAATATATGTATATTATAATTTATTTCAAAGATCATAGTCTTTTGTGAGTTAAATATTTATTTTTGACTCGTGCTTTAGATGTTGTACAAAAAAAAATTGAATATCGCGTGAGAACGCCCTTGGAACTTTAGAAATATTTTTAACGCCTTGCTGAAGAGGTAATAAAAAGATTTACTGGCCGAAGTATCTTCATTTTCAAGAAATATGAATGCCGGCCAGGCAGCCTCAATATTTACGATAGAGAAGTTTATAGTTTGAAAAGATTTTCGAATTGTCGAGTCTAGCGAAGTCTTGTAGAATAAGCTGTTCTATTTTTTTTTTCATAATCTTAGGAAGTTATTTTTTAATTGTATCATAGTTCGTTGGGAGGTTCAGCCATTACTGACCACAACAGTTGATTATATCATTAACGGTTTTGTATAATCCTATAGAGTTTTTTTGACATTTGATGTACTTCTTTCAGTCTGTTCCAGCATAATTCTGGTAGTCTGTACTCGTTCCAGTATTTCAATGTTAATTTTGTGTCGGTAGCAGTAAGTGAGATTATTCCAATTTCCTATTTCCTATTTTCTCATTATCGCAGGCCCACACTGGTTCCGCGTAAAACAATTAATTTTATCGATGATTCAAATAGTTTGAATGCAACTTCTATCAAATCGATTTTTTCTCTTTTAAGAAAACCAATGGTTGAGTTTAGTGCGGTATATGCCTTTGCTTTGAAAACTAGCGCATCTTGTCTGGTACTGTGTGTGTTTGTATAGGGTAATCCCGGATATGTTATTCTAGGGATGACAGTCTGCGGAGTGCCTCCTCAGAACCAGTTTTCATTTCTTGCTGGTCTTCCACCATTTCTGAAAACCATTATTTTTAACTTTTTTTCATTTAAAACTAATTTATTTTCCCTTAGATAATTTCTAAGTATATTGATTTTGTTTAGCAAATTGATTTTTGATTCTTCTATTATTGCTATGTCATCTGCATACATGAGAAGATGAAGGAAGCCGAAGTTTGGAAGATAGAATCCTGTAAGTGAAGAATTATTATAATGTTCAATTAGGTCAGATATATAAGTTATGAATAGTAGAGGTGACAGTGGCTCTCCTTGTAAAACTCCGGAATCAATTTTTACGTTGTTTGAGAATTCACCTTTCCATCTAACTGAAATTTTTGCTGCCTCATAATAGCTTTTTATTATTGTTATAAACCTTGGGCTGATTCCCATTTTTTTGTAATTTATTCCTGAGTATTTCCTGAGGAACTGTGTCAAATACCTTGGTCAAATCAACAAAGAAGACGTATAGTTTACCCCGTTTCTTTCTTAAAGATTGTTGCATAAGGGTATTCAGGGTAGAAATATGGTCTAGACATGAGCGGTGTTTTCGGAATCCTGCTTGATTTTCTCCTATATAATGTCTTTTCTCAATCCAATTGTTGAGTCTGTTTCTTATAATTGAGGTAAATAATTTGGACATATTGCTGCATATAGTGCAATTCTTCTGTAGTTAGATGGATATTTCTGTTCCCGTTTTTGAAAATAGGATGTATAATTGATTTTGTCCAAATCTCTGGATATTTCTCTGTTATCATTATCTTGTTGAATATAGTTCTTTGTTTTTCTAGAATAGGTGTACAAATGGTATACATGATAGCATAATATATGTTTTATGATCGTTCAAATATTATTCATTATACTTACTGTATTTATGGAATACGAATTACTACAGGAACTGCAATAACTGTTACAACACCCAACTCATTCCGGACTATATATACAATTGCCCGGCCATACTTGCAGCCCTCTATTTTGCGACATCGAAGAGAAGAAGACATCCATACAGACAAGGCACCTTGGTTGGCTGTTATTGTGATCAGGGTGCACGGCCGATCTGATCTGCCTAATGGACAAGACACCACCATCACCATGGAATACGAATTAATTTGTATTTTGTATTTTACCAGGTATAGACCCTGATAATAAAATAAAGATCCAACAATGATTGATGAGCGCGTTCCTATTTAAATCCGGCAACATTTAAGTCCTAATAATTTGGTCAAAACTTTAGTCTGTGTATGAAAACAATTACTGGATAGAATGATGTTTCATAGATGTCATTAACGCTTTCAGTCCGATGATGTTGACATCAGGGACAAAGTGAGACAATAATAAGTAGCGTCCATAGACCAAAATATCGCTTAGAGAACAGTGTCAGGAATAACGGGACTCTAAAATGATTTCAAATTTAAAGAAAATTCGCTTTTCTATGAATAAAGAGTGTTAGCAATCTTCTATCGGATTTAAAATATCATGTATTTTCCTAAAAATGAGTTCCAAAGTTTCTAACGTTGAAATGATGCAAACATGGAAAGACAAAACTTCGATTCTTTCTTACAGTTCGAGTAAAAATATCGATTAGCACATTTTGAGAAAGCAATTATTGCTAAACACGAGATAAACAATTTCTTGTTGACTAACAATTAGGCTATCGGCCAATCGACACATTGTTGCTATGAGATAAGACGAACAAAACATTTACCAACCTAGTCATTTATGATATTTCAATTATCTAGAAAGGGTCTGTATCTTCAAGACATCGCATCAAATGTATCCATCGCCGGTTCAATATAACGATATCATACCTTTCTACCTCAAAGTTTGCATTTACCTAACTGGAAATATCCTCAGCCTTGATCGCTTCTCTAAACTACGCCTTGGGATTCTTCTACTGGTTCTCTTGACTCCGAAGATGATCTTGATAAGTCAAATAGTTGACAATGCTTGGATTTTATCTGCATTTATATTTGTGGCCATTTCTATCTGGCTCAACATTTACTTATTCTTATACCGCCATAAATATGTAAATATACTCATTTTCTTAAAGGAAAACTTTAAAGAGCATTCAGGTAAAACTTTCCTATCTTATTTCTTTGGTTTAAATATTGTTTTGATGATTTATAATATTTCTCTAGATTTCTACAAACAATATGATTCGACCCTTAATTTATTCTTAGTAATCGGACCTGCCTATTTAGATTTAATATTAATCAATGTTCACTTCTTCACTTATTCATTTCTAATCAGTTATTTGAAAAGTATTTTAAATGAACTGAATATAAATATAGAGAATAAACGAATTGACATCAATGAAGGAATGTCTCAATTCAAGAATATTAAGAAAATTGTAGAAATGATTAATGATCTATATCATCTTCCATTGCTGATTTTCATTATATTTTCGTTTGGAAACTATTTCTGTACGTTTGTATATGAGGATATTCAAATGAAGAATTTACAGCAAATTATGTACATGATTAACGGTCTCATTACAATTTTCAATATCCTCATTTTTATCTTTCATCAAGGTGACGATATAAAAAACGAATCTGAATTATTCAATCAAAATCTTATGTTCGATGATTCAGATTTGTCGATTTCTAACAGAAAGTACTTGATGCGTTGTAGCTGCCATGATAGAATGATTGTGATGTATGCTGGTAGGTTCATTGCCTTGACACAATCTACTCTTTTTAGCTTTTCTGGCATTACCCTTTCTTACACTGTTCTTATCTATCAACTCAGACATCACTAAATTATTTTATAATTAAAAATTACACTATTTAAAAGGTATTTTTTAAGAAGGAGGAAAAATGTGCACACGGACAACTAAGAAGAATATTATTATATTTATTTTGAAATTAATATACGTTCTCTATTATTACAGATACACAAAATTTGAATGAGGACATAGAGTATTTCACGTTTGCACTTTTTGCCAGTTCAGACCAATTTTAATATAACGATATGGTTTAAATATTTTAATGTAAAATCTATACAAAATAATTTTCAATACAATATCAGATATTAATTTGGAGTATACAGGCGTACAAAATGACATCATACAACTGTGTACGCATCAAAATATCCTTTTGATTACAGATTATATTGAATAAATAAATGAACTATGACTTGATCAATAAATCGTTCACAAGGATAAACAAAATTCAATTTTATTATTTCTTGTATACTAAAATCTCATATAGACTTAAGAATGTCATCCCTATATTGAATAATACAAATAATATATTTAAAAATGTCTATAACCAAAGTATTCTTAATTATTTTGTCCTAATTTATACAAACTCAATTTGTGATTAATCATGGTAATATCACGAGTTTTCAAGAAGGAATTCAAGAAGATGATGATACAAGCTGTTTCAGTGGATGTAACGTTCAGGATTCCACTCATCCTGTACTCAAGTACCCAGCATTTCAAGACTACAGACATAATAATGGTATTGTCTGTACTGATCCAAGTGAACTGATATCTAGAAAAGTGTCTTACATTAAATTCAATAGATTTTGTAAATTCTTATCTGACAAATCATATAATCTTAAAAAATAATTGTGTGTAAAATATATGTGCTATATATATTTCTTTTTTGATTTGAGTTTGAATTAAAATTATTATGCTTATATACAATTAACCCATTTAAAGCATAATGTATATACCTCCCTGTATATAGGTTTGTCTATATAGATATATAATATATAGGTACTTTTCTTGTCACCCTTTTCCAACATAATGTACTTAGCGGGACTGCGCGTTTTGTGTTTATATTTGGATAAAGTTTAATAAAGCTAAAATATAAATGTATCAAAACATTTAAAATTGTTTCTACATCATTATTAAGGTAGGAAATGTTTTTGTCATATATTTTGAAAAAAAAACCATGTAATCAAATTGATTAAAATGTTTGAATGAGGCAGACCAATAATTAATTCTGCCCATTTCTGTAATTTCTCCCTATAAGAAATTCTTTAACACAAAGTAGAACAGGTCGTTCACAACACACAAAAATGAACTTTAGCTAAGATATATCTGGATGAATTCCTACTTTAATTTCATGTTATCAGAATTAATCGAGACTATTCTTCACCAATTAAGATATATATTTATTCATATTTGATATATATTTCTAATATATTTATAGTAGTAATAAAATAGATGAATAAAACAAATAAATTAGGAATAACCATATATTAAAATATATATTCGAATTAATAAGGAAGTTTATAAATATTTTATTCGGAAATTTGTGATTTTCAAAATATTTAATAAACATTTTCTTTTTAAAATGCACATCTTTCTAAATGTTCGCAATTTTTCAACAGAAAAGTTGGCATTAAACAATCGATTTCAATTGTTTGAAGATATTGCCTTAGCCAATCGACGCATACTTGTTGCTATGGAAGAACAAAACATTTACCAAATTGATCGTTTTTTTCAAATTTCATTATTATAGGAATCCTGACACTAAACACACACAATACCTCATATGTATAACTCTCCAGATAATTATAAAATCATTTTATCCATTAGCAATGATCGCTTCTCCAAACTATGACTTTGAATTTTTCTTTTGGTGCTCTCTTTCCCCAAGATCATCCCAAAATCTATACAGAGTGACTAAGTTTGGACCTATACTTCTTTTATTGTTTTTTCACCATTTCTGTTCACTTCAATGCTTACCGATAAAAACACTGGTTGTATTTTACTTCACATTTCACATTGATTTTAAACTACCACGAAAAATATCAGGTGATTCTTTATTTTAATTTTTTTTTGTCTTGGATACTTCATTATATAGTGATATATATTATTTGAAATGAACTTTTCAAGTATTTTGTGTAAGTGATAAAAAAACTTTTTATTGTTAATTTATATATTTTTTTATTTGGAATCTGCATTATTCCACGTTCACACAACTCCATATCTACTCGTTCTTGTCAATTATTCAAAACGTATCGACTGAAGTGAATAAAGCTATTGTAGAAAATCAAATGAATATTAATGAAGGATTATCTGTTTCTAGAACATTGGGTAAATTGTGAATGTGGTTATCGACTTATAGTCTATGCCTTTAATGGTTTTATTAGGTTCTCATCTGGAGCATATTTTAGTACATTAGTATATTTTGATATCCAAATAATAAATGAAGAAGGTACTACTTTCAGTGAAAATATCCCCTAGTCAAAAAGGTTTCTCTTCATTTAAACAAAGGCTCCTGATTGGCGAATAAAATATATTGATCCCAAATATAAAATTCTTGATGCGTTGTAGCTGTCATGATAGAAAGGTTGTACTGTATTGGATTGGTTGACACTTATAACCTATAATACCTGTGGGCGGGGTCCTATATATACTCACCGTAGTAGATTATATGCTAGTTTCGATTAAAGAATGATTCACAATGCAAAAATATATATAATAATTGTGAGTAATAGTGAGTAATAGCGGGGAAGAAGTTTTTCCCGCCCTCTACAATCACTCTAGAGGGGAGTGAGTGTTGAGGCGTCTCTGCGTGTTGTCCTCCGTAGGGGTGCCACTGACTGACGTCCAGTGAAGCTGTAAGCTGGCCGTCTTTCCTTGGTTGTCTGAGGCGAGGCACACGTGTCTTGAAACTCTTGGGTCTTCGCTCTGTGTGTGCGTCATTGGGAGCGCCCTTGCCGTGCGCGAAAATTGCACCAGGGCTAGGCCTGGTGTTGAAAAACCAAGGGGTGCACACAGTAGTACCACCCCCCCGCCTCCGCGTTGGTTCTCCGCGTCAACCTCAGAACCTCAGAGGTCCTTGATTCGACGGCAGATTCAGGGAGTACTGGGAACTAAGGGTTCGAGGGCTAAAGGGGGGGGAGTCCTATTGGAGCGTAGGACGGGTTCTTCTAAGTCCGACGAGAGGGCTCGGTCAGCAACCTTGCCAATGACTCTCGATGACGCCTGTGGGTGAGTGGTCAACCCCACAGAGCCAGACCATAATGGCGGGCGCGAGGGGCCTACCAATGGCCGCTCGGTGCATGGAGAATGCATCATTCCTTCTGGCTGTGTGTGGATCTAGATTTCAGCGAAAGCCTGGGATGCAAGGACCGCTGTTGAGTCTATATCATCCCTGGCTCAGTCTGTGATTGAGCCGAATTTTTATTCTGTGAGTAATAGTTCAACTGAATCGTTGAATTTAGATAACAATGAACCGGGTTCGAATCTCAATCTCTCTTTTTTTAAAATCATCTTTAGCAATAACTCTTAATATATTTTTTGCAAATTATTTAAATAATGATCATTTTTATACCTTATTATCAATATAAGCGTTTTTATGGATGTTTAAACTATGGATTTTAATAGATGATACTAGTTTCAATGTAAAATTCATGTAGCGGTTACATAGAATGCAGCAAACATAAGCTGTGTTTTCAGGAAGAAAAATATTTGAATTATTCAAATTTAAAAAAAAGGTTTTATTTCCTAAATAAAATAGTAGATTGCTTATTCCTCAAAGGATATACACAAATGTGAGATTTGACGAATATGTTTTAATATCAAAATATCACATTAAACAATCATTAATATTTTGACCAAAAAAATAATTTTGGCGAAACAAATTTCCTAGGAAACACGTTTCTAGAAACGTGGTCTAAAGCCCTATCAAATAAATATAAAAAATTGAGGCTTTGAGAATATTTGGATTAGACCCCATATCCAAATAGATCTTCATTTCATACGTGTTATTTAACATAAAACCTTATATAGAAACACAAAGCAAATGTATGTTATTTCAAAATGGCATCAAATCAAGGACACAGGAAAAAAGACCTCGGTAAAGTCGCTAACACCATCAAATCAATTAAGGGATGATGAAATAGACAATTTATCAGTTTTTTATTAGGAGAGAGAGTTTCTCAAGAATCCTACTCCTCTGATATCACTACCAGAAAATATAAAATGTTTTTTGTTCCGTGCCCAGGGAGTCAGGTTTCCTTAGGACGTTATGCTGCCATTTTGACCAGCTGTCATTGGGGCATCTCCTTAGTCCCGTCTCACCTTCCCGGGTGCAACCCTAAACTGAGGTAACCATGCTTTTATGCGTGTGGTCTTCTTTTGTCTTCAGGAAATTTTCTCATACTTTGGCCCATGACTGCAAGTTGGACTAGTAGCTACCACAGTGTCGGCTCCTCACACCAGTTGGGTAAAAATGCGCTTTAACAAAATCCGGGCTGCGCTTCTTGGTCTAGTTTATTATAGACCTAGTTGATGTTTTAAAATGAAGGATATTTGAAAATGCTTCTACATTTATCTTTTACCGCATCTGATAGAACAGAACTGAACTGGACCTTTCAGATAACCAGAAGGTCATGGCTTAGATGATGCTTTTTGGCGAATTTTGAAAAAGTAAAAAATTATGTTGGATGAAGGGTTTCAGTCCAAATTCGTCATTTTATATATTCGCGTGTTTTCCGGTATTTCCAGAATTATGGAAAAATGTATAGCCAACAAGAAACGATACTTCGAAAAAACCAATTTTATTTATCTTGAAATTTTCCAATTTTTGCATTGATTGAATACACTCATAAATTAAGTTTCAGACCCGATATTCGCAAAATTTATTATGCATTGTGTAAAATGTTAATAAAACATCAGTTTTGATTCGTCTTGGTGTGTAATGTCGTTATTAATTCAAATATAAATTCAATTTAGAATATACGTTTCATTTTTATTATCTATCAATATAATTCTATTTTGGATTGATGTATTTTTAATATGGTCCTTTTTAAAAATATAAATTTACCAAGAAATCGTTGATTTCTTATTACAGACGATTTATTTAATCAGTAGCCAATAGTTAAAATTAAATATAACAAATATAATTATAGAAACTGAAAATCACACTCTAAATGACATTTGTGATTTATTTTTACTGTTCTATATATAATATACATTATATATAAATATATACATCTTATATAAAGAAAAGAGATTTTCTGCGTGTGTTTTAGAATTGTTGAGATTATCTTGATTTTGGTTATCTTGAGGATTAAGCTATGGTAGTGCAGTCGTGGTTGAAAAAATAATCTTGAAAGTATAATAATAAAATAGTTTTGATCAGAGATTTCTTTATTTGAGCTATGGAATATATACAAACATAATTTGGTATAAGTAATGCCTGGCTTAAGGCGAGTAAACAAAGGAAAACAAAAGAATATTTACATAATGTACAAAGTTTTGAGCCGACTATGGCGGAAGAACAACAACGAGTTTTTATAAGGGAAGAGTGACCTCTGGCGGTCGATTTAGCAGTATTTGTATATATGAAATATATTTCTAAATAAAATAATATTTTAATATAACATACATATAGATGGAAAATTTGCCGAGGAAATTGATCCATAGGAGCATAGGGCGCCGTTAGATTTTGACGTTCCTTTTGACGGGAGAGGCGCCCTATGCTTCTATATATACATATGTTTTTACATTTTAACATCTATCTCAAAATTTATATTTTTATGCTCTTTTGAATCATTCGAACAATTTTAAGTATAACAAAATTCTGAAGTCCATGTGAATTGAGAAACAATTTCTTGGAGATTTAGTTTCAATAAAAAGTAAAATAAATTATAATTAAATGTTGAAGAATAGTTTTTTATTGACAATTTCCTGTTTATTTGTAAATGTGTTATATTTACCTAATAGATTTTTGGTTGCTAAGCAACAAGTAAAACTATCTTTGTCAAAGGTGTCGAAGGTCTAACTAGGTAAAAACATGTTTTTAACTTCGGCGAGAAGAAATAATGAAATATTTCCGACTTACCTGAGAATATTCATTTACTTGACTGGAAATATGCTAAGCAATGATTGTTTCTGGAAGCTTCGATTTGGAATTCTTTTCTTAATGGTCACCTTTGTAAGGATCTTTCTGAAATATTTAGAACCCAAGAAATCCTGGTATGCCTACGTTTCATGTTTGCAAATTGGCTTTATTTTCTGGATTAACATACTACTGTATAGGTATCGTCTCAAAATCATAAACATTTTCAAAATTCTTATAAAAATATGCAAAACTAAATCGTGTAAAATCATTTTCCTTCCATTCTTTATATTTTACCTTAGTATATATATTATTCTTCTTCCTTATATCTTTTATCGATATATTCCTGATGGTTATATTTATATTATTGCTAGTGTGAATATTATTTTCGAACATTTATTATTAAGTACTCATTTTTTAAGCTTTTCTTATTTATTATGTTTATTAAATAGCGCTTTACACATGTTAGGAAAAGATGTGTGTGTGTGTGTGTGATGGATAAAAATATGGCACTGAATGAAACCTTGAAGAAATTCAAATATATAAAAGAAGTTGCTGATATGATTAATGATTTTTATTATTGGCCTTTGTTACTTTATATTATTAACTCACTGATTATGTATTTTGCGAATGTCTTGCATATAAATTTACATACAATGAGTATTCAAGACATAAGCGCTTTAATATCTGTAATTTTATTACATATTTCTTTTCTTGCATGCTTAACCTTTCAAGGAGAAAGTATCAAAAATCATTCGAATTTTTTCAATAGCGCTCTTATGTTAAACGAAAGCAATATTTCAATTTCAAATTCCAACTACTTGCTGCGATGTAGTTCACAAGATAGGCAGGTGGTGATAAGTGCTGGTGGATTTATAAGCTTGAGTTTGGCAACGCTCTTCAACTTCTTAGGTTTTGCTATTTCTTATTCAATTTTAATCTTTCAATTCAAATAAAATTAAAGTGGAAAATGTTGTGAGACAAGACCTAGAGACCACATTTTTATGAAAATTATTCTAATATTATTTCTTTGAAAAGATCGTTGATTCTCTATATATTTATTTATATATATGTTATATTAAAGTATTATTTTATTTAAAATTATATTTCATCGATTCAAATACTCTGTTGAATCTACCACCAGATGTCGGGACTTTCCCTATATAAAACCGATTGTTGTTGTTTCACGTTTGCCGGCTCAAAACTTTGTACATTATGTAAATAATATTTTGTTTTCTTTGTTCACTCCCCTTAAGCCAGGGAGCACTTTTATCATACTATGTTTTTATATATTCCATAAGTTCAGTTAAATCTATTTTGATAACTAATTCCACAACTGCATACCAAAATCAAGCAAATGACCAAAAATTCCTCTCCAAGTAATTAATCTCAAAACAGCAAAAAATATTTATTAAATATAATATATATATGTGATGAGGTCCTGTTGACTCTTGTAGAATCATGTCGACTAAAAATGTGATGTGGTATCCAGTCGACTTAAGCTATGGTGTGAGTCCCTGTCAACTCTCGCTATACTGAGTTGACCGAGAGGAACAGTCAGGATGGGGAGTTTTCCAGTACCTCTCTGCACCTTGGAAAACCTTTAACAGTTCTCACAGAGTACAGGCAGTCGTGGTCGAGGCAGAGTGGAAAGCTTGGGAATGTCCACACAAATAACGAAGACATAGTTGCACTAGGAAAGTCCGTTAACAGATAAAAGTTGAGCTAAGAGCGAAAGATGGAGATAGAAGAGTTCTTACTGATCTACATGCTCGATGAGGAGGACCTTGGTGACAACCGACGAGGGCTCATGCTAATGGTGAAGTGACTATATTTTTGGCCAGAGCGGAGGTATTATGTATATTTTCCGAGAAAGGAAGTATTGCATTTCAGCAGATGCGACAGAAGCGTAGATCGGCTGGCGAAATTGTACACTTGCGCCGCCCTGACAGTTTCCTATCTATCTTTAGATGATGTTGTGGGACTTCCATCTATCTCGATTTCTGCTTTAGCTCAACTTTTAATCTATTACAGAGCTTTATATATTTATCCTCAGTTTGTACAAAGTACATTACATATGATGATGTAATGACACATGTCAATCATGCGTATAATCATTTACAGATGTGTTTCTATTATACAACATTAAAATTTTGTTATAAGTTATATACAATATGGGGTTGTTTGCTTAAATTACCATAGATGGGCCCCAGGAGTGAAAGGGTTTATCCGGGTTTAGGCGGATAAAGCCTCTCTAACACAGGTAATTAAAATTTCCCTTAATTAATTCAAACTGTGAGGGTTAAAAAGGGCTATAACAAGATGATTTGTTTGGATATATAAAAGTGAAATAAAAATGACATTTTTGTTCGATTAAAAAAAATTATGATTAAAATAAAATGATGAAATAAAAATTCACATTCAAAGAGAATATTGGCGGGCGTTGGAAAGGGTTAGGGGTTAAAGAATATGCAATTGTAAGTATTTCACATGTAAACCAAATACTTAGATCCAGGTGCAAAGCGAGGATATAGACTTGAGCGTCTTCCTAGGCAATGCTTCACTTGCGATCCTATATAAGGGCTACAGTGCTTTGTCACAATTTTAGGGTTATTGGGTTAAAGGTTGTCGAAGAAAAGTTGCTTATTAATATGATTGAAAGGGGTGGTAGAGCCATGCGATAAGTAGAATTGTAGCGACAGTAGGTGATCTGACTTGACATGAAATCAAGGGTTGATTGTGGACCGCTAGAGCTGAAAAAAAAATTGAAAGTTGAAAAAAGTGAACGCTTTGTGCATGCGTTGGTGACTGTGCTCTGCGCATGATTGAAATGAACTCTCGAAGCATGTTCAGGCCAGACGTTGGAATTTTTAAATCTGGAAAACTGTGTTCAAAGAGTTTGTTAAAATTACGAAATAAAAAAAAAAAAGTCGAGCAGTACTGTCGTTTTTCTACGCTGATGTAAAGTAATGGTTGAAAAAGATAGTAATAATAAAGTATAGGGAATTGGTTAAAGAATATAATTGTTGTAAGCGGTTGTTGCATGCCCGATAGTCGATGATATATATTGTGGGAAAACAAAAAGTGTAAGTGGACAAAATCAAACATGTAATATATAAAATATATAATAATGAATTAAAATGATTTTTATACCAATTAAATGTCTTGCAATACTAAAATAATATCATGAAAAATAAAAGTATATTTGATTAAGTTTTTTTTTTCTTGAAAATAATGTTGGAATAAAAATTGATTATATAATTGAACGGTAAAAATAAAAAAATAATATTCATGATTTTATACAAATTAGAATATAATTAAATATTATTATATCCCCTACAATATGGAATATTATTCTAAACGATTTATTGAATAACTATTCAGAATCAAACAGTGAAATCATTGCTTATGCGGATGATATAACTGTGATATGTTGGGGAAACAACTTGACAGAACTTCGGAATACAAGAGGAAAGGTCATGGAGAGAATATTAGACTGGTGTGGGAACAATAAGTTGACCGTATCTGAAGAGAAAACAAAAATCTTATACTTGTTTAATAGTAAAATAGCTGCAAAAATTCCTAACACTATCACTGCCAATCGGGTAGAAAAACTGAAGATTATGGGAATAACTTTTAAAAATCATAGAAATAAAAACAAATTGGATTTTGTGCCCCATATTGATGAGATTATTACTAAGATAAATAGAGCTAGTGGATACCTAATTGGATTAACCGGGAAAGCATGGGGACTGGACAGTAAAAGAAGAATAGAACTCTATAAGACACTGTTTCGAAGTTCACTAACTTATGGTTCCACGATCTGGTACAACATTATACCCAAAAAAGTCAAAGATAAATTAAACTATCTGCAGTACAAAATTTTGAAGCACAGTACACAGGTTTATAATTCAACATCTTCAAACTGTACTCATATTGTTGCTAGAACACCAAAGCTCACGGATTTTATTGAAACAAATATACTAAAAATGAATATTGGATACAAAAAATCAGATCCAACTAAAAGAAAAATGATATCTAATTTTATAAACCAGAAATTTGAGGAATACTATGGAGGTGCCAATGATAATTTCAAGGGATTCTTTGATACTTCAAGAATTCCTAACTATGTTCAACCCAACTTCTATAACGTTCAATTTTTTACTGGACATGGTGACTTCAACACATATTTGTTTAGAATTGGCAAAATTGGTTCACCTGCATGCACTTGTGGAAACGAACAACAAACCCCTGAACACCTTCTGATAAACTGTCCATTAACTTCTGATCTAAGGGAAGAAAACCAACTTTACCTGACTAATACAAAACAAGCTGCTTGCAATAAAGACCAATACATCAAGTTTAATAGATTCTGCAGGATGTATATTTTGAGGCTAAAGTGTTGACTGTACATATTTCAAGCTACTACTTATAACTGCTATATGTAAAATTTGACATCGAACGTTTAATTTTAATGATTTCCAATATTCAATTGTATTAACTGTATATAATTTAATATATACACGCAATTATCCAAATTGTGGATATGGCGTGTCTCTCCCAACTGTTAAATAAAATTTAAAAAAATAATGATAGGATAAATGTTAAGTAGTGTAAAATTGAACCAAAATTGTCTCTTTTGAAGAGAAGTTGAAACTGTGGTGTGTAACTAGATCATGTCCCTTTGGACGCCTATCTTGTTTAGGAAGAGGGCAAGATAAGGAAAAAAAGCTACAGTCTCCAACCCAGAAAGATCTACACTCTACGCACGACTGCCCTCGCCTTAGTATACTCAGTTGCGGAGTACTGCGCCCCTGTGTGGGAAAGAAGCTCCCATACAGACAGCATAGATGCTCAACTTAACCAAACTATGAGATTAATAACGGGAAACATGAGACCTACCCCTATAGACTGGCTCCCATATCTCTCTAACATAGCACCTCCTGACCTCAGAAGAAAGAAATCTACCTCCAACCTTCTCAGTAAAATTAAAGCTAACACTAAGCTTCCAATCAACACTGTTCTCGAAATTCCTCCCCCAACTCGACTAATATCAAGGAATCCTGCATGGGTGGCCGATGAAAATGTAGATCTTAAAGAAGAGTGGAGAAACCGATGGAGCAATCTTGCCATCGCCAACAAAGACCTGGTGGAGGACCCTAACACCAAACCTCCCGGCTACAACCTACCTAGGAGGACCTGGTCAACCCTCAATAGAATCAGGACCTCTACTGGTAGATGCAACTACCTACTAAATAAGTGGAACATGAGTCCAGACCAGAACTGCGACTGTGGACAAATACAAACAATGCACCATATCCTAAGGGACTGTCCTCGAAGATTCTTCCAGGGAACACTTGGGGATATCCACCGGTGCACAGAGGAGGCCCTGGAGTGGATTCGTCACCTCGACATTCCACTCTAGAGAAACTTGCCAACATTGTTGTATTGTGCTGTAAAAAACAATATCATACGCAATAAATAAATAAAAACATCGGTGTTTTTATGACTATCGAAGCTGGGAATACGTGAAATGATCTTTTCGTTTGTCCAAAATGGTGATATGTAGAGAATGAATTCTCTTTTTGCGTTATAAAATCTATATCAAACTTAACCAAGTTGTTTTAATTGGTGATATCAATTAACATGTAAAATTTTTAATGTATGTTGTGTTGTGATTAAGGCGTTGGTGAGATTTGTGAGATTCTCGAAAAAATCTAAATGGTTGGTTTGAAACATTTGTTTAAAAAAATGGCGATCATGATTATGGCGGTCAAATTGATAGCTTTGTGAGGGGAGCGAGGAGGACGTGGGTATGTAACTGAAATAGATTCGACTTGGGGGAGTGACGCCTAAAGGGCGTCCACTTTCTAACTTTCTCGGTATCGTCGGGGGTGGTTTGTATTTTTGTCCTTTACTTGAAACTTTCTTCTTTTGTTGAAGTTGCCATATTTCTTGCCTATTTGAAAATATAGTTTTCTCGATGTTCGTAAGTGGTTGTGATTTCTAAGTTGTTTAGACTCAGTAAAAATGTTATTCGGTGATGTCAGGTTTAGATGTGTGGTGAAATGCGACTTTCGACGTGGACACGCTTTGGGCCGAGATGTGTCACAGGCATGAAGGCGTCTTTGGCCTGAAAAGTGAAAATTTGTGGTGTGGCGTTGTGACACGAAGTAGAAAATTGTGTAAGAAAAGGTGTCACGTGAAGTCGTTGTTTGGTACAAAATCTAACCTGTTTCACCAAGAATAACAGGTTTACTAGAGTCAAGGGTGGTGGGACGAACACATATCGAGAAGGTTTATATTTTTAATGGATATGGCACATTTAATGTGAAATATTCTTTTAGTGTTTAGTGCGGCGACGTTATGGAGCTCATGGGGCTATAAATGGGATTTGTTTGTGAAGTCGCGCACTAATCATTTTTGCCAATTGGAGATAGTGATGTGAGGGTGTTGTAACATTTGTTGAGAGAGATGTATGGTTGATTAATTATGCATTTAAAAGGAAAGGACGAGGGAGTGTAATTATGTTGGATTTTTAACTTGTTTAGGGGAAGGACAGTTATTTTTCTAGTTGTGTTTTTGAAGATATTGTCTCCTTCGATTTTGAAATTAGTAAATGCGTTTCAACTATATTGATTTATATTTAAAATTTGAATATATTTTTTAAATCGTTGATTATGGTAGTTGATATGATTCTTTTAAAAGGGCAATGTCGTGATAGTGACAAGAATATTTTGAATTGGGACGTTTACATTAAATGGTGAATATGACAATTATTTTTGAATATTTTTAAAGTATTTGATTAAGACAAGCATGTCAAACTCGCGGCCCGCGGGCCTCATGCGGCCCACAACGAATAAATTTGCGGCCCACCAGACAATATATTTTAATTTTAAAAAAATTATAAATTAAAAAAAATAATAATAAAAATTTGTAGACTAATTTTTAAAAATTGTAATTATACATTATTTATTTATAATGAACCACTGGTCGCCATACATAAGTTGTAAGTTTTGATAATATTATACCTATATGCATAACGTATGTACATCGCCATAAGTATTGTGTGCCTTAAAGTTTAAAGAAAATATTCTTACGGAGTACTAGACATTTTTTTTTAAGTTACGTTCAATAATTTGTGCAGTTATTCTGTGTTTGGTAAGTTAAAAAATATTAATTTTTAAAAATATTTTTAAATATTAATTAAAACGTTTTATTATTTTGTGTTAGCGATTACTATTTTTTTTTCAGACCTTTGTATTCAATACGTCTTCATCAAAACCAAGTAGCAGTAAAACTAAACGAAAAATTGCTGACGAACATTGGAATTTTCAAGAAAAGTGGGAATTAGAGTATTTTTGCTCTGAAGTAAAAGATAAAATCATCTTCTTGATATGTAATAATGCTATTAGTGTACCAAAATTATATAACATTAAACGTCATTATGAACAACATAAATCAAAATATGATACCTACGAAAGTTTAATGAGACAAGAAAATTTAAAAGAGTTCAAGTTGGGAATGAAAAAAAACATCAGTTTATGTTTACTAAAGTATCACAAGAGAGTGAAGCGGCGGTGCATGCAAGCTACGTTTTATCGGAGATGATAGCTAAATACTCAAAACCTTTTACTGAAGGTGATTTCATCAAGGAATGTTTAATTAAAGCTGCAGAAATTGTTTGTCCTGGAAGTGTGAAGACGTTTCAAGCAATATATTTGTCTCGAAATACCGTTGTGGAAAGAGTTACTGATATGGCCAGAAATTTAAATGATCAGATAAAAGAAAAATCATCTTGTTTCGAAGCATTTTCCATTGCCTGTGATGAGAGTACGGACATTGGGGACGTAGCTCAGTTAGCGGTTTTTTTTTCGAGCTTGCGACACGGATTTCAACATTTTTGAGGAATTATTGGAACTAGTACCGATGCATGGCACTACTACAGGAGAAGATATATTTAATTGCGTTTATGATCTTCTGCAAAAATACAATTTACCCCAATCAAAATTGACTTCTGTAGCAACAGATGGAGCTCCTTAAATGACTGGAAAAACCAACGATTCCGTAGCATTACTGCGAAAAGAAATTCTGATGGTTCCAATATTCATCATACGCATTGCATTATACATCAGGAAGTATTATGTACGAAGGTAAAAAAAATGGAAAATGTGTTGACACCTATAAAAAAATTCATCAATTTCACAAGATCTCGAGGTTTAAATCAGCGACAGTTCTCTCTGTTCTTAACTCAATTAGAGAGCGAATATTCAGGTTTATCATACTATACCGAGGTACGTTGGCTATCATGCTCCAAGGTTCTCAAACAATTTTGGGACTTGAAAGAAGAAATATGTCAGTTTTTAATAACCAAGAATCAAGACATCACTTTGTTTTCTGATCAAGTATGGTTGCAAGATTTTTCCTTCATGGTTGACATAACAAAACACTTGTCGGATTTAAATTTGAAACTGCAAGGAAAGGATCAGATCATTACCAACATGTGTGACCAAGTTAATGCATTCAAATGTAAGCTAGTTCTTTGGGAAAAGCAGTTTAAAAACGAAGATATAATGCACTTTCCGACATGCAACATGTACAAATCAAGTTTAGATGAAACTGCATTGTATAAAAAATATGCGGAAAAAAATTTAAGTCTTAGAAATGAATTTGAAACAAGGTTTTCTGATTTCAAATCTTTGGAAGGCAAGTTTACTTCGTTTTCTTCGATTTTCTCGATAAATATAGAATCAGTACCTAATCATATGCAAATGGAGGTAATAGATATCCAGTGCGATTCAGATTTAAAGGCAAAATTCATTAAAGTTGTCGTTTCTGAATTTTACAAATATTTGCCAGCCAGATTTGAAAACACTCGAAAATTAGCATATGCAATTATGTCCATGTTTGGAAGTACTTATTGGTGCGAGCAGTTATTTTCACTTATGAAAGGAAATAAGTCTCCAATCAGATCGAGAATTACTGACGTTCACATTGGGTCAGTTTTAAAATTAATCACTGCGAACAAGATTTCCCCCGAAGTAGGAAAGATGGTAGCAGAAAAGAGATGCCAAATATTAGGGAGAAAATATTAACTTTACTTTCTTTTTTCTTATTAGTATTTTTTTAAATAAACCTACATGAATATTACCATGGAAATTTAATTACTTGTTTTCTTTTTTGCGGCCCACATAATCTTATTACTTTTTTATTTGGCCCATGTTAGGATTTGAGTTTGACATGCTTGGATTAAGAAATGGGTGTTTTGGTATAAATATAACTAATAAGAAAACTAAAATAAGTTTAGAATCATGATAAAAGAGAGATTTTTAAAAATACAAAAATGATTTTTTTAAGTTGTAGATTTTGATGATTTTAGGTGAATTTAGGAACGACATGTAAGATTGGTAAATTGATAAAAATGTATGATGGAAGATTTTATAATAAAATTGAAAATGATGAATTAAAATTTATAAATTGATTAAAATAAATAAAATTGATAAATTAGAGTGTGGCATATTTAAAAATTGAATTTAAAATGATATAAAAAGGTAAAATTCGATTTTAAAATGCTTAAAGTGAAAATATAAATACAACATTTATGGGGAATCAAGTTGTGAACTTGAGGATAAAGTTAAGGTAGGTTTTTAAAAACTACAATTGTGTGATGATTGTTCAGTCAGGAAACTTGGTCTCTGGTTGTTTTCCTGCTGACGTGGGAATCGCTCCATGTAAGGCTTGTAGAAGCTTGTAGCTTCTGTAAAGTTGATCGCGGCGTGTCGCCTTGATCATTGTCTTGATGTCAGGCCGAAGGTGTAGAACTTGTCACCGGGTTTGCGTCATTCTGCTCCTCGGTTTTCATGACCTGCGGGAATTTCGACTGTGTCGTTGGTGTGGTCAGACAGCTTGCTCACAGCGTTGGCGATCGGTGTTAGCGGGTCTGCGGAGGTCCCTTGGGGCGGCGTTTCTTCCGTAAATATCTCTTTTTGGGGAGAGATTGCTTGGTCATTTCGTTGGAATGGTCGGTTTGTTCCTCCATCTTCGCTCTTTCTCGCTTCTATCTGGACAGGCTTCTTACCTTCTTCGTTGTGTCATCCTTCGTTTCGGTCATCCTGTCGGCTAGTAATGTGGTGAGGTCCTGTTAGCCTCTTGTAGAATCCTGTCGACTAACTTTGTGATGGAGTCCTGTTGACTCTCGCTATACTGTGTTGACTTAGAGGAACAGTCAGGATGTGGAGTTTTCCAGTACCTCTCTGAACCGTGGAAGACCTTTAAAAGTACTCACAAAGTACAGGCAGTCGTGGTCGAGGTAGAGTGGAAAGCTTGGGAATGTCCATACAAAAAACGAAGACACAGTTGCACTAGGAAAGTCCGTGAACAGATAAAAGTTGAGCTAGGAGCGAAAGATGGAGATAGAAGAGTTCTTACTGACTAAATGGTGGATGAGGTGGACCTGTGGTACAACCGACGAGGGCCACGCAGATGGTGAAGTGACTGTCAAGTGACTGTGTTTTTGGCTAAAGACGGGGGCCTTTTATATATTTTCCGGGAAAGGGAGTGTTGCATTTCAACAGATGCGACAGGGGCGTGGATCGTCTTGGTAAATTGGACACTGGCGCCGTGGCAGTTTCCATCTTTAACTCTTGTTGTTTTGTGTCTTCCATCTATCTCAATTCAAGACGTTATGACTTCTTTCTCGTGCTTCAGCTCAACTCTCAATCTATCACAGAGTTTTATTCATTCATCCTCAGTTTGTACAGAGTACATTACATATGATGATGTAATGACACACGTCAATCATGCGTATAATCATTTATGGATGTGTTTCTATCATACAACATTAAATTATTGTTATAAATTATATACAATATGGGGTTGTTGGCTTAAATTACCATATATATATATATATATAAATATATATTTTAAAAATAAGGCTTATTTTGGATTTAAATATGATTATTTATTTACCGATATTTCGATGGATCAATCTTCCATCTTTTACGAGGTGTTTTGCAGTGAAGCACGCAGCAGGTCGCGCGCCCCAGGTGAGCCACTAGACGTCTTCTAAGCTTATTGGGCGATGAACCATCTAATATATACAATCTAAACAGAGTAAATATAATCAAAATAAAAGTGATATATGTAAATGACTATTGAAATTAAGAGATATCAAATTAATTAAAGAAAAGGTGATATATGTAAATGACTAAGTGATATATGTAAATGACTAATGAAAATTAAGAGATATCGAATTAATTAAACAAATAAAATATCATGAAAATTGAAATAACTGTGTAACAAATATACAATACAAATATACATCGGATATCTATTACTACTATTTGTATATTTGTTACACAGTTATTTCAATTTTCATGATATTTTATTTGTTTAATTAATTCGATATCTCTTAATTTTCATTAGTCATTTACATATATCACTTAGTCATTTACATATATCACTTTTTCTTTAATTAATTTGATATCTCTTAATTTCAATAGTCATTTACATATATCACTTTTATTTTGATTATATTTACTCTGTTTAGATTGTATATATTAGATGGTTCATCGCCCAATAAGCTTAGAAGACGTCTAGTGGCTCACCTGGGGCGCGCGACCTGCTGCGTGCTTCACTGCAAAACACCTCGTAAAAGATGGAAGATTGATCCATCGAAATATCGGTAAATAAATAATCATATTTAAATCCAAAATAAGCCTTATTTTTAAAATATAAATGTATTATGGATTGCTCTATATTCAGAATAAATATATATATATATGTGATGATTTAAGACCATGGAATTGTTGTAAATAGTCTAAATATCCACTACCACATGTTCCACCCCATGACTGTATATAACTTCTTATGTACTGCACATAGAAAGCCTCAACTAACATCAATCTGTACCGCGTAAGAATCTAATAAAGTATTGCAACTGTACAGATAGAAGGAATGGAGAGAGACAGGAGAAAGTTAAGGTTAAAACAAATCAAGCTTAGAGGATCGTAGAAGTCAAACCTAAGAGGTAGGCCTAGAAGAGAACATAATTATTAATAACGCCACAGTTAACCTTCTGACCCCGGACACCCTGCGAGCTAAGTTTAAACCAATATTTCCGGACAAGACAGGACGTATCTTGTGACCAGAAGTTATAAAAGTTTGAGAGACGCCCAATTTCCGGAACAAGACCGGACGTATTTCTTCCGTCAAAGAGATAAGCCCGGCCCAATCAGAAGACAATACCTAAGTAGGTCAACCAATAGCCCACTACCACGTGAAAAAGTCCCACCAATTAGGAAAGAATCACCTAAATAGGTCAGCCAATTAGAAAGCAGCAAGGTCGTGGTGTTAAATCGAGGCCCTAGAATTGCAGTCTTCGCTTGGATTCCAACGGTAACACTTGCTCTTAAGATCTCTCTCTCTCCTCATCCCATTCCTTCTTGACGTCAGACGCTTTTAGTGGAATCTCTGTTTGTTTATTTCACCTTTGGCCCAGCTGTGTCGCCTTCCACCACGACTGCACGGTAGAGTTGACATCGAGGTTCGTCTAGCATCAGGTAACACTGGTCCCAGAGGTCCCAAGATATCACATATATTATATTTAAAATATATATATATTTTTTAAAGTATATATTTCATGGTTGGCTTCTCTTGATTTAACAAGAAAATGGGTTGGCCAAATATCAGGGAACATGATGGCGCTTTGCCATCACAAACCGCTTATATGTTAGTGGTTAGGGTATGTCTAGTTTGTTTCTGATATATATATTTGTAGGTTAAGATGTTAATATTTATAATAAAAACAAACCTTAGTGCATTTTAACCTATATATTTACACACTAAGCAATGGACAATGATGTGTATAATCTATATAGATAATACCGTAACAGAGTTTTCCATTGTAAAGTCCTGAGCTATCTCCTCTGAAGATTCTGAACTACACATAACGATCTATATACCAAAATTTTCGTTATTTTTTTCTTCGCATGATAGGCCTGTTTTTATTTTCCTAATGTTAACAGTTATTTTTATTTTTTAATTTACTCTATTTTACAATCGTAGATTTTTTGCATTTATCATCATCTATTCTTTTATTTTGAAAGCGCGTTCTTTTGTTTTGTATATTTGTAATTATATTTTGTAAGTATAAGTTTTTTCCCCTTTTGGCATTTTGGAAATAAAATACTAAAAAAAATGCTTTTGTGCTTTACATGACCGTTTTATTCGATTTGATAGATTTATTTATTTTCAATTTGTTAGATTTTGCAATCGTAGATCTTTTGCCTTCAAATGTTGTTTTTTTAATTGTTATTTTCAAAACACGTTATTTTTTATTATTACCTTTTGCTAATTTCTAATATATATTTTGTACAGCAATGTCTTTATGGTTTTTTAAAAATAAAGTGCTAAAAAATGCTTTTTGCTTCACATGGCCGTTTTATTTTTATTTTGAAATAAAATACTAAAAAAAATGCTTTTGTGCTTTACATGACCGTTTTATTTTATATTTTATTAGATTTAATAGATTTATTTATTTTCAATTTGTTAGATTTTGCAATCGTAGATCTTTTGCCTTCAAATGTTCTTTTTTAATTGTTATTTTTAAAACACGTTATTTTTATTATTACCTTTTGCTAATTTCTAATATTTATTTTGTACAGCAATGTCTTTATGGTCTTTTGAAAATAAAGTGCTAAAAAAATGCTTTTTGCTTCACATGGCATTGTATTTCTGATTAAATTAATTTGTGGGTTCTTTGTTATAGTTTTTAATTTTAAATTTTGCTCAATTTTTGTGTCTGGTTTTCTTTTTTATGGCTTTCATAATTCTTTTTTGCAGTATCTTTCATAATGTCTTTGGCATCTTTATTTTTCTCATTAAGAGGCTAATGATTTATTTGTATAATCAATTGTTGATTACTTAATTTGTTATATTATAAAATGTTATATGATACATACAATTTTCTACATTTTTGTACTGTGCAATTTAATATGTTGTTTATATTGAGATCTTTTAAATTAAATTTATTTTGACATGTATTTGCTCAACTTGGTTTTTAGTTGAGCTTTTTTTTTAAGCGGCTTCTGTATCATGCCTCGCAGAGGCCGTGGAAGACTCGCTCCCCAGTCCAGGCGCGCTTATATGACTCGCCGCAGGAACATCGCCTCTAATCCTATTTCTCCTGTTCCCACTGAATATATTATTGGGGGCCTCGATATAGTCTGCCCTTACTGATCAGCCCTTCATTTCCCTGGCGAAACTGTTGGTAGCTCCTGCTGCCACAAAGGGAAAGTTATTCTTCCTACTTTGTCCTCCTTTCCATATGAAATGATGGAATTGATGATTTCAAACAGTGTGGAGGCTAAGTACTTCCAGACCAACATTCGGAGCTACAACAGCTCTTTGGCATTTGCCTCCATGGGTGCGCAGGTTGATGTCTTTTCTGGACAGGGGCCTTTTTGTTATAGAATCCATGGACAGATCTATCATTTGACTGGGCCCCTTCATCCTCATGAAAACAGAGCCCCGTCTTATGCCCAACTTTATATTTTGGATTCTGAGGCTGCGAATAATACACGCATTGCAGCATCTAGGCCTTTGGAATGCCATCCTGGTATATTGACTCTTTTGGATTCTGTGCTTAGGCGTGTGAATCCGTATACTTCTGCTTACAGGCAGATGCACCAGGTGGAACTAGCTGAGGAACACCGGGCTCGCATTGGGAACCGGCAAATGTGTCAGGTTCAGATGCTCATCCGGCAAAATCATTGTAGAGATCTTCGCCGATATAATGCGCCAAGCGTAAGTGAAGTTGCGGCCATTTTTGTTGATCAAGATGGCCATGTACCTTCTAACAAAGATATTGCTGTTTTTCCGCGTGACCGTGGTTTAGTGCGTATTTCTCCACTTAATCCTAACTGTGACCCAATGACATACCCTCTTTTATTTCCTGCCGGTGATCCTGGTTGGGCAGTAGGAATCTTACATGAAGAAAACATGCGCACAAGCACTAGAAACCATGTTACCATGCTTCAGTTCTATAGTTATAGGTTGGCCATCAGACCTGGCTTTTCGCCCATTCACTATGGCAGGAGACAATTTCAGCAATATGTTGTTGATGCCTATGCTAAAACAGAGGGCAATCGCCTGAACTATATTCGCCAAAATCAGTCCCTGCTTAGGGTGGAGTTATATCAAGGTCTGATGGATTATATCCATGAACAGGAACATTCTCGGGGTGTGCGAATAGGCCGTATTTATATTCTTCCATCTTCCTTTCCTGGGAGTTCCCGGGCCATGCAACAAAACTATCAGGATGCGATGGCCATTGTTAGAAAGTTTGGAAGACCTGACCTATTCGTGACATTTACCTGTAACCCACGTTGGACTGACATTGTTGAAAATCTTCTTCCTAACCAGAATCCTTCTGATAGACCGGATCTGGTGGCTAGAGTTTTCAATCTCAAGTTACAACAATTACTGCGCTTCTGTCTATTTTGTTGAAGGTAGTGAAGAACAGGCTCTTGAAAATGCCTCACGCAGACGCACAACTCTGACTGCCTGGTTTCAGCTCAATTGTGTTAATGTATCCGCAAGATCACTTTTATATGGAGACATACCTTCCGCTTATGTTTTCAGGCAGAATCAATGGAGTGCTAGAGTTCGGGGTGGGGCTTTGTGCATTGGACGTATGTGTTCGGTGAATCCTGAAGATTCTGAGCGTTACCACCTCCGGCTTCTACTATTACATGTTGCAGGTGCTCAGAGTTTTGAAGATTTGCGAACTGTGGATGATATTGTTTGCTCCACTTTTAAAGAGGCTGCCCAAGGCCGTGGATTATTGGCTGATGATTCTGAATGGGATGCATGCTTAGCTGAGGCGGCTTTGTTCCAAATGCCTTGTCAACTGCGGCAGCTATTTGCGACAATTCTCATCTACAATAATCCTACCGACCCTGTATCACTGTGGACCAAATACAAGGGGTATCTTAGTGAGGGCTTTTCTCGTGCAACATCTGACGCAGCTGCTGAACAGATGACTCTCAGAGAGCTTGAATTCCAGCTGAGAGAAAATCGCCTCAGTTGCCACCATTATGGACTTCCTGCACCCCTAACCCCACTTCTTGATTCAGGAGAGGATCACCTTGATGTTAATGAAGAGCTGAAAATTGGGACAGAAATGTATAGGTCCCTTACACCAGATCAAAAGTCAATTGTTGACACAATTGTTGATTCCCTCAATGTAAATCCACGTTGCTTTTTTATTGATGGGCCTGGTGGTACGGGCAAGACTTATGATTATAACACCCTAATTCATTGTGTTAGAGCCGTTGGAAAAATTGTCATTCCGCTGGCCTCCACTGGAATAGCGGCTACCCTTTTGTCAGGTGGCCAGACTGTCCATTCCAGGTTTAAGCTGCCGATTCCCTTGCTTGAGAATTCTGTAGCTGCGATCTCGACCAATAGTTCTGAGGCTGAGCTTATTCGTAGATCATCCTTAATTATTTGGGATGAGGCTCCTATGGCCCACTACAGAGCACTTGAAATTGTGGATCGTCTCCTAAAGGACATTATGCATTGTGACCTTGCTTTTGGCGGAAAGGTTGTTGTTCTTGGAGGTGACTTTTCGCCAAGTGCTACCTGTGGTACCTCGAGCTTCAAGAGCTGAAATTGTTGCTGCTTGCATTAAGCAAAGCAAGCTATGGCCATTGTTTGTGATCTTGCGCCTTACTCAGAATATGCGAGCAGGTATTGATGCACAGAGCTTCTCTCAATGGTTACTTAAAGTTGGTGACGGTGATCTACCTACAGACCAACAGGGCCTCATTTCTCTTCCAGAAAGCTGTATCTTTCATGGGGTTGACCTGGTGCAGGAAATATTTGGTTCTTCCTATGGTGATATTACCGCCCTTAGCCAGTCTGTGATTTTAACGCCAAAAAACACAGATTCATTAGAGATTAATGAAAAAGTTTTGGATCGCTTACCAAACAGGAGTCAGTGTTTTCTCAGTGTTGACAGTGTCGAGTGTGAGAATGTGGAGGAACAAAATAACTACCCTACTGAATTCCTTAATAGCCTTACTCCCACAGGAATGCCTCCACAACGGTTAAACCTTAAGATTGGTGCTATTGTTATGCTCCTTAGAAATTTGAATCCTAAGCAGGGTCTCTGCAATGGCACACGTATGGTTATCCAGCGCATGCGCTCTCATGTCCTAGAAGCACAAATACTGACAGGGACCAAAGTTGGACAAACTGTATTGGTGCCAAAAATATCTTTGGCTCCTTCAGATACCAACCTCCCTTCATTCTGAAGAGGCGTCAGTTTCCACTAAGGTTGGCTTTTGCCATGACTATTAATAAGGCTCAAGGCCAAACCTTTGCTAGAGTGGGTCTCTTGCTACATGAGCCCGTGTTTACTCATGGACAGCTCTATGTGGCTTTTTCACGTGTGCGAACTTTGAATAGCATACGGGTAAAGTTGAACCCACGTATTTATAAAACTAGAAATATAGTTTTTAATGAGGTCCTTTAAATGAATTTATCCTTTTTATGTTGTCTTATCTGCTATATAGTTGTGTTGTATTCAATTTTATTTTCAGATTTGTTTTCTTTTAATTTTTTTTTTCATTTCAAATAAATGAATGTATACCTTTTATGTTGTCTGATTTGGTATATTATTGTGTTGTATTTAATTTTCTTTTAAGATTTGTTTTCTTTTACTTTTTGTTTCATTTCCAAAAAAATTGTTTAAAGTTTCACCAATGCCTATAAACAAAAGGTAATAAGACCAAATCCAAATAAATAAATAGTGTGTGACGTTTCGGTAACAGCGTTGTTACCATCTTCAGACAAAAGTACTATGGCCTACGGCCATACCACGTTGAAAACACCGGTTCTCGTCCGATCACCGAAGTTAAGCAACGTCAGGCCCGGTCAGTACTTGGGAGGGTGACCACCTGGGAACACCGGGTGCTGTAGGCTCCTTTTTTCCATTCAGTACTTTTGTCTGAAGATGGTAACAACGCTGTTACCGAAACGTCACACACTATTTATTTATTTGGATTTGGTCTTTGGCTTCTCTCAATGGTTACTTAAAGTTGGTGATGGTGATCTACCTACAGACCAACAGGGCCTCATTTCTCTTCCAGAAAGCTGTATCTTTCATGGGGTTGACCTGGTGCAGGAAATATTTGGTTCTTCCTATGGTGATATTACCGCCCTTAGCCAGTCTGTGATTTTAACGCCAAAAAACACAGATTCATTAGAGATTAATGAAAAAGTTTTGGATCGCTTACCAAACAGGAGTCAGTGTTTTCTCAGTGTTGACAGTGTCGAGTGTGAGAATGTGGAGGAACAAAATAACTACCCTAAACAAAAGGTAATAAGACCAAATCCAAATAAATAAATAGTGTGTGACGTTTCGGTAACAGCGTTGTTACCATCTTCAGACAAAAGTGCTATGGCCTACGGCCATACCACGTTGAAAACACCGGTTCTCGTCCGATCACCGAAGTTAAGCAACGTCGGGCCCGGTCAGTACTTGGGAGGGTGACCACCTGGGAACACCGGGTGCTGTAGGCTCCTTTTTTCCATTCAGTACTTTTGTCTGAAGATGGTAACAACGCTGTTACCGAAACGTCACACACTATTTATTTATTTGGATTTGGTCTTATTACCTTTTGTTTATAACCTACAATCCAAATTGTGCCTCATCAACCAATGCCTATAGTTTCTCACCTGAAAGGATTTTTTTGTATTAGTTGTTCACTAATAAAATATTTATAATTAAGTATTTTGATTTTTAGTCTTTATTTACCTATTTTCCCCAGTGCTCTATACATTGATTCAGGATCTTTGCAATGGCTCACATATGGTTATCTAGCGCTTCACATGTTTTTAGGCTAAACCCGGGGCGTTGCCGGGTCACTCGGCTAGAAATAATGGCTGTATTTGCTATATAGTTGTGTTGTATTGAATTTTCTTTTAATATTTGTTTTCTTTTTTTTTTTTCAATATAATTTTTTAAAGTTTTCACCAATGCCTATAGTTTCTCACCTGAAAGCAATTTTTTTGTATTATTTGTTCATTCATAAAATATTTATTATTATTTCGACAAAAGTTTGGTTTTCGACCACTAGGACCCGGGTTCGATTCCCGCATTGGGCACTTTTTTCTGTTAAAAAAAAAAAATGCTCCAATGGCCCCCGATTCTTGCAAAAGTCCAACCCCACCAGCGAGTGCAAGTAACCAAACGGGGCTCTGGCATTTGTAAGTGCAAAGTCAAACTGCTTTTCACATGTGTAGACATGTGGTGCGCTTACAGTAAAAGCAGTCGCTAACTACCCACCATGATTATCATGGCCTGTACCGCGTGTACTAGGGATAAGCAAAAAAAAACCTATTTTCCCCAGTGCTCTATACATTGATTTAGGATCTTTGCAATGGCACACATGGTTATCCTGCCCATTCGCAGGCCTTTAGGGTAAACCTGGGGCTTTGCCCAGGTCACTCGGCTAGAAATGCAGTTTTTAGTGAGGTCCATTAAATGAATTTATCCCTTTTATGTTATCTTATTTTCTATATTGAAAAGTTAATAAATATGAAAAAAAAAATGTTTAAGAATATTATTAAAAAAGAATCATGAAGATATTTTAAAGGAGTCCTTTAGGGATGTCTGTTTTTGCACTTATGATTCCAGAGTTACATGGTCCAGTGGGCCGTATGAAAATCGAGTTGTTCATATAATGACATGTTTAAAAAATGATATTTTCTTTTAATGTAATCTATATAGCTTGAAATAAATAAAAATAATGGCTGCTTGATCTCGGTCGCATGTGACATTTTACAGGCACATTGGGACAGCTGACATTCCCCCCAACCCAACCCACTGATAAATAGGCAAGAAGGTATGGGAAAAGATCCCAGTAGACGCGAATTCGCATTGGTAGCCTACAATTTTATGTTAATTTTTAGAAATCAGGGACATGAATTCGCATCCTTTAGGCTTGACACCCTATAAGTGAGGATATGAATTTGCGTTATATGGGTTCAAAATGTTTCGTTGCTCGCATCTATAATACCTTTTTTTTAGTAAAGTTGTAAGTAAACATCAATCGTCGAAATTTGCATTTTAAAATGGTTGAATTATCAGAAGTGGCGAATAATTAATATTGTCGAATTACCGTTTGTTATTTGATAGGCCAGAGATTGGGAAATCAAATCAAGGTCGAATTATCGCAAGGTGTCGAATTATCGGTATTGTCGAATTACTGTTTGTAATTTCATAGGTTCTGGAAATCAAAACATGGTCGAATTAACGAATTTATACTTAGAAAGTATTTTTACTTATCCTTACTTGAAATGCTGCTTCTAGGAAATCGGAATATACCCATTGCGATTTTTAAGCCACCATCTATACTTTTAAAGTCTCTGCAGGCCCTTTGGGTAAACCCTGGGCGTTGCCCGGGTCACTCGGCTAGTATATTAATATTATTATACGTTAAATCTCTTTAAAGGTGCTTCAAATTAATATTATTCAATATGTGGCTAATCTAAATATTTTATTCAATATATAAAAATATTTTAAAACTATTTATGACGTGTATAATTAATATCAATCTCCATACTTATTTCAAAATATAATTTCCTAGAGTTTTCATTATCGATATAAAAGCAAAACAGCCCAATGCAATATAACAGCTGTATGTCGGAACCGCATAGGCATCGATTAAACACAAATCGAACTATATACAAGAAATGAAGCTACCATATATATGCATGGATTTTTATTTTTAAAATAAAATAAACGTTTTACTGTCCTATAATCTTATCTATATGATTTTTATTATTACAATAATAATGATTCCATTTTACACTTTGTATATATGAGCAGAATCGCCTAGTGCAATGTTTAGAGCAGTAAAAGTAGCAGGGTAGATTAAATTCGATAAATAACTAGAATAATATTGCGAGAAGAGGTGTATTTACAGTGAACACATATAAAAATCGCTAATCAGTTGTTCATATTAAATCACATTAGATTCGAATTTCATGATGATCATCGCTTTTATTTTCTCTCAGATACATCTAATTGTTCAATGACGCGCTTGCAAAGAAAAAATATTTTATTTTTTACTTTTTAGTGCATTTAAATAAAAACTTTTTAAAAATGTATTTTTATTTCTTAATTATATATCTATATTTTATTACAATATTACAAAGAAAAATAATATAAATAATAAAACGCAAAGAACTTCATTATTCATATACAAATTATTTATTCTCTAATTATATATATACAAGCACATAAACGATTTATTTTTTAATTTACAAATAAGTAATTTATAATACAATATAATGCGGCTTATGATTGTAGAACGAAGTTTGAAAATTATACCGCAAATGTGTCTTTTGATCGAAAAATCGGAATTTGTTTTAAGGAGAAATAACGATTATTTCTAACCTGAGATGATGTATGAAAGGATTAATTGTTAAGAATAATGATAAACGAAAAGATAAAGTGTCCAGGGATGGGAATCGAACCCACAGTGTTCCGCTTACCGGGCAGAGCCCATGTCTTCTAGGCTACACTGGACATGTCAACTGCTCGGTAAGCGGAACAGTGTGGGTTCGATTCCCATCCCTGGACACTTTATTTTTCCGTTTATCATTACTCTTCAGAATTAATCCTTTCATACTTCATCCCTAAGGTTAGAAATAATAGTTATTTCTCCTTGAAATAAATTCCGATTTTTCGTTTAAAAGAAAATTTCCGGTATAATTTTCAAACTTGGTTTTACAAATAAGTGTGAATGTAGAAACCTTCGTTTTTCAAGTATTAATATACCAACTATTAATTTCCTCATATTCACCCCTCTCCCTCCCACAATCGTCTGTAAAATATATTGATACATTGCTGATATAAACGTTGTTATTGAAGAGGATAATTATTCCTTTCTGTTGGACAACAATGGCTTCTCAACCAATTGACAAATTTTTGCTATGCGATAGAAAGAACAAAATATTTACTCACCTTATTAATGTCAAACAATCTGCAAGATATTCTACGGGTCTTCATGATATCACATCGGAAAAAATTGCAATCTTCTCCAACTAGATATCAAGATATTATTCCTTTCTATTTAAAGATTTACATTTATCTGACTGGAAATATAGTCAGCAATGGTCGCTTCTCAAAACTTCGCTTGGGAGTTCTAGTGCTGGCGCTCTCTTCACTGAAGATAATCTTGATATTTATCTCGAAAGCTTATATATCGTCCTATATCCCTGATGTTAGCTATTACTGTCTGGCTTATCATTCATCTATACAAATACCGAGTGAAATATATCAATATATTGATTTTACTGAGTAAATATTATGAAAAATATCCAGGTAAATATTTATTTTCCCCTCTATTTTGTTTGAATCTTGCTTTAATGAATTTTAACATTTCTTATGATTTCTATAATAATTATAACAATGGACTTATTGTAATCTTGATTTTTGGAGATGCTTATTTGGAATTAGTAATTATCTATGTTCATTTCCTCACTTACTCGTTTATAATTAGTAATTTGAAGTCCATTTCGTGTAAAGTGAATAATGATATATTGATGAAGGAGATTGTCGAAATTTAAAATATTAAGAAGCATGTAGAATTAATAAATGATTTATATTCTGTGCCCAAGATTGTTTTCATCATCATATCTTTTGGAAACTATTTCAGTGCATTTGTTTATTTTGATATCCAATTGAGAAATACAGAAGAAATTGTATACAGTTTTATTAGTATCATTTCAATTTTCAATATTCAAATTTTTATATTCTTCCAAGGTGATACAATAAAAAATGAATCAGATTCTTTTCACCGGTATCTCTTGTTTGATGATCAAGATCTGTCAATATCTAACAGAAAATATTTAAAACGTTGTAGCTGCCATGATAGAATGGTTGTTCTGTATGCTGGAGGGTTTATTACTTTAACTTTGTCTACTCTTTTCAGCTTCTTTGGCATTGTCATTTCCTACACTGTTTTGATATATCAATTAAAAAATCACTAAACATTGTTTAAAATGAATATTATATTTAAAAAACGATTTTATAAGATATAAATTAATTACAGAAAGGTAGAAAGTTGAAAATATCATATGAAACCGATATAAATCCCATTTATTGTACAAATGTTTATAAACATTATATTGTGTATTATTAATTTGAAATATATTTTTTCCTTTTCCATATATTTGTTTTCTTGAACCTTTCAAACGTTCAGAATAGTATGATTAGACGTAAATATCAGAGCAGATACTATTTTTCTTCAATATATATATAACAAACTTTATTTTGATATTATGTAAAATAGTATATTAAAATTCGAAACTATTATTGACGCGTAGGATTCTTTTTAAAAATAAACAATTTCTACTGTCCTTACTGCAATGAAAAAATTAATGGGAGGGCCTGGCTCATTAGTGGTGAACCCTCCCAACGGTTTCGCCAGTTTAATCTACCATACGCTGTTAGATTGCATAAGGATAGTAGAAATTGTTTATTTTCAAAAAAGAATCATACGCGTCTATAATAGTTTCAAATTATGATAATATATGGCGCGCTAATGCATCATAATATAATTGCTATAATAACAGACACAAATTGATATTTGCGGAAGAGCGATTGCTCGAAGCATTTTATATATTTATAAATGAATGTATTTCTGCTGTCCTCAAAGCTTATGCCCATAGTTCATCTAAAATACCCATTCCAAGAGCTTAGCATCAGTATCACTATAAAAGGAATATGGTAAATGTAATATAACAGCGGTATGGTACATTAAACTGGCGAAACCGCTGGGAGGGTTCACCACTGATGTGTCAGCCCCGCCTATTAATTTTTTCATTGCAGTAAGGACAGTAGAAATTGTTTATTTAAAAAAAAAGAAGCATACGCGTCTATAATAGTTTCGAATTTTGATAACAGATGGCGCGCTAATATATCATAAAATAGTATATTATTTTTCTATATTTTATTAGCACTAATCTCTTTTCAATTAAACTCGTAGACGGAACTTAAGGAAGTTGTACTCTCTAGCATTTATATCGGGTTTCACACAAACTCTGAAAGATATTTGATACACACAGAGACCTTTATAGAAGACACATGAGATAACCAATTGTAAACAAAATTGGCTGTCACCTTAAAAAAGACAACAAACACAACAAAAACAGATGACTGGCGACATTAAAGATTTTCCACTTCCTTTAGTTTTATCTATGCGTGTATATGTTGAATAATTAAAGCATTTAAACCTTTTTTTGATGAAATACGTATACTAGTAGATTCGTCAAATTCAATCAGTACTGATAAAATGTTGATATATTGGATTCTCAAGTCATTATTTATATTTTATTGGAAACACAGTTTATTACAACATGCATAACTCGAGTTGTTAGTTCTCATATGTGACCAAACTAATAATATGTAAATTATAACAAGTAAAAGTATAATTTCAAATATATAGCACGCATATATATTTCCATCAAAGAATGGAATTTAGCAACTCCCTCCTAAATATATTACGAATATAAATAATAAATGTATATAGATGCTTTCAATTTAAAAAAAAAATTGAACCAAGGTATGACTTCTTTTATTGAACATATAAATTCTTAAATATACAAAATAAATATATATTTGTCTTCCTATTCTTGGATCCCACTGTTTATACACAAAGATTCCTATAGATTCCTTAAAATATTATACGGATTGAGATAGTTATCGATTTTGTTCATAAAAACGTCGGAAAATACGAGAGGGACTCAAAATAATTGGAATTACTTCATCGAAAATATGTTCTTTATTCTTTAAAATACAACTTCTCAGTATTAAATATTTAGGTAATGAAGTATTTTTAGTATTTAGGATTGAAGTATTTTTAGTATTTAGCATTGAATATTTAGTATTGAAACTTCGAACTACTTTCCCATAAGACCACTGTTTATTTTCCGAACGTTTTATTGCATTTTCGGAGCCATTTAAAATTATTTCTTTTTGATACCTGCAAGCGCTTTGGTCACATGCAATTTTATTTTATCGTTGGAAAACGGTTTCTTTTTAAGTTCCTTTTGAATATCGGAAACATGAAGAATCCGTGGTGGCAATATCTTGCGAATAAGGTACGTGAATAAAGGTATCCAAGCTTGAAGCCTCAATCCCTTTGTTTCTCGTTGAGAAGTCTGGGTACAAACTTTGCTGACATTTCTAGCATTCAAAAATAAAGAGTCTAAGAATTGTCGTCCATTTTCCCGTGTCGATCTTTATTGATCATATTGCGATTTTTACCATTTTGTTATCGGTTCAAGCAGATGAAGGAACGGGGCTGATGCATAGTGATCACTTTTTTATTTTTCAAATGAGAATATCCTTCATTTACTCGAGTTTTACAAAATTCAAATTTTCAATGTAAGCTGTTTGTATTATCATAACAGTTTCAGGTACCAAATAAAAAAAGGCTTCATATATAACGTTGTTCATAATAATCAGCCCTTTTATCCGGTCGCAAGGGCACTATAGACAGCCAAAAATAACTGTCGCAGAGATAACATTTGTCATTAAAAAGGGATATACTTGGCAGACTGAGGTTCTATAACAGCTCCCAAGCAGCTCAACCTGTTACTTTAAGTATACAGGACACAAAATATCTAACTCAACAACAAACAACAACAACAAAACAGCTTTATTAGGGCATCTTGCCCTGTACAGATTCGCCTTTGAATTACTGACAATATTCAACACAAGAGAAAAAGGAGAGATGGAGTATTTACAATTAAAGTATGGCAAATATTTTTATTGTGCCCCTTTTCTTCTCTCTTCCACGAGTGCAATTTTATTTACAACCGATTTTTGGTAATTGAACAGTTCTATTGCCCAACTTTTCTTATCTGAAACAGTTTTTATTGTCTTTAATGAGTTCAAATGTGGTCTAGGAAGACTTTTCAGGATCTTTTTTCTCTCACCTTCCAGATCTCCGCACTCGGCAGTAAAATGGTATATGTCATCGGTTATCTGACCTCCGCATAACTTACAGTACAAATCTTCATTCTTAATTACGTAGATATGATTTTCTTTGATCAATGTTGATATTATCCTGATCTGTGCAATAAAACTCACTAAAGCTGAGGACAGATTGCATGAAAAATAAAGTTCTGGAATGAATGAATCATAAAGTAACCTATAGTTTGAGTATGTTTTCGTAAGAGATAATTTTGCCAGATCTTGCTGCAATAGCTGTTCAATTTTTATTTTTAGTATATTCGGTAGTTCGATCTGTATGTCATCATAATTTAACCTAAGGTTTAGCCGTGTGAGTCCACAATGGTTGATGATATCCATGATATTTTTACAGAATCCTATAGGTTTTTTTGTCATTAAGGAAATTTCCTTCAATCTATTCCAGCATAGCTTAGGTAGTCTATTTTCTTCCATTTCCTGTAATCTAATGAAATATTTCATAATTAGTTTGATCGTTGTAAAAGTCAGATAATCTGCCTGTTTCCAACCTTACAATATACCCCGGTATATATCTTGGCAGATTCAGAAAGTTTTTGATAAACGTATTCTGTATTTGGTCTATAATATCGGTATTGTAAAATATCTAACTCACGCTTCCGGTTATTTTTGGTTGCCCCATTTTGTATAAGTGTTTTTTTTTTTTTTATCTAGAAAATTCATGATATAGAATCCTTACAGATATTCTGATAAAATACGAATTTTTAACCAGGATAATTCAAACAGAAATTAATTTTGAATCAAAATATTCACCAGCGACAATATATATATATATACGAGTGTATATATATTAAATTAGTATTTATTATACAAAGCAATTATGCGCCTTCTATATATAACGAATAAAGACATTAAGACGCGAACTACTGTAGCCTGAACCACCAAGAAATAAATGTATAAACAACGACAAAATCTTAAACGTATGATTTTTGGCAATGTGTTTCTTTTATCTTTTTATTCCTACAGACCATTCATGTAATGTATTTAATTTACAAATTTGAAATTTATCTAGCTGAATAATATTCTGGTTTCGACTAGGTATTATTCATCTACATTTCAGAAAAAATTCAAAATAATAGTTAAATGGTGATTAAGAAAGATTCCCTATTTTTCTCGAAATATAAATCTTCCCACCCCTGTGATGAAGTCTTAGTAACGCTAAAAATGCTCTGAAGAAGAACATTGATATAAAAAAATGTTATTTTGCTAACCGCGGGTAATACCGCTCAATAAATGGATGTATTTTACCAGAGAGTGTGTGGATATTTTTCATTATTACATCAATGAGACTTTTACAAAGGATATTTTATCAGCATCAACAAAACCTCTATCTATAAAAGTTATACACATTGAAAAATTAGACAAGACACCACACATTGAATAAAATTATGATTCGTTTAAGACATACAAACAAAAAAGACTCACCAAGAGGAAATTATCTAAATAGGAGGAAATAAATAGCAATATGAAAAATTAAGTTTAACTTGACCGCTCAAATGAGATTTTTATATGGCAGAGTGCCATCTACGTGGTTGGCCTTTGTTGAATCATCAAGTAAATTGACTGTCCAATATTGTGAAATAAACCTAAATCAGAGAGTTTAGATGGTATTGTTGCGTTGTTGGTTGACAAAAAAATAACTTCCGTGGATACGACGGAACTTTAGGACTTTATTTAAGCCTAATAAATTAAATAATTACAGAAGAATGCAAAATAAAACAACAATAAAAAAACAGCAGTTACAAACTCACCAACTGCAGCACAGTGAAGGAAAGCAGGCACAGAACAGGAGACAGAAGTTCGTAGAACTTTCTATAATCTTCCAGGAAGTACACCGGCATCGGCGGTAAGCAGCAGTCTGACCTCTTGAGACAGCAGTGTTAGTTTGGAGTCCACCACGTAGCTTCGTTCTTCTTCCTCAACTTTTTATATTTTGTCCCTCCTCACGAGTTCCTCGTCCTTATATATACCAGGACGAGGTCATTCCAGAATAGATCTTTCCAGAATGGTCATGGTTGGTAAGCCAATCAGAAAGCTGCCAGCACCAAGCCTTGCGCAATAGTTTTAGATTGGCCAATCAGTCGTCTTCAGCTTTTTCTACATTATTCTTAAACGTTCTAGAATATTCTCACTCCATTCTGGAATGTTCTTTTTTTTCTACGTAACACTGCCCTCATTAGGACTGATCGTCCCGAACAGTCCATTGTTTTGGAACAGTACCCCTGAAGGGTGCTAACCAGTTGTAGTGCACCATTTTGGGTTCAGACGTCGGGGTCTTCTGATTCCGATAGATAAAATCATTGAGGCAGTTGATGATCTTGTAGGATCCTTCCCACTGATACTTAAGTTTAGTAGAAAGTCCTTTCTTCCTTTGGGGATTATGGAGCCAAACCATTTCACCCTCTTTGAAAGTATTTTTGGAAGTATTGACGTTGTACCTTGCCCACAGGTGAATGGTCAGCATCCTTTATTCCAGGTTAGAGATGTACTCATTAGTGCTTTCGAAGGTTTCTTCTGGACGACTAAGTATCATATCACAAGGCATTCGGAGTTCGTGGCCAAATAGCATTCTAGCAGGACTATAACCAGTCGACTCATGCTCAGCTGATCGATAGGCCATCAGGAGAATGGGAATATGTTGTTTCCAGTCTCTTTGATTCTTGTAGATAAAAATGGTCAGGTGTTGAGTAAGACTCCTGTCAAAACGTTCAACCATTGCTTAAGATGGAGCACGCAAAGGTGTAGTTCTTATTTTCTCAATGCCTAGTTGTCTACACAGTTCTTGGAAATTTTTTGATTCGAAATTCCTTCCTTGGCCGGAATGCAGAATTCTTGGCACACCAAAATGCAGACCCAATCTTGAAGTAGCGCTTTGGATAGAGTTGAAGCCTCTTGGTCTGGAATAAGGACTGCGACAGGACATTTAGTGAAGTAATCCATTATTACCAGGATGTATTTATTTCCTAGGTCGCTTTTTGGAAAGGGTCCTATAACACCTGGAATGTGCATTTCATTCTACGTAACAGTATTTATGATCAATTAATCCCTTTTGCTCTAAAGGTTTAGCTAGGCTTCGATTGATAGAGTTGAATATATTTTCATGAAATATATCTTGCCAAATTATCTTCCATTTTCACGTTAGATCGGCAATATCCTGAGCTAGTTGGAAAGCCCAGTTCATCAAACCCAAATGTGCCTTATTGGGAATGAATTCGGTGATTTTCTGGTGAGCAAGATACGCGAAAATAATCAGTATAAATTATTGTCGCATGTGGTTAGGCGTTATACAGCTGATTTGTAAACCCAATATGCATGTTATGAAGTACAATACAGTTGGGAAATGAATGTCGTCGACGTGCCGTGGTATTATGGGTGCGATCCAAAGGAATAATTCCCGTTTGTCTGGACATATGGTAGCGACAGTCTGGGTGGTATCTCACCACTGTCCAAAATGTCTCGTGATACGTCTTTACTGATCATCGAGGCTCAATTCCAAACTGGACTCATCACTGAAGAAATTCTACCCCTCTCAGTCGAATCCCAAATTGATTGAGTCTGGCTTCACTGTAAAAACTCACTTATCAGTGTTCCCAGTTAAAGAATAGTCCGCGAAAGAGACGCCGTGAGTTCGGTCCATTCAGAGCCAATTAATGGTCCTTGAGTACAATGATGCATTATTTACACGTTGAAACGTTTTTAAATCTGTGTGAGAGAGGTGCTCTGAAGAATGCTCAATCCTCACGTTCATTCGTCTCTCTAAGGCGACTGTATCTTCCTTGATGTTGGTCGATTCATCCACTCCTGCTGTTAAATAATGCCATCGGTCCTATTTAAATGTCGAACAAGCCTCCGCGTAAACCAACCGGATTCTTTCAGGCCAATTGCACGTACTAAATTAAAGGCTAGTATATGCAAACAAGGCGCAAGGACATTTTTGTGACTCATAGTTCATTTTTTGCTTAGTTAAGATTCGCTGCAGAATTAAATGTTCATTTATTGGCCACCTATATATAATATTTTGCATATTCAGTCGATGTTTTGTACACTGCGTGACATTGAAAATGGAACACCAAGAAATAGTGGTCAGAAAGTGATGAAACTCGGCAGACAGAGAGAGACAGGGACGAACAATAAGTGATCTTTATTTCAAAATGATAGTCATAATACAGAGCGAGAACGGCGTCGGCTTAGTAGCAAGTAGGACCACCGCGGACGGCGATGCATGTAGCAACACGTCTAGGTAGAGAGTCAATCAGAGTACGGATGGCGTCCTGAGGGATGGCTCTCCATTCCCTCTCAACCATTTGCCACAGTTCGTCTTCTGAACGCGGCTGTGGTAAGGCATGCAAACGGCGTCCAATGATGTCCCAGACGTGCTCGATTGGTGAGAGATCAGGAGAGTACGGTGGCCAGGGAAGCATCTGTACATCTTGCAGAGCTTGTTGGCTAATGCGAGCAGTTTGCGGTCGGGCGTTATCTTGCTGATAAAGGGCATTGGATATCCCCTGAAGGTAGGGGAGTGTCACCGGTCGCAGCACATCATCAACGTATCGTTGGGCCGTCATAGTGCCCTGAATACGAAGTAAAGATGACCTGGAATCATACGCGATTGCGCCCCAAACCATGATTCCACGTTGTCGCACGGTGGGGCGTTCCACAATTGCTGCCGGATTGGACCTTTCTCCACGTCGACGCCACACGCGTACACGGCGACTATCACTGGACAAGCAGAAACGCGACTCATCTGAGAACACGACCCTGTGCCATTCCGCCATCCACGTCGATCTAGCCCGGCACCATTCCAAACGTTGGCGCCTATTCGGTGGGGTCAATGGCAGTCTTCTTAGCGGACGGCATGAGTGCAAGCCATTAGCAACCAATCGACGGGAAATGGTTCTGGTCGAGATGGAATGATCTAGGGTGTCTTGCACATGTTGCAGGATGGCGGTACAAGTGGCTTGTGGGGCCGCCACTGCTTGTCGAAGGATACGCCGATCCACACGTGCTGACGTTGCACCGACATTCCTATAAATTGCAACATTTCCTTGTTCCAACCATCTTCTCCACAGTCGGTGGACCGTGGACGCACCAAGGTGTGTATCAGATGCGATTTGACGTAAGGACCAACCTGCCCTTTTCGGTCCGATCACCATGCCCCTCGTAAAAGCGTCTGTCTGCTTGAACTGCCTCCGTTTACGATGACCTGGCATTCTCTGTTATTACACGTGTCTTTTGACCCAAGAACAAAATTCTACAATGATTTTCCTTGAAGAAATAACGACACGAACACTGTCCTTTCTGCAAGTTCCTTCCCTTATATCTTACTCCATGTGCGCACGAGAGCTGCGCATTTTACATCATTTGCATAACTCGGTTAGGCGCGTCTACCCTTAAATTTGCATAATTTTCTGGCCACTATTTCTTGGTGTTCCATTTTCAATGTCACGCAGTGTATATAAGTTTCAAACAAAATGGACAAAGCCGGTTAGGCATAAAATAATTATAAGTCAATATAACGTTATATATATACGAGAAGTAAAAGCATTAAAGAACGTATGTTTCTTTTAACATAAAGAAGATTTTTTTTACGAGCAAAACAAACTTTTTTCGTATTTTAATGCATTTATTTCTTGTATATAGATTTCGCGTTTTTATTTGGCAAAGAAGCAATAATATTTTCTAGCTCACTGATATTAGTAGGGTGTCAAGTCCTTTTTCTGTATTTTACTTTAAGAATTCCGTTATTTCGGCTTCGTGCCAGGGGTTTGGCTTTGGAAATTGGGTACAAGGGTTTTGACTGAATTTTTTCTTATAGCTGTCTGCTAGCATTTCTGATGACTCATGTGAGAACAATGTCATTCCATTGTTTGTTTTCAATTAATAAAAGAAAATAAATATGAAATTGAAAGAATAAAGAAAATATTTTACAGAATAATGTAAATTCAGATATCAAATGAATAAATAATAACTTCAAATTGAATATTGAATATTAAATGAAACAATCATTTTAGAAAAACAATGTCGCTAGGCAATATTTTTCTCAAACCAAAACATTTTAGTCAAAATATGGGAAAATATTTCTGAATAAGTCTTATCAAGAAATGCATCCTTTCTCAAGAGATGTTAAAGATATATTTCCAGGATATTTGAAATTCTATATCTACCTAACTGGGAATATCGTAGGCACGGATCGTCACTCAAAGTATCGTTTGGGAATACTTGTAACCATATTACTTTCTGTGGGAATATCATTATACTTTATAAAAACATATGACCATCTATATGGCATCAACTACCTGCCTTTTCTTATCCCTGTATGTATCAACGTCTATTTTTATCTTCATCGCCATGATTTGGAAAATATTCATATCTTAATATCAAAAATGATGAATACATATAATATGATTGATAATTCACACTTTGTATATATCTTTTGTGTCAATTTCATAATTAATTTGATAGATTCGATTTATTTCGGCATTCATTGTTATTATTTTTATAGAAATGCCTTTTATTTATATCTGGGTGCAATTCAAGCTATCACTCGTATGCCAATGAATGTACATTTTATTGTCTTATCTTTTATGTTGAATGTCCTTAATAATTTTATATCTATGGTTAATAAGTCTATGATGGTTAAAAATTTGAATATTGATGAAGCATTAGGTTATTACAGAAAAATAAGAATAATTTCAGATAAATTAGGTTATTTTTATTCATTACCATTGATGATTTTTAAAATATTCTTGTTTTTGCAATATTTTTCTTTCATATATTACAATGACTTTTCGAGTTATCTTTTGATTTTAGACCTGACAGCTATCTTCTTTTGTTTCATCTGTATTTGCTGCCAAGGAGAAGCTTTAAAAACGAAGTGCGAAGTTTTGTTTCAGGCGATAGTTTTTAGAGATGTAAGTCATCCACCAATTTGTGAAAATAACATTATAATTTTATGCAACCCACAATGGCAACATGTTGTTATATATGCGGGTGGATTCATTCCAATGTGCTTTTCTACCATCTTTAGCTTCATAGGATTTGGAATTTCCCACACACTTCTCACAAAGCAATTTATGAAATCAATATCAATGTGATATTTGAAACATTTTATTTTACCATATACAATTCTTAGAAGTCAAATTTTCATTTTCTAGTAAAAGGTCAAAAATCTAACATTTACAATATATCTCTAAATGATTGTTTTTTCAAATGTATAGAGATATATTATATGTTGCATTAGCGCGCTATCTGTTATGAGAAATTTAAACTATTGTAGGCGCGTATTATTCTTTTAAAAATCAATAAAACATATATTTACGTCTGAAATATATATATATTTATTTGATTTCGATATATCAAACGATTGCAAATGAATCTGAATCAGTAAAATCGGCAAAAAATCATCTTGATAGAAAGACCGATAATTAGGTGTCAAATACTTTCCCCCCGTTCTGCTATCTATGGAAACACTATAGACGCCATCTAAGAAATATCCTTTTGCTTGCAGCCAAGAATGTTATCCTGAAAAGTTGTATAAAAGCGTTATGTAAAAATACCCTCGAATGAACTCTCTGAATCTTAAGTATATTTTCGATGATATATTCAGAAACTATCAACGCTAAATATTTTTTGACCATGGAAAATCAACAATGTAGTAATATATCCTCATGTTCTTTGTTTATGAGATTTCAGGAAGTTATTGAAGATACTTAATAGGTTATCTACGCTCCTCAGTGAAATTAGAAATGTTTACCGAAGATGTTTCCTCAATGTCACTCAGAGAAGCTTCTACGAAAAGTTCATAAAATCCTTTTTACAGTCGACTCTCGATAATTTAAAAACTCGTTAATTTGAATCTCTCGAAAATTTGAAATTGTTTCCCGGTCCCTTGAAAAACACTCTATAAGTTGAATAAAATCAATATTAAGTGGTCTCTGCGGTAATTTGAAGTTGAAGGAATATTTATCTTGCCACAAATGAATATTTGAATAAAACTATACATATTTTAAAAATAATAAATCACGAGTTTTGATCAAACTGTTGTTTACTTGATTTTATTAATATGTAAGATTCTATCTTAAAATATTAAAATATGAAGGAAAATGTTGCCGGCGACTTTCTCAAGCAAGTCAAGCCCGCGAAATAACTAAACAAGTTAGAGCCCAATTTCCCACGCCAATCGGAGTCAAAAATTTTATATTTCAACTAGGCGACTAGCGTAGGCGGCCGTACTTGAAGGGTTCAATTTTTATAGCACGTGGACTATAGTCACTTCTCGCACCTACAGCCAAAATCTTCGAAGCAACTACAGTCGCGATCCGCACTCGAAGGTGAGTCCTTTTGCGATTTGTGTTATTAAAATAAATTCAAGAAATAATAAGTGTATTTTCATTAGTGATAATAAATCGCGTGATTCAAACTGTGGAGGAGGGACAATTAAAAAAATATGTCGCTAAATAGTTTAACATTTTACTATCGACATTGTCGAATATTTTGAAAAATAAAGATCGCATTACCTCACGATGTGAGTAGTAAAAGGTCACGCCAAGGTGGATATCTTAAAACCTTGTTTGAGAAAGGGCAAGACCCGAAAACTCCCAATAAATTTATTACTTTAAAAACTTGCGGAAATCACTTATTTAATATTGTATCAACATGGAATGTATATCCCGAAACTTCCAAAAATTCAAAGTCTTGTTTAATTGATTTTTTCCCTTCCATCTCTCTTTGTTGTTTAAACTCCTGTTATTTCGATCTCTTGATAAATTGATTTTTTTCTGGTCCCTTGAGTTTCAAATTTTCGAGGTTCGACTGTACATGTTTTTCGACATACTCCCTGCTTCAAATTTCCTGAAGCAGCAAATACCAGAAGGCATGAGAGAATGTATAAAAAAGCAATAAACTTATCCTTGGAGGCCGTTTTTTATGATTGCTTACATATCAGAGGTTTCCATCTTTCGAAATAATACTAGCGTTTTTGAAAATAATATATATAATAAAAAACCTTTACAAAATTGTTTGGAACCATTAGAGCCAAATAACGAGGCATGCATTATTTGTCAGGAACATATAGAAATACATTGTGTCATCAATAGATATAGGATATGCGTAGACATAATAGTATATGCCACATATAACTAACATTACAATATTGGTGAAGAATAAAGGGAAGGAATTCAGTTACCCTGAACATTTGGTGTTTGTTGATATCAATATTAAAAGTTTATCTAGGTCGTTACGTCAATGGTACTTGTAGATGTTGATTATTATGGCAGTACGCATAGGTAAATAGGTTAGTCCATACATGTCACTTGGCACTTGAAGATATTATCACATAATTCCATATCTAGACCGTTCTGGTGTAGTAACCCTCCCACTTGACATTCCAATAATGGTCCAGATGTTTAGGCATTTAGCTCTTGAAGTTAGCACCAAGGCAAAAATAGGCATCTTCATAGTTTTTAACGAGTTTCAGCTAATAGTTTCTCACGAGGGTCCGAACTTATAAAGTTCCAACACCATTCTGGGCTGTGCCTGCGACGTCTTCTATAGTCTTGTTGTCTCCATCGTTACTAACAAATTCGGGCATGTTTCTTTCTACTTCCTCTTTCCTACTCTCTATACCTTCCATATTAATATAAATTTATTTATAATATAATTGTATTCAATTTAGCTAGCTAAACATAGCGCGCAATCAAGCATTCGAATCATTCAAACCCTACAGACAGCCGAGCCGAAAATATATATAGAGATGGGCCATAATATCTATTCAGAGCTCAGTAGCTCACATTGTTTACATTTCCAGCGTAGGTCCCGGTGTATAAGTGGGATACCAGTTCATTTGGTGAAAGCCAAATTTGAATAAAGAAAATCTAGTTCTAGGGGCAGGTTTACCAGAGGTTGTCTTCTGTGGACTGCGACCGAGAGCGAAAATAACAGATCTCATATAACTGGGTTATTCTGATAATTTCCTTCCACACGTTTCTCAGGTCCTTACTTTGATATTTCTAGACTGCTCATATCAACATCTCTTATCTTGAACTTCATCACATAATGTAAGTGAAGTGAGTTTTCTGAATGCCCGAAATTAATCAACTCTGCGATCAGATTTATTCATGTAATATTTCAAATGATAAACCATTTTTGGGCAAACATTTAAAATTCTTTCGACATAATATGTTGAATGAAATTCAAATTTTGAATCTAAAAACATATTAACACCAGATAAACACAGATAAAATGAATCAGGGGTGCAAAAATAAAATTCATTTAAATATTTTTTAAAAAAGGAAAAAGGTATATTTTTATCGGGTAAATGAAAGTTGCTGATGGCTTGCGCCATCTATTGAATAAATATCAAATATTCATTGATTATCAATTATTCAAGAATTGGCCAAATACCCATTTTAGATTAATTAAGATAGATCCATCCGATTGATGGCGCAAGCCATCAGCAACTTTCAGTTGCCCGATAAGGAGATGCCTTTTTCTTTTTTTAATTCGTGAACCTTATCCCAGTACAATATAACATATATTTGTATAATTTTTTCACATTCAAAAATTTGTATTCTAAAAATAATAAAAATTGCTTCTTTCAATTCAAAAAAGGTATAAGCTTCATTAATGTTATTATTCTTTTTGATTCCAAGGTAATTTCTATATTATAAACGATATTTTGATTTAAATAAATGCTTTCATATTTATACTCAACAAATTTAATCAGACCTTGTAATATGATAAATTAGTTTATCTTCAGTACTTTTTACAAGTTGAAATGAATATTTTGTTGAGGTCATGTTGCTAGGAAACTATTGTCGAACCTATCCATTTGGCGTGAGTATATCTGCGAATCAGATATGATTCATAACGTTAGAAATATGATACCATTTTATCTGAAGTTTTACATTTACCTAACTGGACATATAACAGGTACTGATGAATTTGTTAAAGTAAGACTAGTAATGCTTATTACAATGATCATATCATTTGGAATTGTAGGATATTTTCTTCAAGTGCCAAGTGACATGTATGGACTAACCTATCTACCTCTGCTTACTGCCATAATCATCAACATCTACTTGTACCATCGACGAAACGATCTTGATAAACTTCTAATGTTGCTATCAACAAACACCAAATGTTTGGGAAACTTAATTTTTTCCCTTTATTCTGCGCTAATATTGTAATCTTAGTTATATGTTGCATCTACTATTATGTCTACGCATATCCTATATCTATTGATGACCCAGTGTATTTCTTTATGTTCCTGACAAATAATTTGGGATATATATTGATGAATGTACATTTAATTACTTTATCTAATATCTTGAACTTATTCAACAATATTTCATTTCAGCTCCAAAATGATTTAGTTATACATCAACAAATCTTTAAAATAACTATATTTCATATTAAAAATATTATTATAACTTTTGATAGGCTTAACGATATATTTTCTTGGCCTCTTTTAATCTATATCATATATGCATTTGTAGAGTACTTTAATACTATATATTATAATGATCTTTATAGATTATCAATATTCATTTATTTGTCATTACTTTTTGATTGTATAGTATGCGTTTGTTTTCAAGGTGAATTAGTAAAAAAGAAGTTTGAGAAAATTTTCCGAACCCTCTGTTTTGATGAATCCAGACTTCTCTTTATTAAAAGCAGAGACTTCTTATTTCTATCTAATCCTAAATACCTTCATCTGGTTCTATACGGAGGTGGTTTCATACCAATGACCTTGTCTACTCTTTTTAGCTTTACAGGATTTACAATTTCTTATACTATTTTATTCCGTCAAATAATAAAATAAATCATATGTTAAAACAAAAATGTTCTCATATCAGTAAGGAGAGAAGAAGTTTGTTTTTTGTGTGAAATAAACATTCCTGCTTCAATAACTCTATTACTTATATATAGATGGCACATTATTGCCTTATAATTGAATTCTATGTAAGTAGTTGCGATGTATGCATATATGTAGTTATGTTGTGTATATATGTTGTGTAAATGTTTGTTGTTCATTAAATCACTTGTAAGCCAGAGATACATGTATATATCTATAAAAAGATCAAATTAAAAATAAAAGTTTATTTTATTATAACAACATATTTGTGCAATAAATTATGTTCAACATATGATGCACTAGCGCGCCATCTGTTATCAAAATTCGAAACTATTTTAAAGGTGTAAGATTCTATTTGATAATGAACAATTTCTACTGCCCTTACTCCAATGGAAAAATTAATGGGAGAGTTCACCACTGATGAGCCAGGCCTTCCCATTAATTTTTCCATTGCAGTAAGGGCAATAGAAAATGTTTATTTTCAAAAAGAATCTTACGCCTTTAAAATAGTTTCGAATTTTAAATTATGTTTATGTTTTAGGCATTTCTTCAAATCCTGAGGAGTGGCTTGAGAATAAAGAGATATAGGCCAAAGATTTAATGGAGGCAAACATCCGCTATCACAAGTTAGGCTCAGAAAGGAATTCGAGTTTAAATGTTTTAGTAGCCTTATTCAAAGGTTTCAAAGATACGCCAGATCTATCTTCGTTAAAATCAAAGATATTTACATTAGAGTGGCGCAAAATATACTTCAAATGCCAAAGCTTTAATTCTAGAGGTTACCAGAGAATTCAGATGAGTATTCAATTTCATATTTGTGTGGATACGCTAATTGTGGAAAAAGTAAAAAAAAGGTCATATATATGGTAATTTAAACCAACAACCCCATATTGTATAATACCTATAACAATATTTTCATGTTGTATAATAAAAACATTTCTGTAAATGTTTATACTCATGATTGACATGTGTATTTAGATCATCATATGTAATGTACTTTGTACATGTACTGAGGATAAATAAATAAAACTCTGTAATGGATTAAGAGTGAGCTAAAGCAAAGGATGGAGGTTGAACGACATCTAAAGATAGATAGGAAACTGTCAGGGCGGCGCCAGTGTACAATTTCACCATCCGATCTATGCTCTTGTTGCATCTGCTGAAATGCAATACTTCCTCTCTCGGCAAAGATATATAAGACCACCGCCCTAGCCAAAGATTTAGTCACTTGATAGTCACTTCACCATCAGCGGAAGCCCTCGTCAGTTGTGTCCAAGGTCCACCTCATCGACCATGTAGAACAGTAAGAACTCTTCTATCTCCATCTTTCGCTCCTAGCTCAACTTTTATCTGTTAACGGAACTTTCCTAGTGCAACTGTGTCTTCGGTTTTTGTGATGGACTTTCCCAAGCTTGTATAATTTATTGCTCTAAAATGTAAATTTGAATATCTTTCACTCTCTCTCTCTCTCTCTCTAAAACTATAAATAATTTGTATATATATATTTAAAAACTATGTACATAAAATAGATTAAAAATTTACATACAAATATCCACATAGGATATAGCGTGTGTTTTGTAATAAATAAATAAATAAACTTACAATCCAACCACAGATGTCTTTCAGCGGGGATTATTCCACCTTCTTTATTTCTTATAGATCATTTTCCCACGATATTTTCTAAGAAAATATTATTAGAAATAAGGATTTTTTTTATATGACAGTATGTCTCACCATGTAGGTGCTTGTGTACCTACCAAAGGAGAACACATCAAATATTGACAAAATCTGTTTATCTCAATAAATTTACATCCCTTTATTTATCAGTATTTCTCACATTGCCATCAAATAGCCCTCACACATCAGAAAATATAAAGAAGTATTTCTAAAAGGTGCAATATTTTTAGCCAGTGTAGTTTTCAGTTTTGAATAGTTTATATGTTAAAAATTATATATTGGTCTACCTCCTTGTGTGAAATATCTAATAATTGAATTTTTTGATGGAAGAGTAAAGAACATATTTCTTTCTGAGAAATTCGAATTTTTTAATTTTTTTTTTACGAGTAAGATTCTTTTTAATAGGAAACAATTGCTACTGCCCTTACTACAATGATAAAGTTATAAGAGGGCCTGGATCATCAGTAATTAAACATTCCAGCGGTTTCTCTAATTATATCTTACCTTGCAGTAAGGGCTTTAGAATATAAAGTTTCCTCTCAAAAATAAATATTCGCGTCGAAAATAGTTCAAATTTATCATAACAGATGGCGCGCTTATACCTAATATTGTCGCAATTGAATGAATAAAGGTGCACAGGTTTGAAAAGTGAGTTATGTCTTTCTCACTTCCAATCTGAAGAAGAAGAAATATGCAGTTACAGAATTTACATACCCTTTACTATTGGAATATTTACACATTTAATAATAAACAATTATTTTGATTTTACTCTAAACAAATTTCGCGACAATATTGTGCCCTCTCTCGATTTTGCATTTCGCTTTAAATATTTAAAGTTCGTTCCCTAAAGTTATTTAAAGTAGAATTGAATAACAAAATGAATAGAATAATCAAAAATAAAACTTAAAAATATAATATTATCTTTTAAGGATGAAATTTAAATTAAAATATGAAATACTTATGATTATATCTCTTCCTTTAAAGTAACGTTATTTTGAAAAATTTTATACGCCTTTGTTCCACTCAATCTCTGTATTTTCATTTTTAATATAGCATAAAATATATGTACACTGCGTGACATTGAAAATGGAACACCAAGAAATAGTGGCCAGAAAATTATGCAAATTTCAGGTTAGACGCGCCTAACCGAGTTATGCAAATGATGTAAAATGCGCAGCTCTCGTGCGCACATGGAGTAAGATATAAGGGAAGGAACTTGCAGAAAGGACAGTATTCGTGTCGTTATTTCTTCAGGGAAAATCATTGTAGAAATTTTGTTCTTGTGTCAAAAGACACGTGTAATAACAGAGAGTGCCAGGTCATCAAAAACGGAGGCAGTTCAAGCAGACAGACGCTTTTACAAGGGGCATGGCGATCGGACTGAAAAGGGCAGGTTGGTCCATACGTCAAATCGCAGCTGATACACACCTTGGTGCTTCCACGGTGCACCGACTGTAGAGAAGATGGTTGGAACAAGGAAATGTGGCAATTTATAGGAATGTCGACAAGCAGTGGCGGCCCCACAAGCCACTTGTACCGCCATCATGCAACATGTGCAAGACACCCTAGATCATTCCATCTCGACCAGAACCATTTCCCGTCGATTGGTTGCTAAAGGCTTGCACTCATGCCGTCCGCTAAGAAGACTGCCATTGACCCCACCGAATAGGCGCCAACGTTTGGAATGGTGCCGGGCTAGATCGACGTGGATGACGGAATGGCACAGGGTCGTGTTCTCAGATGAGTCGCGTTTCTGCTTGTCCAGTGATAGTCGCCGTGTACGCGTGTGGCGTCGACGTGGTGAAAGGTCCAATCCGGCAGCAATTGTGGAACGCCCCACCGTGCGACAACGTGGAATCATGGTTTAGGGCGCAATCGCGTATGATTCCAGGTCACCTTTACTTCGTATTCAGGGCACTATGACGGCCCAACGATACATTGATGATGTGCTGCGACCGGTGACACTCCCCTACCTTCAGGGGGTACCCAATGCCCTTTATCAGCAGGATAACGCCCGACAGCACACTGCTCGCATTAGCCAACAAACTCTGCAATATGTACAGATGCTTCCCTGGCCACCGTACTCTCCTAATCTCTCACCAATCGAGCACGTCTGGGACATCATTGGACGCCGTTTGCATGCCTTGCCACAGCCGCGTTCAGAAGGCGAACTGTGGCAAATGGTTGAGAGGGAATGGAGAGCCATCCCTCAGGACGCCATCCGTACTCTGATTGACTCTCTACCTAGACGTGTTGCTGCCTGCATCGCCGTCCGCGGTGGTCCTACTTGCTACTAAGCCGACGCCGTTCTCGCTCTGTATTATGACTATCATTTTGAAATAAAGATCACTTATTGTTCGTCCCTGTCTCTCTCTGTCTGCCGAGTTTCATCACTTTCTGGCCACTATTTCTTGGTGTTCCATTTTCAATGTCACGCAGTGTATATATATTTGTAGGTTAAGATGTTAATATTTATAATTAACACAAACTTTAGTGCATTTTAAACTATATATTTACATACTAAGCAATGGACAAAGATATGTATATTATATTAATATTATTATACTTTAAATCTCTCTAAAGGTGCTTCAAATTAATATTATTCAATATTTGGCTAATCTAAATATTTTATTCAATATATAAAAAGATTTTAAAACTATTTATTAGGTGTATGATTAATTTAAATCTCCATACTTGATTCAAAATATAATTTCCTAGAGTTTTGCTTCAGAATCGATATAAAAGCAAAACAGCCCAATGCAATATAACAGCGGTATGGCGGAACCGCATAGGCATCAATTAAGCATAATTCGATCTATATACAAGAAATGAAGCTACTATATATATGCATGGATTTTTATTTTTAAAATAAAATAAACGTTTTCCAGTCCTATAATCGTATGTATATGATTTGTATTATTACAATAATCATGATTCCATTTTACACTTTGTATATATGAGCAGAATCGCCGAGTGCAATGTGTTTAGAGCAGTAAAAGTAGCAGGTTAGATTAAATTGGCTAAATAACTAGAATAATATTGCGAGAAAAGGTATATTTACAGTGAACACATATAAAAATCGCTAATCAGTTGTTCATATTAAATCACATTAGATTCGAATATAATGATGATCACCGCTTTTATTTTCACTCAGATACATCTAATTGTTCAATGACACGCTTGCAGAAGATAAAATATATAATTTTTTACTTTTTAGTGCATTTAAATAAAAGCTTTTTAAAATGTATTTGTGTGGGTTCGATTGCCATCCCTGGACACTTTATTTTTCTGTTTGTCATTATTATTCAAAAGTCATCCTTTCATACTTCATCCCTAAGGTTAGAAATAATCGTTATTTCTCCTTGAAATAAATTCCGATTTTTCATTCAAAAGAAACATTTGCAGTTAATTTTCAACTTTCGTTTTACAAATAAGTGTAAATGCAGAAACCTTCGTTTTTCAAGTATTAATATACCAACTATTAATTTCCTCATATTCCCTCCTCTCCCTCCCACAATCGTCTGTAAAATATATTGATACATTGCTGATATAAACGTTGTTATTGAAGAGGATAATTATTCCTTTCTGTTTGACAACAATGGCTTCTCAACCAATCGACACATTGTTGCTATGCGATATAAATAACAAAACATTTACTTACCTTATTAATGTCAAACAATCTGCAAGATATTCTACGGGTCTTCATGATATCACATCGGAAAAAAACGCAATCTTCTCCAACTAGATATTTAAAGATTTACATTTATCTCACTGGAAATACACAGTGTGGCAAATAATTTTTAAGACTCACGCTAGATAAAAGCCAATAGCAGAGCCAGGTATGAAATTGCGAATGCGTATATATATATTCGAAGCCTTATTTAGCGCGTGGCTTTGTTTCAGTCATTTTGGTTAACTTTTTAAAACCATACAGGCGAATACAGGGGAATTCTGAGATGGAAAAGAGAGCGGTCATTAAATTTAATGCAAAACTTGGTAGAAGTGCATCGGAAACATATATTTTGATGAAGAAAGTTTATGGTACGTTATGTTTGAGTAAATCAAATGTTTTCAATTGGCACAAACGTTTTTCGGATGGAAGAAATACGCTAGAAGATGATAAGCATACTGGACGACCAAGTTCTTCGAAGACATCAGAAAGAATAGAAAAAGGGCGAGAATTTGTTGCAAACAATCGAAGTGCATCTCTGAGAATGATGGCAGAGGTTTTACACATCAACAAAGAAACGATTCGAACCATTCTGCATGAAGATTTGGGTAAAACTAAAGTCTGTGATAAATTTGTTCCACACATTTTAACGGGCGAGCAGAAATCATTGAGAATTGAACATTGCAGGGACATAATTTCTGCCTATGAAAATGATTCAAACTTCCTCAAATCAATTGTTACGGGTGATGAAACATGGTGGTTTCAGTATGACCCAAAGAAAAAGCGCCAAAGTGCCGAATGTAAGTCAAAAAACTCACCACAAGCCAAAAAAAAACGCGAAAAGTGCCATCAAAAATCAAAACAATGCTGATTACCTTTCTCGATAGTAGAGGTATTATCCACAAAGAATTTGTTCCCGCTGGACAAACCATTACTGGAGAGTATTATTCAAACGTTTTGAAACGTTTGATTGCCAGAATTCGTCGCATTCGTCCAGAATATCGCGATGAAGAGAGTTGGTGTTTGCTGCATGATAATGCACCGAGGCACTCCTCACTCATTGTTCGTCGCTTTTTGGACAAAAATAACGTCTGTGTGTTGAATCATCCTCCGTACTCGCCAGATTTATCACCACGTGACTTTTATTTATTCCCAAAAATAAAATTAAACTTAAAAGGTTGTTTTTTTTTATGATATCCCGACCATCCAGAGAGCTGCGACGAGCACTTTGGAGGCGATTCCTCAAAGTGGTCTGCAAGAGGCATTTAACTCCTTATTAAATAGTGTAACATATGTATTGAATCCGGAGAGGATTATTTCGAATTAAAAAAATAGTAGAAATTGAATTAGCTTTTTTTTTGTTTTATTTTACAAACCCATTCTTGAAAATTATTTGCCACACTGTGTATAGTCAGCAACGATGGCGCGGCGCGCGGAGCGCCTCTCAAAACTTCGCTTGGGAGTTCTAGTGCTGGTGCTCTCTTCACTGAAGATAATCTTGATATTTATCTCGAAAGCTTATATATCGTCCTATATCCCTGATGTTAGCTATTACTGTCTGGCTTATCATTTATCTATACAAATACCGTGTGAAATATATCAATATATTGATTTTACTGAGTAAATATTATGGAAAATATCTAGGTAAATATTTATTTTCCCCTCTATTTTGTTTGAATCTTGTTTTAAATATTTTTATCACTTCTTATGATTTCTATAATAATTATAGCAATGGACTTATTGTAATCTTGATTTTTAGAGATACTTATTTGGAATTAGCAATTATCTATGTTCATTTCCTTACTTACTCGTTTATAATCAGTTATTCGAAGTCTATTTCGTGTAAAGTGAATAAAGATATTGAAAATAAGCAAATTAATATTGATGAAGGATTGTCGAAATTTAAAAATATTAAGAAGCATCTAGAATTAATAAATGATTTATATTCTGTGCCCTTGATGGTTTTCATCATCATATCTTTTGGAACCTATTTCAGTGCATTTGTTTATTTTGATATCCAATTGAGAAATACAGAAGAAATTGCATACAGTATTATTAGTATCATATCAATTTTCAATATTCAAATTTTTATATTCTTCCAAGGTGATACAATAAAATTTGAATCAGATTCTTTTAACCGATATCTTTTGTTTGATGATCAAGATCTGTCAATATTTAACAGAAAATATTTAAAACGTTGTAGCTGCCTTGATAGAATGGTTGTTCTGTATGCTGGAGAGTTTATTCCCTTGACTTTGTCTACTCTTTTCAGCTTATTTGGCATTGTCATTTCCTACACTGTTTTGATATATCAATTAAAAAATCACTAAACATTGTTTAAAATGAATATTATATTTTTAAAAAAAACGATTTTTTGTATAAATGTTTATAAACATTATATTGTTAATTATTAATTTGAAATGCATTTTTTTCCTTTTCCATATATTTGTTTTCTTGAACCTTTCAAACGTTCAGAATAGTATGATTAAACGTGAAAATCAGAGCAGAGATACTATTTCTCTTCAATATATATATATAACAAACTTTATTTTGATATTATGTAAAATAGTATATTAAAATTCGAAACCATTATAGACGCGTATGATTCTTTTTTAAAAATAAACAATTTATACTGTCCTTACTACAATGAAAAAATTAATGGGAGGGCCTGGCTCATTAGTGGTGAACCCTCCCAACGGTTTCGCCAGTTTAATCTACCATACCGCTGTTATATTGCATAAGGACAGTAGAAATTGTTTATTTTCAAAAAAGAATCATACGCTTCTATAATAGTTTCAAATTCTGATAACAGATGGCGCGCTATTGCATCATAATATAATTGCTATAATAACAGACACAAATTGATATTTGCGGAAGAGCGATTGCTCGAAGCATTTTAAATATTTATAAATGAATGTATTTCTGCTGTCCTCAAAGCTTATGCCCATAGTTCATCTAAAATACCCATTCCAAGAGCTTAGCATCAGTATCACTATTAAAGGAATATGATAAATGTAATATAACAGCGGTATGGTAGATTAAACTGGCGAAACCGCTGGGAGGGTTCACCCCTGATGTGTCGGCCTCTCCTAATTAATTTTTTCATTGCAGTAAGGACAGTAGAAATTGTTTATTTAAAAAAAAAGAAGCATACGCGTCTATAATAGTTTCGAATTTTGATAACAGATGGCGCGCTAATACATCATAAAATAGTATATTATTTTTCTATATTTTATTAGCACTAATCTCTTTTCAATTAAACTCGTAGACGAAACTTAAGGCAGTTGTACTCTCTAGCATTTATATCGGGTTTCAGACAAACTCTGAAAGATATTTGATACACACAGAGACCTTTATAGAAGACACATGAGATAACAAATTGTAAACAAAATTGGCTGTCATCCTTGAAAAAGACAACAAATACAACAACAAAAACAGATGACTGGCGACTTTAAAGATTTTCTACTTCCTTTAGTTTTATCTATGCGTGTATATGTTGAATAATTAAGGCATTTAAACCTTTTTTTGATGAAATACGTATACTAGTAGATTCGACAAATTCAATCAGTACTGATAAAATGTTGATATATTGATTCTCAAGTCATTTAAATTTTATTGAAAACACAGTTTATTACAACATGCAATGCTCGAGTTGTTAGTTCTCATATGTGACCAAACTAATAATATGTAAATTATAACAAGTAAAAGTATAATTTCAAATATATAGCACGAATATTTCCATCAAAGAATGCAATTTAGCAACTCCCTCCTAAATATATTACAAATATAAATAATAGATGTATATAAATGCTTTCAATTAAAAAAAATTAACCAAGGTATGACTTCTTTTATTGAACATATAAATTCTTAATATGTTAATATACAAAATAAATATATATTTTTCTTCCTATTCTTAGATCCCACTTTTTATACACAAATATTCCTATACTTTCCTTAAAATATTATACAGATTGAGATAGTTATCGATTTTGTTCATAAAAACTTCGGGAAAAACGAGAGGGACTCAAAATAATTGGAATTAATTCATAGAAAATATGTTCTCTATTCTTTAAAATACAACTTCTCAGTATTAAATATTTAGGTAATGAAGTATTTTTAGTATTCAGTATTGCAGTATTTTCAGTATTTAGCATTGAGTATTTAGTATTGAAACTTCGAACTACTTGCCCATAAGACCACTGTTTATTTTCCGAACGTTTTATTGCATTTTCAGAGCCCTTTAAAATTATTTCTTTTTGATACCTGCAAGCGCTTTGGTCAAATGCAATTTTATTTCGTCGTTGGAAAAACGGTTTCTTTTCAAGTTCCTTTTGAATATCGGAAACATGAAGAATCCGTGGTGGCAATATCTTGCGAATAAGGTACGTGAATAAAGGTATCCAAGCTTGAAGCGTCAATCCCTCTGTTTCTCGTTGAGAAGTCTGGGTACAAACTTTGCTGACATTCCTAGCATTCAAAATAAAGAGTTTAAGAATTGTCGTCCATTTTCCCCGTGTCGATCTTTATTGATCATATTGCGATTTTACCATTTTGTTCTCGGTTCAAGCAGATGAAGGACAATAGGAACGGGGCTGATGCATAGTGATCACTTCTTCATTTTTCAAATGATAATATCCTTCATTTACTCGAGTTTTACAAAATTCAATTTTTCAATGTTAGCTGTTTGTATTATCATAACAGTTTCAGGTACCAAATAAAAAAAAGCTTCATATCGAACGTTGTTCGTAATAATCAGCCCTTTTATCCGGTCGCAAGGGCACTATAGAGAGCCAAATATAACTGTCGCATAGATAACCTTCGTCATTAAAAAGGGATATACTTGGCAGACTGAGGTTCTATAACAGCTCCCAAGCAGCTCAACCTGTTACTTTAAGTATACGAAGCACAAAATATCTATCTAACAGCTTTCGGTTATTTTTGGTTCTCCCATTTCGTATAAGTGTTTTTTGAGTCTAGAAAATTCATATAATAGAACCTTACAGATATATTCTAATAAAATACTATTTTTTTACCAGGATAATTCAAACAGAAATTAATATTGAATCATAATATTCACCAGCGACAATATATCACCAGCGACTCGTATACAGGGTGATCCAAAATTCCCGCACAACTTTAAAAATTAATTACTCCCCGAATATTTGCGCTAGAGCAATGCGGTAAACACCATTGTGTTCAGGATGAAATGGGAATTTTTATGGAAAATAATGAAAAATTCAAAATTGATTTTAGTTACAATTTTATTCGCTAGATGTTGCTCTACCAAATCAGAGATTCAGCGGCTAAATTGTTTGATAAATTGAAAAATATAACTGATCGACACGTATTTTCCCTTTTTGAATACCAGGAAAGAACCCTGATAATATCAAATGATAAATTAATAACATACCATTTCGCCAAAAGTTAGAAGAATTGGTTGACGATTTTTAAATACAAGCTGATATATGTAAAATAGGTATATGCAAATTAAAACACGTAGCAAAAAATATTTATATTTCAGATGGAGTTTTGTGAAATAGATTGAATGTTTAAATAATCAGTACTGATATCAATACACGCTTTTTAAAATGTCAGTATTAGTACCAAAAATTATGATGGCACTACTAATAGGATTTCTTGCTATAAGGAATGTGTAGTTTCTTGACTAATTGGTGACCCTTGACTATTTAACGGGATATTTGTCATGATCCAACAAATGAAATATAGAGGGAAGTGATAAAATATATTTGTAGTACTTTATTCCAAATATCCTATGGGCTTGTCAAATGTTATCATTGTCATTATCATTATCATCATACACAATTTTGAAAATGTATCACCTCAAATAGAAATAATTTTTAAACCGACCTTTTGCGTTGAAAAACGTGGTAGTAAAATCTTTTTGTATTATTTTTTTGCGCAAAATTTCTAGAGTTGGGGGAGTACAGAGAATATTCCTTATGCTATTTCTTCTAATGAGCGAAAAGCGATAGACTAAACATAAGGGGTAAAATTGTGTGTACCAGTGTTATTCGAGAAGTTATAACACTTTGGCCTGCACGACATAATATAAGATGTGAGCAAATGACAAACAAAAAAATTACTGTTTACAGAAAAAAAAGAGTCAAGATGTGAGGCCAGATTTTATTATTCCCATAACCCAAAACAAAGAGCTACAAAATATTGGTAGATAATATAATACTTGGCAGCTTATATAACACATGAGGTAACTGCCTTCTCTCTTGTATTAGGTCACAATACTTGCTCAATGTGGCGCCCTTCATTCTCAAACACCGCCTGCAGACGATATATGAAAGAATGGACCGCATTAAATAATATTTCTGTAGATATTTATAAAACATGCCATCTAATATAAGTCTTCAACATGGCCAATGTGGTATGCCGGCATCGTTAAACACGCGACTTAATGTACCCCCATAACCGAAATTTTAAGGCGTCAAGTCTGGTAATATTGAGGCCAATGGTATATAAAGTGGCGACTTATCCCACGATCTGCACCGAACGTATCCTTCAGCATTGATTTTTTTCAAAGAAAAATGGCCCAATAATAAAAGAAGAAGTGAACCCACACAAAACTGTAACTCTGGGATGATGAAGTGGTTTTTCTGTAAAAATCCTAAGGTTTTCTGTTGCCCAAATGTGGCGTTTTGAATATTAAATTATCCCTTTAGGGAAAAGTGAGCATCATCTGTCCACAGAACATTCGACAGCCAGTTTTTATCAATATCAATTTGCCGGAAAACCCATGCAGCGAATTCTTGACGCTTCTCAAAATCGCTTACTTTCAATTCGTGAAAACTTTGAATTTTGTTTGGGTATTTTTTAGGAAAAAGTCTAAATGTGTGTTCTCTCCAAACTGTTCTATACGAAATTCCCGTTTATCGAGAAACTAGTCGAGCACTTACTTCTCCATACGTTGATAACGTTTCAATAGCTTAAATATTCTGCAAAACCGTAACAGCCACTGACTTGCATGTCGATGGTCTTCCACTCCGAGGTTTTGCTTCCAGAGATCCAGTTTCCTTAAAATTTTTAATCATTCGCATTAGAGAGTATCAACTCATGGGTCCATTACCTCTTCGAATATCTTTAAAGGAACGAAACGCTCGTGAAGCTTCATTGGCAGATTCTGAATAGCAATTTAAAAAATTCACCAAGAGTGCTTTATTCTGTAGTAACGGCCTTCAGGGCGGGGGGGGGGGGGGGGAAGTCCGACCACACCTCCTTGCGGTCCCCCCTGAACCCTTGGAATATTTGACCAAATTCTAGTTCGTTTCCAAAGTGTCTAACGTGGCAACGGCGCCCAATTTCCAATGAAGAGCAAAACCGATATCTTCAGTAATGCTACCGCGTCCGGAGTAACCGCCGCGTCAGGAGATGCAGCCCGGGCTTCTGATGGGAAATGTACTACGAGGACACAATTAAATCTATTACAGCTCAATATGAATGGCACCCAGAGGAAACCTGAAGAGCTGACTTGTCTTCTCCGTGACAAAAATGTACATATTGCTTGTCTTCAGGAGACAAAATTGAATCAGAATCTGAGATTCAATATCAAAGGTTATACAACACTACGAAAGGTAGACCGGGAAAATTTGGAGGAGGACTTGCCGTTTCGATTAAAACTCTAGAAATCAAATTTAATGAAATCGCCTATAATCAGAGTAAGCCTACAGAAAGCACGACAGAATCTCAGGCAATAGAAATCCCAGATAAAACGATACCAAACCTAAATGTTTATCACCCCGATAATACTAGCATCAATACAAGTCTGATAGAGACATTAAGTGAAGCGTCTTCGGATATCACAATCATACTCGGTGATTTTAACGCCAAAAGTCCAACTTGGGGATCACCTGTCCAGGATAACAAAGGTCAGCAGGTTGAGGACATGCTAACCGACCTCGACCTTACACCGATAAATAATAGAGAGAACACCTATCTATCCAAGTCCATGGGCACAGAATCCGCAATAGGCATCACAGCGATAAATTACAACATCGCACCCACAACACAATGGAAAATCCTGAAAAGTGAAATCAGTGACCATAGACCAAGTTTAACATCCCTAAACTTCAAAATTGAGAATGTCCAACAGGATAAAAGAACACTGGAAAAAAATTCACAGAAAAGCTTGAAGAACTGTGCAACGAAGAATTAAATCACAATATGATTGACGAAAAACTTGGAAAAATTCTCTTCGAACATATCCAAAGCTGAAAAGGCATCGATACCTAGAGGTCGACGTGAAGACCTGTGAAAACCTTACTGAAAGGACCACAACATCGAGGCAATGATTGCAGAGAGAGACAATATCAATGAACTTCTTAAAACAAATAAAACAAAAGAAAAAATAAAGGAACTCATTGAAATTGGTCACAAAATAGAACAAGAAATTTGGATATTCAAACAATAAAAATGGGCAAAATTCTGCGAAAAGTTGGATCCAAGAAAGGACAGCCATCACTGGAATATAATTAGATTGTTGTAAAACAATTAAAACCAACACTAATCCTCCAAAACTCTAACAGATATGAATAGAACAGCGAGAACGAACAAACAGATGCTGACATAATTGCTGAATATCTTTCAAGCACCTTCAGACACAGCTATACGAATGTAGACAGGACTCTAAAAAATAATATAAACAAGTTAGTTAAACAAGCAAGAAATTATAATCAACAAGATATTTACACGAGAACCTTCACACTGAATGAGATAAACTCATCATTAGAAAATTTAAATCCAAGAGGTCACCAGGAGATGGTCTAATTTTCAGTCAAATGATTGAACACTTTGGAGACAAAGCTGAAAATCAACTCCTACAAATACTGAATATTTTATGGCAAACTGGTAAACTACCAAAGAATTGGAAGATATCAATTATAGCGCCAATACAGAAACCAAACAAAGATGCCATATCGGCCAATTACTCTTACCAGCATACTTTGTAAAATAACAGAACGAATTATCCACTCTAGGCTCATAGTCTGGCTCACTAACAATAATAAAATAAACTTCTGCCAAACTGACTATAGATCCAGACACTGTACAACTGATCAACTGTTCTACTTCTCTCAATCAATAATAGATTCTTCCCAGGAAAAACCGCCAAAGAAGACAACGGCCATATTCCTGGATATGACCTCAGCTTTTGATCGTGTGTAGAGGGAGAAATTATTTTAAAGGCTGCACAACATCGGAGTAAAAGGAAAATCTTAATTTGATTTGCAGACTTCTTATGGGGAAGAAGGATAAAGGTTCGGGTCAATGGAGAATTTTCCAAGGACCGAAGAACATGGGCTGGTGTACCTCAGGGATCTGTGCTCAGTCCTCTACTCTTCTCGCTATATATTAACTGTTTTGTATGTGAGTAGATGAATATTATTTGTATTCTTTAAAGCCTCATTAGGTAAAAATATATGTGTATATAAATTGAACATTTGTTGTAGGTCAAACGTGAAGAATAAGAGCTAAATAAAGAGTCATGGAAAGTTCGAGCTGTTGTACGTCTAATTACAACACAACAAAAGTGGCGACGAGGATGCGGGATCTACAGAGCCAGTAAAAAGCTGAGAAAAACGGCGTCTACGCAAGTATAACTACTACATATTTGAAACTATCTGGATCAAGAAAAATAAAGGAGTAGAAAAGATCAGCATGACAAGTTCAAAGTTAAGAGTACCTTTTAAATGCTATAGTCCACTGGAGGATACCTTCGATCTTTTTGTACACAATTTGAGGCTTTCTTTATGGCGAATGATCAGAAGGAGGAGAGTAAAGTGCCGATTTTTACCTCGCTACTAGATTCTGACACTTTGAAGCTGGGAAACGACTTTTTCTTCCCGGCCAAATGAAAGATCAACCCTATGATACTATCATTCAAATAATTAAGCTGCATTTGGATCCAAAGAAGAAAGTGATACCACAGCGATGCAGATTTTTGATGAAAATTCAACAGGAAGGAGAATAAATTTCGGAATATCTTAAAGAATTGAAACATTTAGCAATAAATTGTAATATCGGTGATATGCTGGAAACCAAGTTGCGATACCGTTTTGTAGCTGGAATCAAGTCGAAAAGCCTGCAAAAGAAGCTACTACAAGAGGACGACGATGTCACCCTGGATAAAGTTTTTGCATTGGCGATCTCGTTCGAACTGGCGAAGATAAATACAAGAGAATTACAAGATAAATTAGTGGCCAAGATATCCCCTGTGAATGGAAAGGATAAAAAGGGTGAGTACAATAATAGTACGGCGCAGCATAGGCCTTTCAGGCGAAGTGGCAAAGGCAAAATAGTGTGTTATAGATGTGGTGAAAGACATTCACACGTGGCATCTGTTTTACCTCATTTAACAAAGACTTGTTTTAAAATGTAAAAAACTGGGTCATTTAAGTAGGGTCTGCAAAGCTAGTAAAAAATGTGGGGATGTAAACTTGTACAAGAGGACTCTATATATTCTGTACAGGGCGAAACTGATGCCACAATAAATTTAACAGTAGATGATTATTCTTTGTGCTTTACAATAGATACAGGAAGTCGAGTTACGTTAATATCTAAAGATATTTATAAGAACTATTGGCAAGGTAAAAAAATAGTTCAAACAAATTTAAGATTAAAATCCTTTTGATTTAAATTAAATTTTATTAATATCATGAAACGCGATATCTCAAACTCAGGGATATTTGCGTCAATACCTCTCTCTACATCACAACAAATCGGCTATATACAATCCTGTTCAATTCATTATTTTACATAATTAAGCAAAGAAAATTGTCCAAAGAGAAAATAAAAAAACAAAGTAAAACACACAAAGCAAGCATCGCAATTCTTTTCCTTCTAAGTTTCCCTCTCCCCTTTCCAATTTAAAAGAAAATTATAAATAAATTTGCAAAATTGATTAAAATTTTTACACTTTTCTTTACCGTCTACAAATTCATCAAGCTGTCCAATACGACCAAATTTGTTTTCCCTATAATCCCGGAAAATTGGGCATTTCAGAAGTAGATGTTTCGAGTCCTGAATTTCACCTCCGCAGAAGCATCCTGGTTCCTTCACCGCGCCGATAGTTGCCAAAAATTTCCCAAAATTACCATGATCTGTAATGAATTGGATATTATAAAAATTTGGACGGAAAAATCTTGGAATTCCAGATACGAAAAAGCTTCTGAAAATTTCATTAGTATTATCGAATTCATTCTTTTTGCGTGTAAGAATGATTTGACTATACTTGGAGCATGGGGTTCATAAGTAATTAGATCTTCAATGGACTGTTGAGCTAGATCATATTTGATTATTCTAGATTCTATATAGTCTGTTAGGAGTGGAATTTTTGCCAAACTATGCACACAGTTTGATGAAGTGGTTTTATATGCTCTAACTGCCCCTAAAATGATCTGGTACTGCATGGAGTTCAGTTTTTGTTTAGAACGATTGTTTAAATATTTAAAACAAATTTCTGAACCGTATGTAAGTACAGGCCTTATTATTGTTTTATATAAAGTTAACCTCTTTTGAGTATCTAAACCCCACATATTGCCGCTTAGTGAACATAATAAATTTTTCATACACCCTGCCTTACACAGAATATCATTTACATGCGGAGTAAAGTTAACTTTATTTTTCCATTTACGATTTGAAAATTTCATTCCCAGAATTTTTACTTGCTTGACCGGCCTAATTATATTGTTATTAACCTTAATAGGTATTTTTGTCTGTTATGCAGGTATAGCAAATTAGTTTTCTCTGTACTGATCGTTAATTTATTTCGACTACACCATTGGATCACATAATTTAAGGTGTATTCACTTGCGGTTGTTAGTCCATCAATAGTCTTATTCCAGCAAATTATTGTAACGTCGTCTGCATAACATATAATATCTGCATTCTTTAATTCAAAATTTATCAACAAATCATTTAGCAAAATATTCCATAGAAGTGGTGATAAAGATCCACCCTGTGGACATCCTTTAGTTAGTTTCTTATAAAAAGTTTCTGATTCGTATGTATATTTCACCTCCCTTTCATTATTCAAATAAGATTTTATGATCCGTATTAAATCTGAAGGAACATCATCATTATCCATTCTTTTTATAATCGCAGGCCACCATGCATTGTCGAATGCACCCGCAATATCTATAGCTATCAAGGATGTCAATTCTTTTTGTTTATGTTTCAATATAGTTTCTATAATTTTATCCATTCCAGGTATTGTTGATCTAGATTTCATAAAACCATGCTGCCTTGAGCTCATTAAATTATTCTCTAAATAATAGTTACTCAATTTATTTTTTATTATATTCTCAAATGTTTTAGAGAGATTAGATGTCAATGATATAGGTCTGTAACTTTTATTTACCTCATAATTCGTTTTGCCTGGTTTTGGAATTATTTTTAAGAATGATTTTTCCATTCATCCGGATAGTATCCCATTTCTATACATTTATTGAATAATTAATGCAGAATTGGGATTATTTTTATTTTAGCTTGTCTGATCATATTGTTACTAATGTAATCAGGTCCCTGTGCTTTTTAATATTTGTTTTTAAAATTGTTTCCTCTATTTCCTTAGATTCGATATAAACACTACTTTTATTTTTATATTTAGGCGTATAATTTCTAATCAAAATATGATCATCTTTATCCAAACCTCCAATATCATCCTGAAATAGATCGTTCAATATTTTTTTTTTATTTTGTCGATCTTTAAATGATCTGGTATATTATATATTAGTGGTAATCCTAAAATTATATTTTTCGATCTCAATGACTTGAAATTCCTGTAAGCATTACCAAATGAGTTAGCTGAATGACTTTCTTCTATAAAAATCCTCCAACCCGCTCTTTTTGTGTTTTTACTTTTATTCAAATATTTATTTCTCATTGATTTATATGTATGTTCAAGGACCTCTCAATGTCGGTGATACAAATTTCTAATATAGTGGAAATCGTTTTTCATTTTCTCCAGCTACCCATCCCACCAGTATGTATTTGTTTTATGATTTCCGCTTCTTGTCTTGACATTTAGTGACAGATAAGATGCCTCTTTAATTATTTGTGTGAGAGTCTTTACAATGTTGTCAATATCTTTGATGTTTGACGCGTGGATTATCTTGGTGATAATATCATCTACGTCTTGTATTGATATTTTTTCGGTAAATGTTTTCCAATCAGCATCTTTTTCTATAAATTTCCATGTTGAGTTTTGAACTGTCCTTTGCCTGTTAAAATTATGATAAATGTCAAAGTTTATTGCAACGTGATCTGAAATGTGCGTCAATATAGTCGTCTTCCAGTTTTGTTCAAAACTTATTGCTTTTTTGTTTGAAATCGTAAGATCTATAAAGCTAGAATTTCGGGGCAGGTGGGTATCTTATGAATAAATAGGCTATGTTCATCTATCATGGAGTGGAATTTGAAACCATTGGAGTTTGTTGTCGGATCAAACCAGACTGGGTGTCTAGAATTGAAGTCACCACATAGTATAATAGGTTGTTTATTGTAGGTATCCAGAATCTCTTGGATAAATTTTCGATGAGTGTCATTAAATCTATGTGGATGTATATAAAAGTTTGCAATAACATTATTTGATTCTGCTGAATTTAAAGAAGTGGTTGTACAAAAGGAGTTTGTGAATTTATTGATTTTATAAAATTTTAAATTCTTTTATTCATAAAGATCGTTGAAGTGCAAATTTGTTCATCTGTCGTTGAATGCACTATTTGAGAATCCAAATCGAAAATTACATCTCTATCAATTAGATAAGGTTCCTGTATTAGGATGATATCTGGTGGGTTGTCTTTTATTGCAGCTTGAAGCTCATTCAGTGCCATGATACTTTTTCTTACATTTTGTTGTAAATATTTAATTCCTTTTTCCTGCATGATAATCAAACTAAATAAACAATAAACTTATGCTGCGAAATTGTCTAATTGTCGGTTGGATGATATCTCGTTCGTTGGATAATTCTGTCTATCTGTATTTTGTATAGAGGACAGTCCGAGGAATTAGCTCTATGATTCGGCTAGTTTCTAAATTCAGGATGTTTTAGACAGTTATAGCAATTGCAAATTTTTGAATAATCATGAATTCCTTGCGCGCCGCATAATTTGCAAATCTCGACGTTAGTACAATCGGCCAATTTATGGTTGGGATTAAATTGAAGGCATTTCTGACATTGCTTTACCAGAATCTTATCTTCCACAAAACAGCGTTCAAGGTCAGTGTATAATTTATTATTCATATTTTTAAGGATCTGGTAAACCTTTGGAGAAACCCTTAGAACTATGTTGTGGTGGGACGTGTTCGATTTCATGCTAAACAGAACATGGATATCGTTTTCCATTTCGTTCAACTCAGGGTTCATACTGCAGAGTGTTTTAGTAAAATTAGCGGTTTCTGTAAGTTTATTAACATTTTTGACTACTACTGTAGGATCTCTTGGTTTGGGGATAAATATTTTGCTGATATTTGCGAGTTCCTCTGCCCTGCCTAACTCATCATTTAGAGATTCCATGTCCGATTCTGTACAGGTCTTTATTATTACAGATTTCCTAGCATTTATAATTTTGTTAATCTTTATTTTTTTCATTCGTCCCTAATCTTTTTAACTTTGCTTGATATAGTTTGATACATATTTGTATTATCTTCCACATTTATAGGTGTTGCCACTATTGTGAAATACTTATGTTTTTTTTATGTAATCTTGTGGTGTTTCTGTACGAGCTACTTGAGCATATGTTGGAGTTGTTTTAACTAATTCATCTTGGATCCCTTTCAGTTTTTGGTCCATAACATCTGTAATTTTTGTTGTCATCAGTTCCAATATATCTTGGTTATTTAATTCATTTAAAGTTGAAATACCATCCTTGGTTTGCCTAACCATAGTTGACAAAAATGTAATTTAATTTTTAGTTAGATTTTTTTTATTTTGTTGAACTTTTTTGTCAAAATAGTTATAAATTTCATCCAACTTATCATTTAATGTTTGAATAATTATTTCCATATTCTATTTTTGAATAATTGTGCGAAAACAGCAATTGAAAAGGCTTTTAAAAATAATAATAACAAAACAAAAAAAGGAAATCTCCTAAACTCTTAAACAGTGATTGCCAATTAAAAAAAATATATATAATATTTTTAATTAAACAATTTATAAGACTTTTATAAATTATACAATAAGCAAAATGAAAATTTTAAAACAATATTTACCGGAACTAGCGGAGCCTAGCGACGCACGTCCCGTCAGTTTCGCCTCCTGGCGGAGATTTGATTGAAAATAATTCAAACAATAAACTGTAAGAACTTTTTTAAAAAGTTTAACAAAAAATGTGGGTATTTAAAAAATTCATTTCAAAATTTATGGAGATCGATTTATCTATAAGTAAAAAATATTTTATAAAAATGCATTAAAATGGAAGTTAAAACAATTCAGGATGAAAATATGAGAAAAAAAATTATATTGAAAAGTGGAAACTAAAAAAGTTTAAAGTATTGTATGTAATATGTTATATATTTAATGCATCAATACTTTTGCGTTTTGAAGCGATAAATGTAAAAATAATTAAACAAGTGGTCGGTATTAATTACAGGTTATTACACTAATGTGTGAAAATATAATTTAAGAAATCGCGGGTATTACAACAAAATTTTAAAAATTCATAAAAGCAAAAAAAAAATAATAAAGCAAAGTTATGTAATTTAAAAAACGGCACCTCTCCCTTTAAAATAGTATATAATAAGTCAATTTAAAAATAAAAATTAACTAATTGAAATTAAAGTAATTAGTCAAAAAATAGCTTTTGGCCCAGCTCACCCTAAAATCGCTGTGGTTAAATCTCTCTCCAAAAGATTAGATTCACATTGCTCGTCAAAAATTAATGATATAGTGGAGAGAAATAGAATCTTCAGTGAATTGAAAAACAACAATTACCCTAACAAATTTATCGAAAAACATTTTTATAAACCAAAATTTCCACCAATAAATAACACCCCTGATCAATCAAAAAAACTTTACTGCTCCCTCCCCTACAGCTACGGCTCTGAACGCATCGCCAGAGTCCTAAAGAGACACAACATCATAACTACCTATCAATCATCTTTAAATTTACAAATTCAACGTAATTTACAAAATACCTTTTAACAATTGCCAAGCTAATTATATAGGGGAATATAGGGGGAACCAGAAAACCACTCAAAGATCGTATAAATCAACACAAATTAGGACTAAGGAATTACAACCCACTGTCTCTCCTTGTAGATCATGCACTAAACAACAACCACACTCCGGACTTTGAAAATCAAGCTATTTTATACCAGAACATTAAGGAAAAACACTGCCGATTGTTTTTAGAAAGCTGGGCCTCTGCAGAAGACAAAGAAAGTATAAATAGGAAAATTGATTTACCAGACATCTACACGCCATTTAGATCTTCTTAAATTTTTTGACTATTTTTAATTCCAATTAGTTATTTTTTTATTTTTGAATTGACTTATTATATACTATTTTAAAGGGAGAGGTTTCGTTTTTTAAATTACAAAACTTTGCTTTATTCAATTTTTTTTTTTGCTTTTATGAATTTTTAAAATTTTGTTGTAATACCCGCGATTTCTTAAATTATATTTCCACACATTAGTAATAACCTGTAATTAATACATACCACTTGTTTAATTATTTTTACATTTATCGCTTCAAAACGCAAAAGTATTGATGCATTATATATAACATAGAAGAATGACCCGGCTTCGCCGGGAATTCGGGAGTACATAAAAACGAATGAACCCCGTTAAGATGCTAATAATATGTACATTTAAATATTAGGAGAGATTTTGCACATTGCTTGATATTAGATTATTTTATTAAGTTAGTTTGTATTTTTTGCATATTGACTATTGTTTGTTCAATTTTAAGAATTATCATATTGACTGTAACTTTTATTTATTATATAAAAAAACAAAGGCCAGAACAAAAATTAATAAAAAATACGAAAGCCATTGTTTACATACAGTAACGCAAATTTTGTAAAGTTTTTTTTTAAATTGCATTGTGTGCACTTACCGTAACTTAGTAATATAAATTTCTCTCTCAATACTTTTGTAAAAAAAGTGACACTCGTATAAAAAGATATTTAAAAAAAGTACGCAAGCAACTTGAAAAGAAATGCAGAACGCTCATTGGTCGCTTAATTGGCCTCTTGTTGTTACTTCGCCTCATATTTACTCCGCGTAAAAAAAAATTCTTCAAATGAAAAAAAAAAAGAAATAGCCAAAAATACTAATCAAAATGTAGCCGAAACATTTTCTCAGGTTTATAAAAAGCGACATGCAAAATTTGGTACCAATTGGTTCAGTAGTTTTTGAGTTTATCGCGAAACAGACAGACATTGACTTTTATATATAGAGAGATATGAAATACAATACTTTAAACTTTTTAGTTTCCACTTTTTAATGTATTTTTTTCTCATATTTTCATCCTGAATTGTTTTAACTTCCATTTTGATGCATTTTTATAAAATATTTTTTACTTATAGATAAATCGATCTCCATAAATTTTGAAATGAATTTTTTAAATACCCACATTTTTTTGTTAAACCTTTTTAAAAAGTTCTTACAGTTTATTGTTTGAATCATTTTAAATTTATTTTCAAATGTTTTAATAGATACATATATTTTTACATTTAACCCTTAATGAATTATTTTTATGTACTTATTACATTTTTTTAAATAAAAGATAGAACTTATATTTTTCCTTTAATATGTTAAGATATTTTACATATTTGATTGCAATTTTTATAATAATTTTTTTACATGCACATATTTCCCCCACCTACTCTGTATTTTAATTGACTTCAACTGTGATATTATGACACTATGCGGCGCTGAGTTTGTGTATACAAAAATGTAATGCCTCGATAAAGGTTGGCGTTCAGACAGCCGAAATATTGGCAAAATAAATATTCTATTAAATCCAATATATCCTTTTATTATCTAATGAATTAAGTATGGATTGCTCTATTTTCAAAATATATATATATATGTTATATTAAGATATTATTTAAAATGTTATATTAAGATATTGTTTCATTTAAAACTATATTTCATAGATAAAAATATTCTGTTAAATCGGCCGCCAGAGGTCATGCTTCCCATATAAAATCTCATTGTTGTTCTTTCCCGTTGGTTCGGCTCAAACATGTTTGTAATTATGTAAATCATATTTTGTTTTATTCATTCTTACGCCTTAAGCCAGGCAGTACTTTTACAAAATTATGTGTATACTATAGCTCAATTAAAGCAATCTTTTAAGCAAACTAGCAAAACTATTATTATTGTTCTTTCAATATGCCACGACTGCTCAACAAATCGATCGACTCTACGATCGACAATAGTTCTCTACAATCGACAATAATCTTCTACATTCAACAATGGCCATCTACAAGACAAGCAATCTCAAGTTGACGCCATCCGAGATTGGAATTCACCAGCCATCACACCCACCGACCAACACCAGCCATCTCCATCTACAGCCAACTTCGGCCAGAATCCTTTCCAAGGTATTTTAAATCTGTCTTTCATACTACCATTCCCTGCTATTTTAGTTTTCGTATCCAATTACAATGCTTATTTAATTATAGTTATGTTCCTTTTTATGCAATTCAACCACACCTTTTAATCCTTTTAAGCATTCTATTTCTTTGTATGATTAGTTCCAAAAATATATCTTTCCATACCTTACCATTAAATATTTACAATTAAGTTAAACTATTAACACCATATCAGTTTTAATACACTATATGTAAAACAGTCGGCCGGGAGGGGACAACAACAACAAATTAACATATTTCTCACATTCAATTTCTCACAAAATTAGCTAAACTTTAATGTTTTTTTCATATGTTTCAATTTTTCTTTTTCAATATGTTCAAAATTCCCTATTGCTTATCATATGACCACAATACTCTCTCTCTCTATAGCTTCACATTTATATTTAAAATTCCCTAACTTTTGATATGTTATTTTCTTATTTAATCTCATAAAAAATGTTTTATTTACAAAATTTGCATTTTTACCCCTTTTAAATTTCTTTTTAAATGCCATAATCCTTTAATATGTTTCTCATTCCGCCTAACAAATATGTAAATTTACCGTAGTAAACATGTGTGTATTCCGACTTTTGTTTTATTCACCTTAAATATTTTTTCAAATGATCATTTTCTATTCTTAACATTAATGCATTTATCTTTGCATGTCCATTCCTTGTTTTCACATGTTGTCTTTTGTACATGGACTTTGTCCACAATTTATTGCTCTTTTCTAAATGCCTTTTTTATCAACTAATTTTAGCATTGGCATATATCTTTTGCCTTTTTTCTTCAAATGACCATTCTTTATTCTTACCATTACCTTTTTTTTAAATCTTTACATGTTCATTCTTATTTGCATATTTTCCTTTTTGTACATAATGTTGCCCTTTGCCTAATGTTTATTGCTTTTCATGAATGCCCTTATAATCATCAAATGTTTTTAGCATTGCCATATATGTTTTGCCAATTATTTTAAGTTTTTTTTTTCAATGTTCTTCTTCTTCAATTTTCATTCACATACTTTTTAATAATTCTGCATTTTATTTTCCTTTCTCATTTTTAATATTATATGTGCATCATTTTTGTAATTTTATATCTATTGGTTAACAACAAACCAATATGATTATGGATTATCACATTTTGTTCACTTTCTACCAACAATATAATCATTCACACTATGTATCACTTTGCTATTTCCTGTCTATTGGTTACCATATTTACAACCAATATGATAAGTGAATATCATCTCTTATTTTTTATTATTATTTTTTTTTATAAAATAACTCAAATCCTGATCAAATTGATATGAAATAAAGTAGAGGAGCTTCTTGATACAATTTATTATCGCTAGCTTTGGATTTTACTCATTTGTCGTAACATGGTTGTCTCGTTTTACATATATTCATAATTTTACAAATATCGTTTTCGAATTTTTATATGTAAATATTCCAATTTTAACGTCTACGTCATATATTCTCTTTTAATCCATTAGTTTAAGTATGCAAATTTCCGCCTGAGTGTATATAAGGTATCTGTGTCGCAGCACATTTGTTAGTTTAAAAGCTATCCATGCCAGATGAAGAACCTTGTAGGTTCGAAAGCTAGCGATAATAAATTGTATCAAGAAGCTCCACTACTTACTTTATTTCATATCAATCATCTCTTATGTTATTTTCTTTTAATCATTTTATCTTTTTTTAACAATATTTTTTATCACTTTTCTCTGAATGAACCCATATTATTTTATTCACAGGGGGGAAATGTTATATTATATATATATATATATATATATATATATATATACACACACACACACACACAAGGCCTTTATTAAGACATTAGTCTTATACAGATTCTCCGTACAAGGTGCAATAACAGGAAAAGAGCAGCACAGGAAACCAGTAGTTCCGCAACTATATACAATTATTAGTAATAGATATAATGAGATAGTTCAGTTTCCATATTTTCCTTGCAGAGATCACAAATCTTATCACCCTCTTTAAAAATGTTTGTATGGTTTTCCTTGAAAAACGAATATAGTATTCTCTGTTGTGCGATATAGCGTTTTACTTGGAATGGAAAGTTGCTAAGTAAATAGTTTTCAATTCGGAATGAACTGTGTAAATACTTATAGTGAGGGTAGAATTTAGAATTCTCTATTTTTGCCTGGTCACTTTGAATAGATTCTTCTTTTGCAATTTTAGTTATTAAAGGTATTTCTTGCCGGATAATCCTTGCATCGTTGCAGTTAATTAACCAAGAAAATCCTGTTGAGTTGAGTATGTTGGCCAAACTTTCCGCAAGTCCAATATATATATTTCTATTTCTTGATATCTCATATAGTTGAGCTAAGCATATATGGGGGAATCGGCTGCTGTTCATTTGTAGAATTCTAAGCCAGAACCCGAGTGTAAGTTTCAGCACCGTAACTCCCAGTGACGTTCTTTCGCACTCCATACGTATAATAAAACCAGGAGTATATCTGGGTAAATTTAGAAGTCTCCGTAAGAAATTGTCTTGTACCCTGTCATCCAAGTTTTTTTGGTTGTTTGCCCAAATTGGAGCTGCGTAGAGCAAGGTTGACAGAGCTATTGAGTCTAGAAGCTTGAGTGAGGATCTGATAGAATTGATTCTTGTTTTAGTCGATATTGCCCAGACCGCATTAATAGCATTTAGCGCCTTGTTTTTAAAATGCTTTGCCGCCTGTTGAGTTGAGTTTGACGCTGTCAGCTGGTAACCCAGATACGTGTATTTAGATGTTATAGTGAGAGGCAATTGTCCCCAGAACCAAACATTCGATCGGGCTTTTCGACCTCCATTTCTAAACACCATAACCTTTGATTTGCTCTGGTTCAGCGTTAAACAAATATCTTCGAAGTATTTTCTGAGTACATTGATCTTTTTTTGTAAATTTATCTTGGATTCTCCGAGAAGTACGATCTCGTCTGCGAACAGAAGATGTATATTTCCATAATTCGGTAAAAAAATACTTGGCAAATCAGCGTCATCGTACAGAGAAACCAAGTCGTTTAGAAAAAGGATAAATAGATAAGGTGACAGGGGTTCACCTTGTAGAACACCAGCTTGTATTTTTATAAATTCTGTAAGTGATCCGTTCTATCTTATTGTTGCTGACATTTGATAATAATAGTTTGTATAAGGCTGATAAATCGGGTACTTAAACCGTAAACTGTCAACTTTTTCCAAATTTTTGACATCTACGAAGAAGGCATATAACTTCCTCCTTTTGCGGCTCAGGGTCATCTGTATCAGTGAGGTAAGGGTAAAAATATGGTCTTGACAGGAATATCCACTTCTGAAGCCTGCTTGGTTTTCCGCTAAGATTCCCCTTTTTTTCAAACAATTTATTCAATCTTGTCTTTAATATGGATGTAAAGAGCTTTGATAAATTGGATAACAATGATATTCATCTATAGTTTGATGGTATATTTGGGTCGACATTTTTGAAAATAGGATATATATATATATATAAATTTATTAAAAAGTAATGAACATATTATCTATAGCAGTATAAAAAAAATAGATTTATTTAATTTAGAAGCATACATGCTAAAAGTATAATTTTAATACAGATTGCGAGCTAATATTTCTAATGAGGAATTTTATTAACTATATGAAATATCAAAAAATATAATTTATTTACAAAATTAAAAGAAAATATTGGAGCATTTAGCTTATACTGATTTAAGAGGTTATCTGTTCTTAGTGTTTGCCAACATACCGATTCTAGGTTGCTATCAGCGAGGTGCTCCGCTATCTTGAACAGAACTAACACTGTCGTCAGTGTGAACAGCCGTTCTTGTGTGATGACATTCCATTTGTGAAGTAGCTTGGCCCTCTTCATGTCATCTTCAAAATATTCTTCGATGGTATCAATGTAGTGGTCAGCATTCTCTCTATACCATGACTACTTTGACTCCAGCTCTTGTCGGATTATTGTGTTGTGGTTGGACACGATGTTTGTTCTTTGTTGAATATCCATTTCCAAGAGATAGGCTCGCAAAGAGATATCACTTTTGCCTAGCTCATGTTCATGCATTCTCAGGACCTGTAGCTTACAATTATCCCACCATATGGATAAGTTATGAGGTAAATTTGGCTTAGAAGCTTCAGGATTAATAAGAGCAAATGTTTTATCATTTGTTTTATTGAATCTTTATATAAGTTAATATATTAGTAGAAACAAAATCATTCTCTAGGAATTGTAACAAGTCGATGTGACGCGCCATTCTCAGCAGATATTTCAAATCACGGATTTCAAAATTTCTTATAAAAATGGAATTGAACGCAGCACGATTAATTAAGTGCCAACCTGAGTTTTCGTTGATATCTACCTCAGCGCCATTTTCAACAAGAAGCCTAATAACACTCAAGTTGGAATTTTTTATTGCATTTTCAAGCGGCGTGAGACCGGAATTATCCCTAACGTTGATATTTGCGCCGGCATTTAGCAACATTCTTACGTTGGATAGCTTACGCCTACTAGAAGCGTTCATCAATGCGGTGGCACCATATTCATCTGTGACATTAACATCAAACCCAGGCTTCAGAAAGTATTCGAGTATTTGTGGGCTATCTGATTGTGCAGCATAAAATAAAGCAGATTTTCCACATCTATTTACATAATTAGCGTCAACTCCCGCATCTATTAAATAGTTGAAACGATCTAGATTACCATTCGTGGCAACTTTAAATAAAGAAGAATTACCATAAAATCTTTTGAGTGGATATCTGCCCCTTTCTCAAAAAACAAATAAAATAATTCGCTGTCCTCTGTAGCCAGTAGTAATTCAAGAAATTAATTTTAATTAGTGGATAAAGTCGCTTGAGTCTTGAATAGAATGGGAGTTATATGTATTGATCAACGGTTTTGGGACATCTGAAAGGTATCTAGCCAGGTGTGCTGCAGGGGAAAGATGATATGCAACAATTGGTCTAAGGGGGATGTCCGGTTTGTGTACCTTCGGGAGGCCATAAATATAAGGGGTGTTGGAGAGATTTGAAGTATAGCTTTGAAATTGTGCGGAGGTGATTTGGTTGTTTCTTTTCAGGCGACATAGTGATGACTTGTAGGCCTTTTGGATGTTGCTGACTTGGGCAGGTGAAGCACCCTCGAAAGTATCCAAATCGCCTAGGATGTCCAGCATTTTGCTCTTATATGCTTCCAATTTGAGAATCACGACCTGTTAACTTTTGTCTGAACTGGTGACCACTATGTCTTTCTGATCTCTGAGGGATTTCAAGGCTTTGACTTCATTCTTAGAGGATTCTCTAATTACAATACTAGCAGTATAAACAAATATATTTATTTCAAATTAGAAGCATACATGCTAAAAGTATAATTTTAATACAGGTGGCGAGCTAATATTTCTAATGAGGAATTTTATTATCTATATAAAATATCGTAAAAAATATTTTATTTACAAGTTTAAAAGAAAATATTAGAGCATTTAGCTTATACTGATTTAAGAGGTTATCTGTTCTTAGTGTTAGCCAGCATACCATTCAAGGTTGCTATTAGCGAAGTGCTCCGCTATCTTGAGCTGAACTAATATTTTTGTCAGTGTGAACACCCGTTCTTGTGTGATGACATTCCATTTGTGAAGTAGCTTGGCCCTCTTCATGTCATCTTCAAAGTATTCTTCGATGGTATCAATGTAGTGGTCAGCATTCTCTCTATACCATGACTTCTTTGACTCCAGCTCTTGTCGGATTATTGTGTTGTGGTTGGACACGATGTTTGTTCTTTGTTGAATATCCATATCCAGGAGATAGGCTCGCAAAGAGATATCACTTTTGCCTAGCTCATGTTCATGCATTCTAAGGATCTGTAGCTTACAATTATCCCACCATATGGATAATTTATGAGGTAAATTTGGCTTAGAAGCTTCAGGATTAATAAGGAGCAAATGTTTTATCATTTCTTTTATTGAATCTTTATAATAGTTAATATTAGTATAAACAAAATCATTCTCTAGTAATTGTAACAAGTCGATTTGACGCGCAACTCTAAGCAGATATTTAAATTACGGATTTCAAAATTTCTTATAAAAATGGAATCAAACGCAGCACGATTAATTAAGTGCCAACCTGAGTTATCGTTGATGACTACCTCAGCGCCATTTTCAACAAGAAGCCTTATAACACTCAAGTTGGAATTTTTTATTGCATTCGCAAGCGGTGTGAGACCGGAATAATCCCTAACGTTGATATTTGCGCCGGCATTTAGCAACATTCTTACGTTGGATAGCTTACGCCTACTAGAAGCGTTCATCAATGCGGTGGCACCATATTCATCTGCGACATTAACATCAAACCCAGACTTCAGAAAGTATTCAAGTATTTGTGGGCTATCTGATTGTGCAGCATAAAATAAAGCAGATTTTCCACATCTATTTACATAATTAGCGTCAACTCCCGCATCTATTAAATAGTTGAAACGATCTAGATTACCATTCATGGCAACTCTAAATAAAGAAGAATTACCATAAAAATCTTTTGAGTGGATATCTACCCCTTTCTCAATAAACAAATAAAATAAATCGCTGTCCTCTGTAGCCAGTAGTAATTCAAGAAATTAATTTTAATTAGTGGATAAAGTCGCATGAGTCTTGAATAGAATGGGAGTTATATGTCTTGATCAACGGTTTTAGGAAATCTGAAAGGTGTCTAACCTGGTGTGCTGCAGGGGAAAGATGATATGCAACAATTGGTCTAAGGGGGATGTCCGGTTTGTGTACCTTCGGGAGGCCATAAATATAAGGGGTGTTGGAGAGATTTGAAGTATAGCTTTGAAATTGTGTGGAGGTGATTTGGTTGATTCTTTTCAGGCGACTTAGTGATGACTTGTAGGCCTTTTGGATGTTGCTGACTTGGGCAGGTGAAGCACCCTCGAAAGTTTCCAAATCGCCTAGGATGTCCAGCATTTTGCTCTTATATGCTTCCAATTTGAGAATCACGACCTGTTAACCTTTGTCTGAACTGGTGACCACTATGTCTTTCTGATCTCTGAGGGAATTCAAGGCTTTGACTTCATTCTTAGAGGAGTCTCTAATTACAATACTAGCAGTATAAACAAATATATTTATTTTAATTAGAAGCTACATGCTAAAAGTATAATTTTAATACAGGTGGCGAGCTAATATTTCTAATGAGGAATTTTATTATCTATATAAAATACCGAAAAAAATATTTTATTTACAAAATTAAAAGAAAATATTGGAGCATTTAGCTTAAACTGATTTAAGAGGTTATCTGTTCTCTTAGTGTTAGCCAGCATACCATTCAAGGTTGCTATCAGCGAGGTGCTCCGCTATCTTGAGCTGAACTAACACTTTCGTCAGTGTGAACACCCGTTCTTGTGTGATGACATTCCATTTGTGAAGTAGCTTGGCCCTCTTCATGTCATCTTCAAATTATTTTTCGATGGTATCAATGTAGTGGTCAGCATTCTCTCTATACCATGACTTCTTTGACTCCAGCTCTTGTCGGATTATTGTGTTGTGGTTGGACACGATGTTTGTTCTTTGTTGAATATCCATTTCCAGGAGATAGGCTCGTAAAGAGATATCACTTTTGCCTAGCTCAGGTTCATGCATTCTCAGGACCTGTAGCTTACAATTATCCCACCATATGGATAAGTTATGAGGTAAATTTGGCTTAGAAGCTTCAGGATTAATAAGGAGCAAATGTTTTATCATTTATTTTATTGAATATTTATAATAGTTAATATTAATAGAAACAAAATCATTCTCTAGGAATGTGACAAGTCGATGTGACGCGCCACACTCAGCAGATATTTCAAATTACGGATATCGAAATTTATTATAAAAATGGAATCAAACGCAGCACGATTAAGTGCCAACCTGAGTTATCGTTGATGTCTACCTCAGCGCCAATTTCAACAAGAAGCCTAATAACACTCAAGTTGGAATTTTTCATTGCATTTGCAAGCGGTGTGAGACCGGAATTATCCCTAACCTTGATATTTGCGCCGGCATTTAGCAACATCCTTACATTGGATCGTAAGGCCTACTAGAAGCGTTCATCAATGCGTTGGCACCATATTCATCTGAGACATTAACATCAAACCCAGGCTTCAGAAAATATTCAAGTATTTGTGGGCTATCTGATTGTGCAGCATAAAATAAACCAGATTTTCCACATCTATTTACATAATTAGCGTCAACTCCCGCATATATTAAATTGTTGAAACGATCTAGATTACCATTCATGGCAACTCTAAATAAAGGTGAAAAAATAGAGGTCCGTACGTCTCTTGACCTCACGGACAATACAGCAGCTCATTTTGTCTCCTCTCTTATTGTAAAGACGTTGCTGTATCACCTCATAATCATAAATAAATAAATAAAGGTGAATTACCATAAAAATCTTTTGAGTGGATATCTGCCCCTTTCTCAATAAACAAATAAAATTATTCGCTGTCCTCTGTAGCCAGAAGTAATTCAAGAAATTAATTTTAATTAGTGGATAAAGTCGCTTGAGTCTTGAATAGAATGGGAGTTATATGTCTTGATCAACGGTTTTGGGACATCTGAAAGGTATCTAGCCAGGTGTGCTGTAGGGGAAAGATGATATGCAGCAATGGTCTAAGGGGGATGTCCGGTTTGTG
>CP092874.1:62345321-62476842 GCA_030710605.1 Cordylochernes scorpioides | reverse complement strand
ACTATTGGGATTATTGAAGTTTGACAAATATCTCCAAATGGTGTAAATGTTTTGCCCTTCATACTTACACCATTGCAACAGTGGTTGCTTAGCGCAATATAATTTAAACATATAAAAAATCGACGTACCTATTTTATATTAGAGAGAAAACAGATTTTATTTTAATATATTTCGAGGAATTCATTTCTCCTTATAGTATTTAACAGAATAAAAATGTGATAAATTTGATTTTCTTGAAGTATATCTCTACGCTTCTCACGTTTCTCCTAATATATTAATAATCTGAAAAATGTGTTCACCTGAGATATTTATCATTTTGAAATATTTTTCAAATAGTCTTGATGAATTATATTTTCTATATCATTTGAATTGGGATGTATTGTTGCATCAGCACACTTCTCAATAGTATTGTATACCGTCTGAAAATATAAAAGGTTTTGTGAATGCTAAAGTTGAATTACCCATTTGACTTTATTCATACCAGTTTAATTTTCTAAATGAAAATTTATTATAAAATCAGGATTTTTAATTATATGTTCAGCAAAGTATATATAGATGAATATAAATATATAATATATTATATGAAATATATTAGACTAGGTTTTCCCAAAAACACTGAAAAGCATAAACCGGACAAAAGAACTTACTGATCTTCACTGCAATATCTCAACTCGAATCTTACCCTAGATAATAGTTTTATTTATTTGGCACTATTACATTTGTAATTATTACTCCCTTGCTAGAGCAAACATACCTCATCCCTTTTTCGCCCAAAATTCTTTGCATATATGTTTTTTTTGAAAGGGCTTATTTTGGATATCAATTAGATTTTTAATTATTCCAATATCCAAAATTGAAATCCAAAATAAGCCCTATTTTTAATATATATATATATTATGGATTACTTTATATTCAGAATATATTTATGTATATTTTTGCTTTAATTTTACAAATATTTTTGTTATGTGAAAATATTATGGAAAAAAGTTCAGGTGTTGATATTACAAAACAAAAATGACATATTCTGGTTGACCTTTCTTGATTTATCAAGAAATTGGGTTAGCAAACATCACGGAACAAGGTAAATCAACGTTAGTTGATTTTTTGTTCCATTGGATTGCGCTCTGCCATCTGAAATGCTGATGTGAGCAGTCAGGATATGCCATTTTTTGAATATTTAGTTATCTAATCTATAAAAATCATTGCCGCGAAATATATCAGCGTTCATAGTAATTTTAAGAATGGTCATAAACTTGTGAAGCGATTTATAATTGAGGAAATATTTTGCCTTCGTATTTTTCTCGTCTTGGCGATTATATTTTATAAGAGAGCAAGAATACACACACACATAGAGCAATCAGATCTTATTGACTGGCAAATCCTTCCAAAGCCACTCCATTCCTAGTTGCTATGGCATAGGAAGGAAAAACATTTACCAACTTGATTATTGTCAAAATTTAATTTCCTAGAAAGGTTCTATATTTCTCTCAAAGACGTCATACCAGATGTATCCCTCTCCAGCAAGACATGACAATATTTTTCCTACCTACTTGAAAGTTTACATTTACTCAACTGGAAATTTACTCAGCAATGATCGCTACTCCAAACTTCGACTTGGAATTATTCTACTGGTGTTCTCCTCTCTGAAGATCGTCTGGATATATACAGCTGATGACAAGCATTTTATCTCTACCATCATCGTAATATTTACGTTTGCTACTTGGCTCAATGTTTACCTCTACATAAACCGTTTAAAATTTATCAATATCCTCACTTTGATGATGGCCTGCAATAAGGATCATTCTGGTAAAAACTTATTCTTTCCTTTCTTTGGCTTTAATATTTTGGTAATTCTTATTAACTTTTTATATGAAGTCTACTATAATTATGCAGCAAAACCATTACTAATCATTATTTATGGATTTGCCTATATTGAAATTGCATTCATTAATGTTCATTTCATGACTTACATGTTCTTACTCAGTTATTTAAAAAGCATCTTGAATGAGGTGAATAAATATATTGAAGAAAAGCGAATAAATATTGATGAAGGATTGTCATATTTCAGGAAAATTAAAGAAGTGGTTGAATTTATAAACGACCTGTATTCATTACCCTTGCTGGCTTTCATTATATTCCTATTTGGGACTTATTTTTTTGTATTATTGTATCAGAACAATCAAATATGGATTGCACAAAACTTGGTGGCACGCGATTATTGGTATTGTGACAACTTTCACGATTCTTATTTTTTTATTCATTCAAGGTGAAGCTATAAAAAATGCATCCGTCCTCTTGAATAGAAAAATATTATTTGATGAATCAAATCTGTCAATGTCTAACAGAATATTTCTGGATCGTTGTAGCTGTCAGGATAGATTGCTTGTGATGTTTGCTGGTGACTTCATACCGTTGACAATGTCTACTCTTTTTAATTTTCTTGGCTTGCCATTTCCTATACAGTTTTGGTCATGCAACTTAAATAGTTATTCATTATCACAGAATTTCGGATACAATAAATTACAAGAAAGCAAAAGAGGTCACAACTACTTTATTTTTTTCATTTTAAAATAAAGGATAAGTAAAAAAAAAAATTAAAATAAGTTTCTGCGTGTTATATACTTAAATAGTTATACCTTTGAATGCAGTAATAACTCTCTAATGTAGATTTCAAAAGGCCCTAAAAATACCTGATTGTTGAGAATAAATCTACTCAAAAAAAAAAAGGACAATATTGATGAAACTTTGAATAACTATTTCATTTAAAATTAAAATATAAAATGCGCTGTATATTTATTTGAAATAACTCTCAATTTATATATATATATATATCAGGATGTCCCATAAATAATGGCCGTTTGGAAGCGACCAATTAAAGACATCATATCTAAGCCAAAAATGAGTTTATTTAAACAAAATAGGCACCATTAGAATCACAGCACTTATGCCAAAGTTATTGTAACATTTTTAAGCCATTTACAATAAAGTCTGGTTGCTTCGAGGCCAAAAATTCCAAAAAGGCGTTTTTCACATCTCTCCGGTTGATCAGCCGTTTTCCATTTCCGTTTTCCAAAAATATTATCCAAATGCTGAAAAAATGGACATCGGTAGGGGACAGATCAGGTGAATAAAGAGGATGAACTAGAACTTCATAACCTAATTGAACAATTTTTTGTTGGGTCGTAAATGAAGAGTGTAGCCGTGCGTTATCGTGAAGCAGAATAGCGGCTTTCCTATTGACCAAATTGGGAATTTTTTCTGACAATTCAGATGCATGGTTTGCAAATCTTGACAATACACTTCTGAATATATCGTTTCGATACTATTCAAAAATCTGTAATGAATTAATCCTGCATATGACCACCAAACAATGAGCATTATCCGCTTTGGATGCAAGCTTGGTTTTAGGAAGGGTTTTGGGCCCTCATCTTTGTCTAACCGCTGCCTTGATCTCTTCCTATTTTGTCAAAAAGAACCCACTCTCCACATCACACATTACAATTAATTTCAAAAAAGGAGTCAAATTGTAGCGAGCTAACAAATAACTGCAAATTTCCAGACGTCGCTGACGTTGAGTATCACACAAATCGTTGCGGGGACCCATTATGGCAATTTTTTTGTTTTGCTAATTTGGTAAAGTTGTCTAAAAATGGTGATTTTGAAGCATTAAGCTCTGCACCTACATCAGGCACTGTTTGGGTATTATTGGATGCAATATGAGACTTTAGATCTTCATTTTTGAAGGTTGATCGACGACCACGACCATCTTGATCTACAAGTCAGAAATCGCCAACTTTATATTTCTGAAACCATCTTCTTGTGGTTTTTTTTGGAGGCTTTTAGTTGCCTGGGCGGCCGAACGTCCAAGTTTAAATTCGTGAAGTAAAATAATGCGCAAATTCCTAGGTTCCATTTCTCAATATTATTAATTATACATTTTTTACAAATAATGAACTTTTAGAATGAAAGACTGAACGTGAATTCGCGTACTATAAGCTATAGAACAATATATAATTTGCATGTTTTGCTAAATTATTTATCTAAAATTTTCCATTTCAAAAATGTGTTTCCGAAAACGGCGATTATTTGCTTGCGATACACTCATTACCATACACAAATTATAATTACTCTTTGATATTCAAGTATGAATTGAATATTTACTCTATAATTGAATAATAAACTATTATTTTTTTATAATATGTTGGATTACTCCATTATAAACTAGATTGGATAATAAACCATTAACCATAAAAAAGTATCACTTTTCAAGAGGAGAGTAAACGGAAAAAACCTCTTTCTTCACCTTAGTTTTATCAAAATACTAGCGAATGACCCGGGCAACGCCCGTGTTTTACCCGATTGAATGTTTTATATTCAAATACAATTCGTTACAATTATAAATTGGCGTCGTGGATGTCACTCTTGTGAAACGTCCCGCTCCAAACCTTGTGTCTGAGAAGCGATAATTTTATAAAGAGATGATCTGGCTCTGTGTCTTCTGCTCAAATGAAAGTTTTTCTGTTAGAATTTTCTAACTTTGTACTAAAAATAAACTGGCTTCACCCGTGGTCTTCTGCTTTTTAGAATTTTCCCTATATAATTTTGTATATGATAATCAAACATAATACAGCAATATTGTCATCATCATTTTATGACTAAAAAAAAAAAACTATTTTTGCCTAGAACCTGTCAATTTCAATTTTTCTTGGCTAAAAATCCGATGAATATATCTTCCATATTTTCTCTGTGCCCTGTTAAAACACGTTTTACATGTACATTAGGTCAGCTGATATTACCTCCCATCTTCACCGCTAGATGCGCTGCTTGCAATAAGGCAAATTTGCAAAGCAATTTGCAAATAACTCGAAAAATATTCGAGACAGAGACCTAAAACATACACTATAAGTTTTTCCAGATTCTGCTATATATACTGTTAAAATTTCAGTCAGATTAGTTACGTATTGTGGACGTGTATAGCCGACAAACATACACACACATACATAACATTACATACATATGAATAATAGAATACAGTTTTTTTAAAGAAAGAGTGAGAAAAATATAGTAAATAAGTGATAAAAAATATTTGATTTATGGAAAGAAAAACTAAAGCGACGTGATATTCATTTATCATATTGGTTTTAAAATGATAACTAATAGATATGAAATGACAATAATTAAAAAAATAAAATGTTTCGAAATTATTTATGGTGAATAATAATAACAATGAGCTTAATAAAAATGGAGTCAAAATTATGTGATATTCGTTCATCATATTAGTTTTGAAATAGCAACCAATAGAAAGGATAGAAGAATAATAAATTGATAGAAAGGTTTTAAAATGATTTATAGTGTGAAATATTGATAAAAATGACGTATTTTGCAGATATGAAATGATATTTTATTTTATTTGACTTTTGTACTTGAACGTTTTTGTTAATTTAAGATTTTACTGATAATCTGAATTGTAAATGTTATACTTATAGTGTGTTGTGTAATTTTTCGCTCTGTAAATATTTTTCCCCTCCGTTTCCCTTCCAGGAAGTATTTTATGACATATAAGGACATTTCCTTGAAAGAGGTCATGATCGGCAGTTCACTTATCAGCATGTGTGAACAGTCACATTATTTTTTTATGACGTCTATATAATAAAAACGAAATTCGCACGCTTACTGTCTTTTTATTTTCGAGAACAAAACTTTTTAAAGCGTTGGCGAATAGTTCTGCAATAAGACTGTTTAAATAGTTGACAAGATAAGCTGAATCTGCAAAAATGGAAAAAAAAGAAATCAAACAATTTTTAAAAATCTACACATCCCGTGAAGGCCAAGAAGAATTGAAAATCAAAAATTTCACAACCGATTTTATTCCATATTTTAATGCAGGAAGTGGAATGAATCATTCAGATTGGATGAAATTATTTAATTAACAAGGAAGGCACAACAAATTGACAGAAGAGAATACTTGATAATGATGGCGCCCACCCTATACAATGGAAGAGTTCTTGAAATCTATTCTTCAATTTGCGAAGAAATGTCTCTGTATAATTCTATACACCAAAGTGACGGCCTCCTCTAACCTTTTCAAAATAGCAAGATACTTTGTTAATTGTTGTTACAGTTGGTATAAATTTGTGATATAAGAATGCTTTGATGTCGAAGAAAGTGACGAGCAGAACCTTCATTTTTGAATTTTCATCCTGGCAATTTTGGGTCTCGGTTGGTCCTCTGCCAATCATTGACTTGTTTGGAGTTTTGTTTCGGGATCGTAGTCGTAGACCCATATCTTGTCCCCTGATATCACTTTATGTTGCCACATTTGGTCTTGTACGACCAATTTATGCAAGTGTTCGCAGATATCTTTAGGTGTCTCTTTCTTTTCCAGAGTTAATATCTAAGCTAATAATAATATTATGGAATTACACATCCTAAATGACACTCTGGTTTCCTCAGACACTTCTTTGATTATTATTTTTCGAATTTAAAACACATTGGAACTTACATTTTTCACATTTTCAAGAACACTCACTGTTTTTGGTCGTCCAAACCTTGTGTCGTCTTTCAAGGAAATTCGGCCAACTTTAAACCTTTTGAGGTATTCAAAAATTCTGTTCTTCTTTTGAAAAGGTTTTCTTAAAATAATTTTTTAAACAAATCAGAGCTTTTTACTGTCTGATATACTTATTCGGGAAAATAATTTCAAAGAAACACGTTCCATTTTAAGGCCAATTTTAATTTAACCGTGCTGTTACTACTACTTCTTCTAAAAAATTAATTATTTAAATGAATGCGAGGTGCAGGCGCAAAAACATTTACGTGAACATTTCATCGTTTTAACAAGCACGCTATTTTTTTACTCCACGTATTTTTTATAAATTCATGGCGGTAAATATTTTATCACACTTTGTATTTTCTTGTTCTGAGTACAGAAATTAACTTTTTTATTCCACCTATATCAACTTTATCCTTTATAGTGTGTATTGACCAAAGACACTAGAATAGCGTTATAGCGGGGTTATACTGTATCTTTGATTTATTATTTTTATCTCAAAAATTGCATTCAATAGAGTATGATATGTGTTCAAGTCATAAAGAGGACAGTGTAGAAAAAATATTGACACTAACAAATAATGTCATTTGTATAGTGAATATATGAGTATTTTGCGTCTAACTAACGTTTTTATCGCCAATTTTCAATATATATATATATATATAAATCAATAAAGTATGTTTGTTTGTTTGTATATGTCCGGTATACAAATTCGCAGTAGTTCACTAATTCAAACCAAAATTTCCATACATAGGTAAAAAAATACGGGAAAGACGATAGGCTATTTTAAAAAATATATAAATCAATTATTAAAACTATATATTCAAATTATTCTACTTAGCTCACGAACAGCGCCCTCTATCAAAAATTAGATTAAATTATGCTGATGCAAACAAATAGATAATGCTAATAACAAACAATTATAAAAAAAATCTTATCTAAATATATATCACACGGGTAGATATGCACACGGGTCAATCCCGGGGCGAAGCCCGGGTCACCCATCTAGTTTTCAATAATTTATTGGCTTCTCTCTAACAACTATACGGTTATGTAAAAAAAAAAATACTTTAAAATGTCTTTATTTTTGAAAGAGGGTGTAAAGAGTGATTTTTAAAAGATAAATAAATGAAATAGTTTCATTTTTTGCTATAAAATAGCGCTATATGTAATCAGCAGAAAATATCAACATGAAAGCATATGATTTGCTGGAAAAACCAGTTTTTAAAAAAATATATTTAGAGTAGTATCTCATTATGAAAAGAGATTTTGTAATTTAAAAAATATATATATTCAGCAAATATTTTACTTTATACACATATATATTGTACTGGGATAAGGTGCATAATTATGAAAAAAGGCATCTCCTTATCGTGCAACTGAAAGTTGCTGATGGCTTGCGCCAGCTATCGGAATAAATATTGTCAAGTAGCTCCATCCAGATGGGACAACTGTCAATCATCCCTGGAACTCGGGGGGGGGGGGGGGGGGACCACAGGTGTGGGGGCTTCTGGGAGCTGATCTGTAAATAAGGCAAACGGGGACGGTGGCTGACGCCGTTCATTCAGGATAATCTTCAACTTGGGGTAAGTTGTACAAAACTCTCTCCCCCTATAAATACCCCTTATAATAAATTATTTATTCCCAAATTTGCCCTTGCTTTATTTATCTCCGCGACATATTTTGGTGGAGACGCTGAGTAGCGTGACGGAACTTCGAAGAAGTCGACGTCTACAGGGACGTGAACCAATTCTTCAACCTTCGCCACAAAGAATAGAAATGAAAGACGACCACAGACCTACTGTTAACGGATCCTACCTCCCTTGTCAGCGCCAACGAGATCCTTCTACCTTTTCTGGAGATGGAAATATAAACCCTGGACGGTGGTTGAAAGAGTACGAGAGAGTTTCGAAGTACAACAGATGGGACGAGACCATGAAGCTTGCCAACGTCATATTTTACTTGAACGGAACTGCTGGAAGGTGGTTTGATAATAACGAAGAATCACTCAACTCGTGGAGAAGCTTTGAAGACGCATTCCGCGGTGTGTTCGGACTGCAGGAGGATTCTGCTCGACGCGCCGAGGAAGTTCTGAAGTCAAGAGCACAGAAGGCCGAGGAATCCAGCGAGTCATACATCCAGGAGATTCTTAGTCTCTGCCACCAGGTGAACCCTCGCATGGAAGAAGGTGAGATAGTTGCTCACATTATAAAGGGAATTTCGGAGGACACATACCAGGTGTTGGTGGCGAAAGACATACAGACAGTAGATGAGATCCTGAAGTTTTGCCGTCATCTGACAACCGTCAAGCAGCGCCGGATCGGCCGTACGAAATTCGCCAGGTTGTCAAATGTAATGCCCATTTCGTGTGTTGACGACTCAGAGGACTTGGCCGGCTTAATTCGCCGCATCGTTAAAGAAGAGATACAAAAGGTTTTCTCAGCACCTGAAGTGATCAATCCTCTCCGAGAGGTGAACGCCCTGGAACAGACTGTGAGGGAAGAGGTCAGCCGTGCTCTACAACCTACCAGACCACAAGTCAACGTGGTACAACAACAACCACGAACGCCCTATTATAATATCGACCGACCAACCCAACCCAGGAAGACGGAACATTGGAGAACCTATGACGACAAACCTATCTGCTTCCACTGCGGACGACCCGGACATGTCGTCCGTTATTGTAGGAAACGACGGCAGGTCTTCGCTGAAGCCAGGACAAGGAATGGCGGAGAAGGAAGAAATGTTGGATTTTCGAGTCGACCCCCGAGATATGACGCCGACGACGACTATGTAAACCTCGACGTACTTCTACCGGAGTTCTTCCCCACATCCAAGCCGCGCAAGGTCGCCAGCCCGAAGACAATCCCAGTCGCCAGCACGTCGTTTCAGCCGTTCTCCCAAGCCTCAGAATGTGGAAAACTAAGTGGAGCGGCTTCTAACGGGGGTGAGGTCGCCATTGAGGAAAATCCTCCATGGTATATCGCCGCTAAATTAAAAGAACATTTTGTTATGGTCGAAATAAATGGACGCAAAATTAAAGCATTGGTGGATTCAGGAGCCGACTTTTCTGTTATTTCAGACAAATTTCGACGCGAACTAAAGACACCTCTCTTCAAAGAACCAGGTCTCATTCTTAAAGCCGCAAACAAAAATTTAATAGAAACCATAGGAAAATGTGTCCTGAACATAGAAGTTAATGGTCTGAATATCTCATTTGAATTCGTTGTTATGGTGGAATGCAGCCATGACATCATATTTGGATGGGACTTCTTCAAGGCCACCGAGGCCGTCATTGATTGTGGCAGAAATGAACTCCATCTCGGGGAAACCTCCGTCCTGGAATCTCGAGAGGAGGAAAACCAGAGATTGTTTGCTTCCGACGACTTCGTCATCCCGCCTAAATCAATAAAGAAGATCAGTGTGATAAACGAAGAACTATGCGGTGTTAGAGATGTTTTATTCTCAACTTCTAAGGACTTATTATTAAGAAAGGAAGTTCTTATACCAAACTCATTGGTTACATTCCGACACGGCCGAGGTAGCATTTGGGTGGCGAATGGAGCGTCTTGGCCGCAACTGATTCCATCAAGAATGAATATGTGCACCATGGAAAGTTATAAGAATGGGAATATCTGCAGTCTTATTGACTCCAGCGATGAGTCACAAGAAACGCAGCTAAAGTCACGTGAATGGTCACAGAAGATAAACCTTACTCTAGATCCAGAGCTGTCTGAAATTCAAAGGTTACAGCTTGTTTCTTGCCTTGACGAGTTTATTGACATATTTGACTTTGGGAGTACTCCTATTAAGCCCACCAGTACTGTGAAGCACAAGATAAACACAGGAGACCACTCTCCTATCAAACAGCGGCCCTATAGAGTAGCACCAAGTGAACGACGACTAATTCAAGATGAAGTGAACAAGATGATTGAAAATCACATCGTGAAGCCCTCTGAAAGTCCTTGGTCATCTCCAGTTATTCTAGTTCGAAAAAAAGATGGGACCTGGAGATTCTGCGTAGATTTCTGTCGATTAAATAAGATAACAAAAAAATATGTTTACCCGCTGCCACGCATTGACGATGCCTTGGACAGTTTAGCTGGCTCTAGTTACTTCTCCACGATGGATCTTCGGTCCGGGTATTGGCAGATTGAAGTGGACGAAAAAGACAGGGAGAAAACTGCCTTCATCACTCCAGATGGGCTGTATGAATTCCGAGTAATGCCTTTCGGTCTATGCAACGCTCCAGCAACGTTTGAAAGGATGATAGATAGTGTTCTGGGCAGTCTTAAATGGAACATGTGCCTTTGCTACCTGGACGACATCGTAGTTTACGCACCTACCTTTGAGGAACATCTACGTCGTCTACAACTTGTATTAAGGTGCATGCAGAAAGTTCGAGAGAAAGCGTTTGAAGTCCTTCAAACAGCTCTAATTTCAGAGCCGGTCTTGGGACACTTTTATCTTAAATGATTTTTGAAACAAATCAAAGCTTTTCACTGTCTGATAAACTTATTCGGGAAAATAATTTCAAAGAAACGCGTTCCATTTTAAGGCCAATTTCAATTTAACCGTGCTGTTACTACTACGTCTTCTAAAAATATAATTATTTGAACGAATGCGAGGTACAGGCGCAAAAACATTTACGTGAACATTTCATATATTTAACAAGCAGGCTATTTTTTTACTCCACGTATTTTTTAGAAATCCAGTGCGGTAAATATTTTATCACACTTTGTATTTTCTTGTTCTGAGTACAGAAATTGACTTTTTTTATTCCACCTATATCAACTTTATCCTTTATAGTGTGTATTGCCCAAGACACTAGAATAGCGTTGTAGCGGGGTTATACTGTATCTTTGATTTATTTTTTTTTATCTCAAAAATTTCATTCAATAGAGTATGATATGTAATCAAGTCAGAAAGAAGAGAGAGTAAGAAAAAATATTGAAAACTAACAAATAATGTCATTTGTATAGTGAATATATGAGTATTTTGCCTCTAACTAACGTTTTTATCGCCAATTTTCAATATCTATATATAAATATATATATATATATATAAATCAATGTTTGTATGTTTGTTTGTTTGTTTGTATGTGTCCGGTATACAAATTCGCAGTAGTTCACTAATTCAAACCAAAATGTCCATACATAGGTAAAAAAATACGGAGAAGACGATAGGCTATTTTAAAAAAATATATAAATCAATTATTAAAACTATATATTCAAATTATTCTACTTAGCTCACGAACAGCGCCCTTATCAAAGATTAGATTAAATTATGCTGATGCAAACAAATAGATAATGCTAATAACAAAAAATTATAAAAAAAAAATTATCTAAATATATATCACTCGGGTAGATATGCACACGGGTCAATCCCGGGGCGAAGCCCGGGTCACCCGTCTAGTTTTCAATAATTTATTGGCTTCTCTCTAACAACTATACGGTTATGTAAAGAAATAAATACTTTAAAATGTCTATATTTTTGAAAGAGGGTGTAAAGAGTGATTTTTAAAAGATAAATAAATGAAATAGTTTCATTTTTTTGCTATAAAATAGCGCTATATGTAATCAGCAGAAAATATCAACATGAAAGCATATGATTTGCTGGAAAAAACCAGTTTAAAAAAATATTTAGAATAGTATCTCATTATGAAAAGAGATTTTGTAATTTGAAAAATATATATATTCAGCAAATATTTTACTTTATAAAAAAATATATTGTACTGGGATAAGGTGCATAATTATGAAAAAAGGCATCTCCTTATCGTGCAACTGAAAGTTGCTTATGGCTTGCGCCATCTATCGGGATAAATATCAACTATTCTCGTTGATTTTTAATTATTCCAGAATTGACCAAATACCCATTCTTGATTAATCAAGAAAAGCTAACCACGGACGCGTTTCTGGCTGTTGGCCCTTATCAGCGTGATGCAAGCTGTACCTCAACGATCAAAAAACTGGTCAATCAAGGCATCCTGAAAAATGACAGGAGATGCCTTTTTTTATAATTATGCACCTTATCCCAGTACAATATCACATTTGTACTATTTTTTCACATTGTGTCGCGGTCTCACGCAATTCTTGACTTAACTTCCCGTTTCATGATTTTCAGGATGCCTCGATTGACCAGTTTTTTTGGTCGTGAGGTACAATCATATCTACGCTCTCCCGCCATGGATTCCTGCAAGAAGAAGAAGAAGAAAGCCAACAAGCCCTCGATTGACATCGCGGCTCTTGCTGAAGAAGACAACATGGTCATCTCCCGCCACTACCAAATCCTGCAATTTCTCGGCCAGCCCTTCCTAGCAATTCTTTACCCGGACCTTGTTCGCTTCATTGAGCAGCGAACAGAAATAATCAAGTGCCTAGTTAGGGATGTGAAGAACCTCACGAGCACCGTGAATGACTTCATGGAGCTGGATGAAATCATGGATGCCCAAATGCCCAAGAAAACCAGCCAAACCACTCAAATTAGCCCTGCTCCCACCTGCAAGGATTCTAGCGTGGAGACCGAGCTCATCAAGCCGGCCACCAACGCTTGAGCTGCTGTCTCAGTGGCAGAACCTGCTCCCAAGAAGCCAGATCCTGCTCTAACCAAGAAAAAGCAGACAGAGGCATCAAACCCGCCCGCTAAGAGGAGCAAACCACTGGTTCCAATCAAGCCTACCGTCGCCAAAGGCATCCTCAATGGGGAGGAATCTGCGGCCCACATCGTGGTTATTGCAGATAACCCGCAGCTGTCCGCGCTGCCCACACTCTGCCCTAAGGCGTCTGGGCGTCTCTGCGCACCAGGGGAAAACTGGTGCTGCACTCCAACATTCCAGAGGCTATTCCTGCCGTCAGCTCTGCCCTGGACAACAAGCTCCAAGGCTTGAAAGTCCAGGAACTGAGGCAATTCCTCCCTAGAATCTGACTCTTCAACGTGGAGGCGGAAACCGCGGATGAGGACATTGTCAAGGCCTTCCTTTCCACTGAAGCCCTCAGCCAACTTCCTGGAGACAAGCTTGTCCGAGTGGCACACAGATCTCCGGACAGAAACGGCACCTGCACGGCCTTTATTGGGCTGGACTTGGCTTCCTACAAGGCCATTGGAAGACGCGGCAGGATCATTATGGACCAAGTGATCCTGAACTACGAGAAGTCTATCCGCGTCCGCGTCTGCTACCGCTGCTGTGGCTACGGCCACAACGCCGATAGGAGCACCAAGGCTACAGTCACCTGCTCCACTGCGCTTCTGGTGACCACCAAGGCCGAAGCTGTCCAACTCTTACCAACTTGCGCACGGCCAAGTGCGCCAACTGCTCAGCCAAGGGTCTCTCTGCCGACCACGAGGCAAGATCAATGTCTTGCCAACTGCCAGAGCTAGAGCTGCAAAGTTCTAGTCCTCCCGCCTTCGTCCTGCCTCCTGACCTCCGCGGACCCAATCCGGCCTAACCTGCCTCTTCCCTGACGGTGATCCTGTTCTTAGCTTCTCCACCTTGGTCATATTGGTTTTACATATTCCGCTTTACGCGGCCATCAGCGCTCAAAAATCATTTATTTTGGTTAGCAGCCCCATAAATCAAGATATTTTCTCGTTGAGGTACAGCTTGCAACACGCTGATGAGAGCCAACAGCCCGAAACGCGTCCGTGGTTAGTTTTTCTTGATTAATCAAGAATGGGTATTTGGCCAATTCTGGAATAATTAAAAATCAACGAATAGTTTTTATTTATTCCGATAGATGGCGAAAGTTATCAGCAACTTTCAGTTGTACGATAAGGAGATGCCTTTTTTCATAATTATGCACCTTATCCCAGTAATATATCACATTTGTACTATTTTTCCACATTGTGTCGCGGTCTCACGCAATTCTGGCCTTAACTACCCGTTTCATGATTTTTCAGGATTCCTTGATTGACCAGTTTTTTGGTCGTTGAGGTACAGCTTTCACCACGCTGATGAGGGCCAACAGCCCGAAACGCGCCCGTGTTTAGCTTTTCTTGATTAATAAAGATTGGGTATTTGGTCAATTCTAGAATAATTAAAAATAAACGAGAATAGTTTATATTTATTTTGATAGATGGCGAAAGCCATCAGCAACTCTCAGTTGCAGGATAAGGAGATGCCTTTTTTCATAATTATGCACCTTATCCCAGTACAATATCACATTTGTACTATTTTTTCACTTGGTATATATGTCTACATGAAACAACAAAAACAATACTAAAACATTATATACATGAAAGTTCCTTTTCAAACTCAGTCTCATCTATAGCCATTGCTACCCTGTAATATTCAATTATTGAATAGGAATGATAATTAATGTTCTAGCTTTCTATAGATTTTGCATGGCTGTAAATAATAATATAATATTTACATGTATTAAATAATAATGTTTTCTTTCAACCAACGGTGGTGAATGAATTCTGATTACCTGATCCCTGATAACACTTACCCTGCATATTGTTATTATTGTATGTATTTGACAACACTCTCTTTATTTCACATAGCTTTTAACGTTGACGTGAAAAGAGGCAAATATGGAAGAGTCACCGGTTAGAAGACCTTTGGACCACCATCTATGTGGGAAAATAGAGATAATTTAATAAAATGAACTATATATGGAAAGAAAGATAAAGATAAAATATTTAGCTTTATTATTTACTTATTCATATTTGTGAAAATCTAACAAAAGTGAAAATATATTGGGATTATATATAGGTGTATATATAATAATAATAAAAAAATTAATCACTTGATCATGCAACTGAAAATTTGCTGATGGCTTGCGCCATCTATCGAAATAAATATCAACTAATTGTTGATTTTTAATTATTCCAGAATTGGACAAATTACCTTTTTTTATCAATGATATTAAAATTTTCAAACGCGTACGTGATAAGCTTTTATTGATTAATCAAGAAAGGGTATTTGACCAATTCTGGATTGATTTAAAAGCAACAAATAGTTGATATTTATTTTGAAAAATGAGGCAAACCGTCATCAACTTCTAATTACACTATCAGGAGATGCTTCTCTTCCTTATTTATCTTTAGATAATGAAAACTATCTAGATCGGGGGAATGTATGTAAACTAGAAAAGGATGAAAGAAATGTTGATAAACATAAACCCGATTTTTCAACATGCTTACAACTTTATTTTAAATAGAAATAGTGGGAAATATAATGCATATATTTAATAAATATAGATACATATTATTATATATAGATAGATATTATTAATACTTGTATATCAAAATCAAAAAAGGCATATCCTGACCAGGAGCACATGAGAATTTAAGTTAGCAGAACGCAGATATCAACAGAAATCAAATAAATGTTGATTTAGCCTGTTCCCTGATATTTGGCCAACCCATTTTATAAATGAATCAAGAAAAGCCAACCACGAATGATGTATTACTATATATAGATGCATATTTAATATATATAAATATAAAGCAATTACAATTGCAAACGTTATTACATACATCAGATTGCTGCCTTCAACTTAAAACCATATTAAATCCTAACCAAAAAAAATCACCTCAAAAGAATCTTAATTCTGAATTTTCACCTATCAAGTCTTTTATTAGAGCCCTAATTCTTATTTGAAAAGGAATAATATTAATAGTAAATATAAAATATAAAAAATATTTAATGGAATTCAATGACACTACAAAGTCCCTTTCTTCCCTAGAATTTTAATGGAAGTTTTAATTCTATATAAAAATTTATTCAAATCAAATATACAGAGGGTGTTCACACTTATAGGAAACGAGCGCCCGGTGTAAAAAATGAACTATTACTTTATTTTAAAAAATCAACAACGTGGAATCCGAAAAGGCTTAAGCTAATTCTAACACGCAATACATATCTTTTGTTATTTTAAAAAAATGCCCTTCAAATACAATAATTTCATAAGAGGTTATATTTTAGGACTTTCCAGAGCTAATCTTACCTATTTGGACATAAATAAAATATGCAACCAAGATGATTACAACATTTCTAAAAAAGGTATTTATAATATTATTCACGGCAAAAAATATCATGTTTTTATTCAAATCACCTACGGAGAAATAGACAAAAGATTATCACCATATATCTGTGAGAACTCCTGCAACTGTCAAAAAAGTGATAAAATATATTAGAAAAAAAATATTATGCCACAATGAGATATATAGCCATATTAATAGGAACATCAGTGTCAACAATAAATAAAATAAAAAATAAATATTTAGGCCTAATAGCTACAAAAAAAAACATGCGGTTCACAAATTGTTTTAGAGCCATATTCGTTAGCGACACACTATCAGCAGATATTTTTATGAAAATTTCTTGGAGCTGATAGATGGAAATTTATTGTTACATATGATGAAGCATGGGTATATTTAACCGATTGCGACATAAAAATAGCTATATACTATCAAAAAGGGTGAAAAAATCTAGGCCAATTTGGTTTGAAGGAATGTGCCGAAAGTTACCCGAAAGGATTTGTGGTGGCATGCGGTATATCATATGAAGGAAAATTAAAAATGAGAAAAGTTGAAAGAAATGCCAAAATAAACTCGGAGTACAATCAAAACAACATTTTAGAACCTATATTTTGAATTATATTCCCTCTATCTATGGAAAACAGAGCAACAAAGTCTGGTTTCACCATGATAACGCCACAAGTCATACCTCATCTTCAACCCAAGCTTATTTGGAAGATTTAAGGCAAAGAACAGGAATCAACACTGTACCAAAGAACAGAACCTCTGTAAAATCTCCTGATTTAGGCCCGATGTATTTTTGCATTTTTGGATGCCTTAAAAGAGCACTTGGAAAGAGACACCCTAGGACAATTGAAGGTCTCTGGAAAGTGGTAAAGGAAGAATGGGATCTTTTGAGTATGACCATGATCAGAAAGTGTCTGCTATCGTGGAAAATACGTAGCCGTTCTGTAAATAATCAAAAATGCTTTCAAATAGAACATTTGAAAATTTTCAAATATGGTCTTAATTTTTAATATTTTATAATAAAACTTGATTCCTATAAGTGTGAACACCCTCTGTAGATGTAAAAATAAACTGTGCGGAAGTTAAAAAAAATGCATTTCCTTATTGTGTAATTGAAAGTTGCTAATGGCTTGCGCCATCTATCGGAATGCAACTCTCAGTTGCACGATAAGGAGATGCCTTTTTCCTTATTTATCGACCTTATCTCAGTACAATTTCACAATTGTACTATTTTCACCTTCTTATTGCGTAAGGTTTTTATAGATATTTTAATAAAAATATAGATGTGTCAGAGAGTCTGTAAATTCAGAAAGTAAAAAAATCTAAATATTTTATCTTTCTCATTATAATAACATACCTCTCTATCATCTTTTAAAGTCATAATACTCTCCATAAGACATGGTCCTTAAGTCAGCGCATTATTATACAAGGGTCGGTAATATACAATTTGTCGTAGTACAAATGGTATACAACAACAAAAAGGCTTTTATTAGGGCCCATTGCCATACAACAACAAAATAATACAGTAATTTATTTTCCTCACATGGGGAATGTTCATGTGAGCCTTTGTTTGAAAAGGGATTTATTTACACATCTGTTCTAAAACTTTCCTCGCTACCTATTTTGTGTATGAATCTATTCACAATTGAACTGTAGAAATTTAAGAGTTCTATTGCTATATATATTTTTCTTTTCTGAAATAGTTCTTAGCGTCTTCAGTGGGTTGCTAAATCTCCAGAAGGTGTTTTTAAGAGTTTTTTCTCTTTCTTCACCTAAATATTTGCATTCTATGATATAGTGGGAAATTTCATTAGATATCATATTTCTACAAATCCTGCAGTGAATGTTTTCCTTTTTAATGAGGAGAATATGAATTTCTCTATCTAGAGTTGCAGTAATTCTAGTCTGTGCAATGAAGGCTATTATCTTCGATGACAGATTTCATGACAAGTATCGTTCTGGCATAAATGAATTACAGAGAAGTTTATATTTCTTGAAAATGAAGATACTTCGGCCAGTAAATCTTTTTAAACAAAAAACCAAAATAATTTTAAGTTAGAGAAAGCAAAACGATCCGAATGGGAGGCTATAAAGAAATAAAAAAAATGATGAGGGAATTGTTATAACTAAAGCAGATAAAGGAGGCAAGACAGTAGTGATGAAGATAGAGGATTACAATGATAAGATAACGAACCTTCTCAACGATAATAATACATATGAAGAAATTCGCGGAGTCCCAACTAAAAAGATAAAACTCAAAATATCAAAATTCATCAAAAACATGAAATCTAAGGACATTGATAAAAGAAAAATGAAGCTAGAAGATGTCGCTGCACCTCTCTTCAAAGGACTACCAAAGATCCACAAGGAAGGAGTTCCCCTACGGCCCATTGTGTCAGGATTCAAGGCCCCCACCAGAGGTTTGGCGGACTGGCTTAAGAACCAAGTTCCGAGTACAAGAAAAATTTCTGGGTTAGAGATAAGAAATAGGAAAGAGCTATTAGATATCACTAAAATTGTAAGGTTAAATGACCATGAAATAATGGTATCCTTGATGTCAAATCACTTTTCACCAATATCAATAGAACTCTAGCTCTAAAAGAGCTAAGGGAATATTTCGAGGTGAAAAGACAAGATTGTGTAAACAAGGGATTAGAAATCGATGAAATGATAGAAGGTTTTAGGTTTTGTTTAGATAATATTTACTTCAGATACGGGGATAAATTTTACAGGCAAAAAGGACGGCACTGCTATGGGTTGCCCTACAAGCATGATCATTGCTGACATTGTAATGGCATCGGTAGATAAAAAGGCAATCTTAATTGAGGGAATAAAAATCTGGGGACGCTATATAGATGATGTTTTCGCAGTGATCCGCAAAGAAAATCTTGATGAAATCATGGTCATGTTGAATAATTTAGAAAAAGGAATAGAATTCACGGTTGAAACAGAAAGAGAGGGATTTTTATCATTCTTAGATGTAGGACTAACTCGCAAAGAAGATGGTTCCATTTTAACCAGCGTTTTCAGAAAGCCAACAGACTGTGGGATACTTCTAAATTTTAATTCCCATAACCCTATGATACATAAAAGACAGGTGATAAAATCTCTTGTAGAAAGAGCCAAACAGGTATGTACAGACCAAGATATTTATAAAAAAGAGATAATGAAAATTAGAGCAGAATTAGAAGAATCTGATTATCCAGTTAGTTTCACAAACAAATGGATCAGAAGATATGAAATAGATAGGCCAAATTCAAATAGGAATAAAGATGATTGCAATAATATAATTATTCCATATTTTAGAGATATAGATAACGAAATATCTAGAATTTTGAGAAAATTTAAATATAATATATGGCATAGTATGGGGACAAAAAGGGAATTTATAACTAGAAATAGCATAATGAATAATAATATAGGCACACCAAAACCAAGTAATGTAATTTATGGGATTAAATGCACAGAATGTGACAAAATTTATATAGGAGAAACCGGCCGTAAATTAGAGACCAGAATTAAGGAACACCAACAGGGTTTATTGGGGAGAAGGGCGTTAAGCAAAATTGGGCAACATGCATTATATTCAGGACATAGGCCAAATTGGAATGATATTGAGATATTTCATAGGAATATAAAATTTAAAAAGGAAAGATTATTTTTAGAGGGATGGGTATCACGGGAAATGGGGGCAAGAAGTATAAATGTACTTGAAGATATTCCACTACAATATACAATTCGTTTTTAAATTTAAAAAGTAGTTAAAAGGATAGGTATAAATTGTAAGTAATAGATATCGATTTATATATACTTTAGGAAAATCTTTGTAAATATTATTATTTTTATATTTATTTTTTATAATTCCTCATTATATATGTATATTATAATTTATTTCAAAGATCATAGTCTTTTGTGAGTTAAATATTTATTTTTGACTCGTGCTTTAGATGTTGTACAAAAAAAAATTGAATATCGCGTGAGAACGCCCTTGGAACTTTAGAAAGATTTTTAACGCCTTGCTGAAGAGATAATAAAAAGATTTACTGGCCGAAGTATCTTCATTTTCAAGAAATATGAATGCCGGCCAGGCAGCCTCAATATTTACGATAGAGAAGTTTATAGTTTGAAAAGATTTTCGAATTGTCGAGTCTAGCGAAGTCTTGTTGAATAAGCTGTTCTATTTTTTTTTTCATAATCTTAGGAAGTTATTTTTTAATTGTATCATAGTTCGTTGGGAGGTTCAGCCATTACTGACCACAACAGTTGATTATATCATTAACGGTTTTGTATAATCCTATAGAATTTTTTTTGACATTTGATGTACTTCTTTCAGTCTGTTCCAGCATAATTCTGGTAGTCTGTACTCGTTCCAGTATTTCAATGTTAATTTTGTGTCGGTAGCAGTAAGTGAGATTATTCCAATTTCCTATTTCCTCATTATCGCAGGCCCACACTGGGGCCGCGTAAAACAATTAATTTTATCGATGATTCAAATAGTTTGAATGCAACTTCTATCGAATCGATTTTTTCTCTTTTAAGAAAACCAATGGTTAAGTTTAGTGCGGTATATGCCTTTGCTTTGAAAACTAGCGCATCTTGTCTGGTACTGTGTGTGTTTGTATAGGGTAATCCCAGATATGTTATTCTAGGGATGACAGTCTACGGAGTGCCTCCTCAGAACCAGTTTTCATTTCTTGCTGGTCTTCCACCATTTCTGAAAACCATTATTTTTAACTTTTTTTCATTTAAAACTAACTTATAAGTTCTAAGTATATTGATTTTGCTTAGTAAATTGTGTTTTAATGCTTGGTTTTAAGATTTATAACACATTTATAATTTATATATTTTATTCAATTAAGATTAAAATTACATAAGCATAATATTTAAATATATATATATATATCCTGCCTAACAAATCTCTATACTAACTATATAACATTAAGCGATCTATTTACCGTTTGTTTTGGTCACTGGTCCAATATTTTTATTTTCATAGACCAAATTATAAGATTAATTCACAGATGAAAAATATGCAAAACAACTGAACAAATATATACATCAATTTAATATTTATTTAAAACAAATGAACAACTATATACATCAATTTAATATTTATTTAATACAAATGAACAACTATATACATCAATTTAATATTTATTTAAAACAAATGAACAACTATATACACATCAATTCCCCCTTCTTAAGCTTGGCCCCCCTTATTTATTTATTTACTCTCCATATCTCTGCGGACATCTGCACTCCCTCTGAGGATACCTGGGGGTTGTAACACTTTTCTCCTCCGAGATTGGAGTTGGCACACGTTCAGCATCATTCATATTAGTGGGATGTGATTTACCAGGCAACATTTTTTAAATGTAGTTTTGATGAACCTTTTTTATACTCTGTCACCTTGTTTTATTAAATAAACATTCCTTCCTAGTATTTTAATTATCTTTCCTGTATACCAAGAGGGATGCCCATTAGTAATCCACTTTAAATTTACTGTTAACATATTGACCATTGACTTTGGAGACTTTTACTTCTTCTTTTGACAACACCGAAAGTCTTGATCTGATCTTTCTTCCAAGAAACATTTCCGCAGGTGATGTCCCTTTCCTAATATTTACATCGGTCCTTATAAAGAACAAAGCCCTGGACAGAGCCAAATCTAGTTCCACCTGCTCATTTTCATATAATTGCTTTTTTAGCAATTTCTTTACCTCTCTTACAGAGACTTCTGCCTGTCCATTCGATTTTGGGTGATATGGGGGAGATGTCACATGGGATATGCCATTCTTAGACAAAAAATCACCAAAGTCACTACTAAAGAAAGGAGGACCATTATCAGAAACCACTACTTGTGGAAATCCGTAGCGAGCAATACAATTTCTCATAAAATTTATACAAAAATATGCACTGGTAGATGGTACTTCAGAAACTTCAACCCATGAAGAAAATGAATCTACTGCTAGTAAAAACAGTTTATTTTTGAAATTGAAATAGTCCATGTGAACCCTCCTCCATGGTCCTGCATATTTAGGCCAACTCTCAGTCCTTTGAGGAGGCAAACTTTCATTAGAAAGACAAGTTCTGCAATTTTTTGCAATTATTTCTATTGAAGAGTCCATGCCGGGCCACCAAATAGATGAACGTGCCATCATTTTCATTTTATTAGTTCCTGCATGGCTCTCATGTAATAATTGAAGTACCCTTTCATGTAGACTTTTTGGGATAACCATTCTATTCTCCAGAAAAATACATTTTTGGAGAATGGTAAAGTCATCAATCCTTTTTAAATAAGGAATGAGATCATCATTGGGACTTAAGGGTAACTCCCCTGTCTCAATAATTTTATACAATTTGAATAAAGTCCTGTCTAATTGTGTTTCATGAGCCACAAGAACATGGTCAATGATGGAAGTATTTAAGAGTAAAATTTCACCACTCCCATCATTATATTCCAAATTATTCTCTTGAAACTCTGGAAATCTAGAAAGGAAATCTGGAATAATATAATCCTTTCCCCTTTTATACTTAATTTCAAAACTATAATTTGAAAGAGTTAGAGCCCATCTATGAAGTCTATTTGCAATGAGTGGAGGCAAATTTGTTTTATCTCCAAAAATAGTTATTAAGGGCTTGTGATCAGTATAAATGGTAAATTTCCCACCAAAAAGGTAATTTTTTAATTTATTTACTGCAAAGACAATTGCAAGTCCTTCTCTTTCAACTTGAGAATATTTTCTTTCATGAACATTTAAAGTTCTGGAAATGTAACACACAGGCCTTTCCTCCCCATCCTTCAAATGTGAAAGGGTTGCTCCTATTCCCACCTGACTTGCATCACAAGAGAGAATCAAAGTCAAATTTAGGGAATAATGCGATAAACATGTGGTCTCATCTAATGCATTTTTACAGGAATTGAAGGATCTATCTGTCCCAGCATTCCAAGACCATTTCACATTCTTTTTTAATAGGTTGTATAAAGGATGTGCTAAATCTGAAAGATTTGGCAAAAATTTACTATAAAATGACAAAAATCCAAGGAAGCTTTTTAATTCAGTTATATTCTTAGGAACTAGACAATTCTTTATGCGAGCTAGCTTGTCTCTCAAGGGATATATACCAAATTCATTAATTTTATGTCCAAGATATTCAATCTCATTTTTAAAAAACAAGCACTTATTTTTGTTTATTGTAAAATTATTTTCTTTAAGAATATTAAGTGTTCTTTTAAGAATATCTAAATGGCTTTCCAAAACCTCTGATGCAATAAGAATGTCATCAAAATAAATGTAAACATCATTGATTCCCGAGAAGAAGGATTCCATTGTCTTCTGAAATATTTCAGAAGCAGTCTTTATACCAAAGGCCAAACGATTATATTTATATAAACCTTTGTGAGTGGAGACAACCAAATACTTTTTTGAAATATCATCTATCTCAATTTGATGGTAAGCCTTTGACAAATCTAATTTAGTAAATAATTTCTTTCCTTGAAAATTACTCAAGACTGAATCTATGTTAGGAATAGGATATTTGACATCCTCTAAGTAAGGATTTAAACTCTTTTTAAAATCAGCGCAAAGTCTAATTTGGCCATTTGGTTTTGCAAAACAAACAAGTGGTGAAGCACAATCACTTTTATCTATTGGAGACAAAATATTCAAATCAACCAATTTATCAATTTCATTTTCCACAAGTTGTTTTAATGCAAAAGGAACTTGTCTGAATTTGTAAAATTTTGGGAAAAAGTCAGCCTTCACATCAAGATGGCATTTGATACCTTTAATAGGGCCAGATTTGTATTCAAAAATGGATTCATAATCATTTAAAAGTGAATCTATATTAAAAGAGTCCAATTTATGCAAATAATTGAATGAAATATTGAAAAGATTAAGGAAATCTCTTCCCAAGAGAAATTTAGAAATATTTAAATCAGTTATTAGTATTTCAATGGTTCTAGAAACATATACATATACTGTTTCAGTCAAAGGAGGATGTAAATTTATATTATTCAATGATAAGCTATTTTGAGATCCCGAAGGATTATTATCATTAGGGTGCATTTTAAATTTATTAAAAGTATTTTTAGAATTTCTGGGCAATTTACGGGCAGAACTGTCTTTTTTATAACATATAGTAGAAATATGACCTACCCTACCACAAACTCTACAAGTAGCTGATTTAAAAAACAATTATAATGTAGATGGTTGGTCTTACCACAGTGTTTGCAGGTATTATTGATGGCATGAAGATGCTGTGGGGACTGATGGGCATTTTCGGATCTCTTAATGTTGTGTAGGTCATTATCTGCTGACTCCGCAGACAGAGCGATGTCTAATGCTCCCTCAAAAGTTAATCCTTCTTCCTGTAGTAGTTTCTTTTGGGTCGGTGTATCAATGATGCCCGCTACAAATCTGTCTCGTAGGGATTCTTGCAAAAAATCTCCAAAGTTACACCTTTGAGCCTGTTCTTTTAGGCGTATTATATATTTAGAAATTGTTTCGCCTGATTTTTGATCCATTTTCTGAAATATGAATCTTTCATATATTATATTGGTTTTTGGATTGAAATGTTTCAATAAGATCTTGCATAATTTATCAAAGGGAACTTGATCAACTTCCTCCGGAAAAACCAAACTTCGCAAGATACCAAAATATTTAGGTCCGATGCTTGAAATAAGAAATGGCGTCTTAAAATCTTCCTTTGTTTTAGAGATTAGCATAAATTGCTTCAATCGATATATATAATTTTCAACATTTTCTAAATTCTCGTCAAATTTTTCAAACATACCTGAAGACATATTTAAAGTATAATTTCTTTTCACAATTCAATTTCTTTTTTCTTTACAAAATTTGCTTTTCCTCGTCGCCAGTTGTTTTAATGCTTGGTTTTAAGATTTATAACACATTTATAATTTATATATTTTATTCAATTGAGATTAAAATTACATAAGCATAATATTTAAATATATATATATCCTGCCTAACAAATCTCTATACTAACTATATAACATTAAGCGATCTATTTACCGTTTGTTTTGGTCACTGGTCCAATATTTTTATTTTCATAGACCAAATTATAAGATTAATTCACAGATGAAAAATATGCAAAACAACTGAACAAATATATACATCATTTTAATATTTATTTAAAACAAATGAACAACTATATACATCAATTTAATATTTATTTAAAACAAATGAACAACTATATACATCAAATTGATTTTTGATTCTTCTATTATTGCTATGTCATCTGCATACATGAGAAGATGAAGGAAGCCGAAGTTTGGAAGATAGAATCCTGTAAGTGAAGAATTATTATAATCTTCAATTAGATCAGATATATAAGTTATGAATAGTAGAGGTGACAGTGGCTCTCCTTGTAAAACTCCGGAATCAATTTTTACGTTGTTTGAGAATTCACCTTTCCATCTAACTGAGATTTTTGCTGCCTCATAATAGCTTTTTATTATTGTTATAAACCTTGGGCTGATTCCCATTTTTTGTAATTTATTCCTGAGTATTTCCTGAGGAACTGTGTCAAATACCTTGGTCAAATCAACAAAGAAAACGTATAGTTTACCCCGTTTCTTTCTTAAAGATAGTTGGATAAGGGTATTCAGGGTAAAAATATGGTCTAGACATGAGCGGTGTTTTCGGAATCCTGCTTGATTTTCTCCTATATAATGTCTTTTCTCAATCCAATTGTTGAGTCTGTTTCTTAGAATTGAGGTAAATAATTTGGACATATTGCTGCATATAGTGCAATTCTTCTGTAGTTAGATGGGTTATTTCTGTTCCCGTTTTTTGAAAATAGGATGTATAATTGATTTTGTCCAAATCTCTGGATATTTCTCTGTTATCATTATCTTGTTGAATATAGTTCTTTGTTTTTCTAGAATAGGTGTACAAATGGTATACATGATAGCATAATATATGTTTTATGATCGTTCAAATATTATTCATTATACTTACTGTATTTATGGAATAGGAATTACTACAGGAACTGCAATAACTGTTACAACACCCAACTCACTCCGGACTATATATACAGTTGCCCGGCCATACTTGCAGCCCTCTATTTTGCGACATCGAAGAGAAGAAGACATCCATACAGACAAGGCACCTTGGTTGGCTGTTATTGTGATCAGGGTGCACGGCCGATCTGATCTGCTCCATGGACAAGACACCACCATCACCATGGAATACGAATTAATTTGTATTTTGTATTTACTAGATATAGACCCTGGTATTAAAATAAAGATCCAACAATGATTGGTGAGCGGGTTCCTATTTAAATCCGGCAGCATTTAAGCCATAATAATTTGGTCAAAACTTTAGTCTGTGTATGAAAACAATTACTGGATAGAATGATGTTTCATAGATGTCATTAACGCTTTCAGACCTATGATGTTGACATCAGGGACAAAGTGAGACAATAATAAGTAGCGTCCATAGACCAAAATATCGTTTAGAGAACATTGTCAGGAATAATGGGACTCTAAAATGATTTCAAATTTAAAGAAAATTCGCTTTTCTATGAAAAAAGAGTGTTAGCAATCTTTTATCGGTTTAAAATATCATGTATTTTGCTAAAAATGAGTTCCAAAGTTTCTAACGTTGAAATGATCAAACATGGAAAGACAAAACTTCGATTCTTTCTTACAGTTCGAGTAAAAATATCGATTAGCACATTTTGAGAAAGCAATTATTGCTAAACACGAGATAAACAATTTCTTGTTGACTAACAATTAGGCTATCGGCCAATCGACACATTGTTGCTATGAGATAAGACGAACAAAACATTTACCAACCTAGTCATTTATGATATTTCAATTATCTAGAAAGGGTCTGTATCTTCAAGACATCGCATCAAATGTATCCATCGCCGGTTCAATATAACGGTATCATACCTTTCTACCTCAAAGTTTGCATTTACCTAACTGGAAATATCCTCAGCCTTGATCGCTTCTCTAAACTACGCCTTGGGATTCTTCTACTGGTTCTCTTGACTCCGTAGATCATCTTGATAAGTCAAATAGTTGACAATGCTTGGATTTTATCTGCATTTATATTTGTGGCCATTTCTATCTGGCTCAACATTTACTTATTCTTATACCGCCATAAATATTTAAATATACTCTCTTTCTTAAAGGAAAACTTTAAAGAGCATTCAGGTAAAACTTTCCTCTCTTATTTCTTTGGTTTAAATATTGTTTTGATGATTTATAATATTTCTCTAGATTTCTACAAACAATATGATTCGACCCTTAATTTATTCTTAGTAATCGGACCTGCCTATTTAGATTTAATATTAATCAATGTTCACTTCTTCACTTATTCATTTCTAATCAGTTATTTGAAAAGTATTTTAAATGAACTGAATATAAATATAGAGAATAAACGAATTGACATCAATGAAGGAATGTCTCAATTCAAGAATATAAAGAAAATTGTAGAAATGATCAATGATCTATATCATCTTCCATTGCTGATTTTCATTATATTTTCGTTTGGAAACTATTTCTGTACGTTTGTATATGAGGATATTCAAATGAAGAATTTACAGCAAATTATGTACATGATTAACGGTCTCATTACAATTTTCAATATCCTCATTTTTATCTTTCATCAAGGTGACGGTATAAAAAACGAATCTGAATTATTCAATCAAAATCTTATGTTCGACGATTCAGATTTGTCGATTTCTAACAGAAAGTACTTGATGCGTTGTAGCTGCCATGATAGAATGATTGTGATGTATGCTGGTAGGTTCATTGCCTTGACACAATCTACTCTTTTTAGCTTTTCTGGCATTACCCTTTCTTACACTGTTCTTATCTATCAACTCAGACATCACTGAATTATTTTATAATTAAAAATGACACTATTCAAAAGGTATTTTTAAGAAGGAGGAAAAATGTGCACACGGATCACTAAGAAGAATATTATTATATTTATTTTAAAATTGATATACGTTCTCTATTATTATAGATACACAATGTTTAAATAAGGACATAGAGTATTTCCCGTTTGCACTTTTGGCCAGTTCAGACCAATTTTAATATAACGATATGGTTTAAATATTTGAATGTAAAATCTATACGAAATAATTTTCAACACAATATCAGATAATAATATGGAGTATACAGGCGTACAAGATGACAACATACAACTGTGTACGCATCAAAATATATTTTTGATTACAGAATATTGAATAAAAAATGAACTATGACTTGATCAATAAATCGTTCACGAGGATAAACAAAATTTTTTTTATTTCTTTTATACTACAATCTCATATAGACTTAAGTATTTCATCCCTATATTGAATAATACAAATAATACATTTAAAAATTTCTATAACCAAGGTATTCTTAATTATTTTGTCCTAATTTATACAAACTCAATTTGTGATTAATCAGGGTAATATCGAGAGTTTTCAAGAAGTTGATTATAGAAGTTGTTTCAGTGGATGTAACGTTCAGGATTCCACTCATCCTTTACTCAAGTACCCTGCATTACAAGACTACAGACATAATAACGGTATTGTCTGTACTGATCCAAGTGAACTGATATCTAGAAAAGTGTCTTACATCAAATTCAATAGATTTTGTAAATTCTTATCTGACAAATCATATAATTTTAAAAATTAATTGTGTGTAAAATATATATGCTATATATATTTCTTTTTTGATATGAGTTTGAATTAAAATTATTATGCTTACATTTAACCCATTTAAAGCACAATGTATATACCTCCCTGTATATATGTTTGTATATATAGATATATAATATATAGGTACTTTTCTTGTCACCCTTTTCCAACATAGTGTACTTAGCGGGACTGCGCGATTTGTGTTTATAGTTGGATAAAGTTTAATAAAGCTCAAATATAAATGTATCAAAACATTTAAAATTGTTTCTACATCATTATTAAGGTAGGAAATGTTTTTATCATATATTTTGAATAAAAACAAATGTGATCAAATTGATTAAAATGTTTGAATGTGGCAGACCAATAATTAATACTGCCCATTTCTGTAATTTCTCCCTATAAGAAATTCTTTAACTTAAAGTAGAACAGGTCGTTCACAACACACAAAAATGATCTTTAGCTAAGATATCTCTGGATGAATTCCTACTTTAATTTCATGTTATCAGAATTAATCGAGACTATTCTTCACCAAATAAGATATATATTTATTTATATTTGATATATATTTCTAATATATTTATAGTAGTAATAAAATAGATGAATAAAACGAATAAATTAGGAATTACTATATATTGAAATACCTATTCGAATTAATAAGGAAGTTTATAAATATTTTAATCGGAAATTTGTGATTATCAAGATATTTAATGAACATTTTCTTTTTAAAATATACATCTTTCTAATATCAGGTGATTCTTTATTTTAATTTTTTTTTGTCTTGGATGCTTCATTATATAGTGATATATATATATTATTTGATATGAACTTTTCAAGTATTTTGTGTAAGTGATAAAAAACCTTTTTATTGTTAATTTATATATATATTTTTTATTTGAAGTCTGCATTATTCCATGTTCACATACTTCCATATCTACTTGTTCTTGTCAATTATTCAAAACGTATCAACTGAATCGAATAAAGCTATTGTAGAAAATCAAATGAATATTAATGAAGGATTATCTGTTTCTAGAACATTGGGTAAATTGTGAAAATGGTTATCGACTTATAGTCTATGCCTTTAATGGTTTTATTAGGTTCTCATCTGGAGCATATTTTAGTACGTTAGTGTATTTTGTTATCCAAATAATAAATGAAGAAGGTACTACCTTCAGTGAAAATATCCCCTAGTCAAAAATGATTCTGTTTATTTAAACAAAGGCTCCTGATTGGCCAGAAAAATCTATTAATGCCAAATATCAAATTTTTGATGCGTTGTAGTTGTCATGATAGAATGGTTGTACTGTATTGGATTGGTTTAAACTTATTACCTATAATACTTGTGGGCGGGATCCTATATATACTCACCGTGGTAGATTATATGATATTTCGATTAAAGAATGATTCACAATGCAAAAATATATATAATAACTGTGATTAATAGTTAAACTAAATCGTTGAATTTAGATAACAATGAACCGGGTTCGAATCTCTATCTCTCTTTTTTTTAATCATCTTTACTGATAACTCTTATATTTTTTGCAAATTATTTAAATAATGATCATTTTTATACCTTATCATCAAAATAAGCGTTTTTATGGAAGTTTAAATTTAAAATTTCAAAATAAAATTCATGTAGCGGTTACATAGAATGCAGCCAACATGAACTGTGTTTTCAGGAAGAAAAATATTTGAATTATTCAAATTAAAAAAAAAAAAGGTTTGATTTCCTAAACAAAATAGTAGATTGCCTTTTCCTCAAAGGATATACACAGATGTGAGATTTGACGAATATGTTTTCATATCAAAATATCACATTAAACAATCATAATTTTCAAAAATAACAGGACAACATTTTAATATTTTGACCAAAAAATAATTTTGGCGAAACAAATTTTCTAAGAAACACGTTTCTAGAAACGTGTTCTAGAGCCCTATCAAAAAATATAAAAGATTAGGCTTTGAGAATATTTGGATTAGACCCCATTTTCATTTCATATGTGTTATTTAACATAAAACCTTATATAGAAACACAAAGCAAATGTATGTTATTTCAAAATGCATCAAATCAAGGACACTGGAAAAAAGACCCCGGGAAATTCGCTAACACCATCAAATCAATTAAGGGATGATGAAATGAAATAGACAATTTATCAGTTTTTTATTAGGAGAGAGAGTTTCTCAAGAATTCTACTCCTCTGATATCACTACCAGAAAATATAAAATGTTTTTTGTTCCGCGTGCCCAGGGAGTCAGGTTTCCTTAGGACGTTATACTGCCATTTTGACCAGCTGTCATTGGGGCATCTCCTTAGTCCCGTCTCACCTTCCCGGGTGCAACCCTAAACTGAGGTAACCATGCTTCTATGCGTGTGGTCTTCTTTTGTCTTCAGGATATTTTCTCATACTTTGGCCCATGACTGCAAGTTGGACTAGGAGCTACGCCAGTGTCGGTTCCTCACACCAGTTGGGTAAAAATGCGCTTGAACAAAATTCGGGCTGCGCTTCTTGGTCTAGTTTATTATAGACCTAGTTGATGTTTTAAAATGAAGGATATTTGAAAATGCTTCTACATTTATCTTTTACCGCATCCGAGAGAACAGAATTGAACTGGACCTTTCAGATAATCAGAAAGTCATGGTTTAGATGATGCTTTTTGGCGAATTTTGAAAAAGTAAAAAATTATGTTGGATGAAGGGTTTCAGTCCAAATTCGTCATTTTATATATTCGCATGTTTTCCGGTATTTCCAGAATTATGGAAAATGAATAGCCAACAAGAAACGATACTTCGAATAAGCCAATTTTATTTATCTTGAAATTTTCCAATTTTTGCATTGATTGAATACACTCATAAATTAAGTTTCAGACCCGATATTCGCAAAATTTATTATGCATTGTGTAAAATGTTAATAAAACATCTGTTTTGATTCGTCTTGGTGTGTAATGTCTTTTTTATATTCATTCAAATATTAATTCAATTCAGAATATATGTTTCATTTTTATTATCTATCAATATATTTGTATTTCGGATTGATGTATGTGTGATGTATGAGTGATTTTTAATATGGTCCTTTTTAAAAATATAAATTTACCAAGAAATCGTTGGTTTCTTATTACAGACGATTTATTTAATCAGTAGCCAATAGTTAAAATGAAATATAACAAATATAAATATAGAAACTGAATCACACTCTAAATGACATTTGTGATTTATTTTTACTGTTCTATATATAACTAGCGGATTTGCCCGGCTTCGCCCGGGTTTTACCCGAGTGAATGTTTGTCTAACGAACATTTGTTAAAACAATTCTCTATAAACTTATAAAACGTACTCGGCTTCGCCCGGGGTTTTACCCGAGTAAAGGTTTGTCTAGCGAACATTTGTTAAAACAATTCTCTGAAAACCTATTTAAAAAAAAAGATATATTTTGATAATTTGAAACTCGTAAATTTGAATCTCTCGATATATTGTTATCATCGTCACAATGGGGGCCCTGCTTGCGAGTTAAATCTACAAATCTGCAAATAACTCTAAGGATATTCAAGATATTCAGGAAATTATTTTTCAAAAACCTTCCCGGTGATATACCTAATAATATCCCAAAATTTCACGGCGATTGGATGTATGGTTTTTGAATCTATAGAGTGCAGACAAACAGACATACAGACATTCAATTTCATATATATAGATAGATTCACTCTTCATTGTTGGCTTTTTATCTTACATTCATTCTTCATTGTTGGCTTTTTATATTACATTCACTCTTCATTGTTGGCTTTTTATCTTACATTCATTCTTCATTGTTGGCTTTTTATATTACATTCACTCTTCATTGTTGGCTTTTTATCTTACATTCACTCTGTTGGCTTTTTAAATTACATTTACTCTTGATTGTTGGCTTTTTATCTTACATTCACTCTTCATTGTTGGCTTTTTATATTATATTTACTCTTCATTGTTGGCTTTTCATCTTACATTCATTCTTCATTGTTGGCTTTTTATATTTTATTTACTATTCATTGTTTGCTTTTTATCTTACATTAGACGAATGGCCCGGGCAACGCCCGGGTTTTACCCGAGTGCGTATATATTTTAAAAACGTTTTAATTCAAATACTATTCGTTACAATTATAAATTGGCGCCGTGGATGTCTCTCTTGTGAAACTTCCCGCCCCAAACTGTGTGTGTCTTGAAAATATAAAAATAAAAATTTGAATTTTCATAAAGATTTCATCATGTCGATTTTTTTTTTGCATTTCACCTACTAAATCGATAGAGATAATTACATTTGCAACATGAACTTAGGTATATTGACTAAATAGAAAACTGCATAGTAATAAAGATCATTTTTTAAATGCACCATATCGTTTTTTTTTTCAATAAAATCGAAACAAAAATTAACGATAATTGCCTTAAAAAGAAATTGCCTTAAAAAAAAAAGAAACATTCGCGGTGATTTTGTCTTGCATTCGTTTATACAATTATTATATACGAATGACCCGGGCAACGCCCGGGTTTTCCCGATTAAATGCTTTTATTCAAATATTATTCGTTACAATTATAAATTAGCGCCGTGGATGTCATTCTTGTATATTATATAAATGAGTTTTAAAAATTGTAAAAAAAAAAAAAATGCATCGGCCGGGAATCGAACCCGGGCCGCCATCGTGGCAGGCGAGCATTCTACCACTGAACCACCGATGGTTATGAAAAATCCCATCCGTGAGCTTCAGACAGACAGAATAAGGCAAATATATAAGTAGATTCATTCTTCATTGTTGGCTTTTTATATTACATTTACTATTCATTGTTGGCTTTTTATCTTACATTCATTCTTCATTGTTGGCTTTTTATATTACATTCACTCTTCATTGTTGGCCTTTTATCTTACATTCACTCTGTTGGCTTTTTATATTACATTTACTCTTCATTGTTGGATTTTTATCTTACATTCACTCTTCATTAATGGCTTTTTATATTATATTTACTCTTCATTGTTGGCTTTTTATCTTACATTCATTCTTCATTGTTGGCTTTTTATATTATATTTACTCTTCATTGTTGGATTTTTATCTTACATTCATTCTTCATTGTTGGCTTTTTATATTACATTTATCCGAGTGAAAGTTTGCCTAACGAATATTATATATTATGAAGTATAATAAACAATGTTAAAGATTAGTTTTAATTATTAATCAAGATTGTGTGTGAATATGTGAGAAAGATGTAATATCGTTGTTGTTTTCTTGGCCGACTGTTTTACATATTGTAAAAGTTATTTGTAAATAATAGTTATACATTATTTATTTTATTCTGTTTTATGCAAAATTAATTTTGCATATATATATCACTATTTTAGTTTTACATAGTTAAGATTATTATTTTCTCTCCTTTTTCTGCGCGCTGGCACTCACTTCCGTTCAGCGCATTTATAGTTGTACCAGAAAATAAACTGACTTAATTTCTCTGGAATCTCCCGCTCTTTATCTTCGTTACAATCTGGTGGAGACGCTGTAACATCCCATTTACCTCTCAAAGGTGGACGTATCAAGGAGAAGAAGCCGGAGACTTCGAGGCTTATCGCCAACCGAATTGGATCAGGAATCTGAAATGTCAGTGAAAAGCGAAATGGAGGGATCCCAGTCGACTAGGACATCCTTTACCTGTCTTCAGCAACCAAGAAATCCATCTGCATTTGGAGGCAAGGACTCGGAGTGTCCTTATCAATGCTTAAGGGACTATGATCGCGTCTCCAGGCACAATGGTTGGGACGAATCTCTTTGCCTGGCTAATGTCATCTTCTATTTAGAAGGGACGGCCAAATGTTGGTTTGAAAACGTAGAAGAAAGCCTCAATTCTTGGCCAAGGTTTAAGGAGGAATTCCTAAAGATATTTGGTGATCAAGAGCATTTTGTGCGAAAGGCTGAATCAAAGCTAAAAATACGAGCACAAAGGATTGGTGAACCGTCTGAGTCTTACATCCAAGACATCCTTAACCTATGTCGACAAGTCAATCCAGCAATGGGAGAAATAGAAAAATTGGCTCATCTGATGAAAGGTGTTGCGGAGGACATCTTCCAAGCACTCCTTCCCGTTGAGATGGCAACGGTAGACGAATTCAGCAGACAGTGCCGAAGAATAGAAGACCGTAAGAAAAAAAGAATTGGAGTTGCTTATTTTGAAAGACTTGTCAATGTGGCTTCAATCTCGGGAGACAGTGACCTAGATTTTGAAAGCCTTATCCGGAAAATTATAAAAGAGGAAGTTGGCAAGGCCCTTTCATGCAAAGGCCCTCTCACGTGCTCTGAGCAACTGGAAAATGAGGTTTACCAGAGAGCGGAGAATACATTGGCGCCAATACTCAAGCGCCCAAATTACCCAACAAGAGGCTATAAACCCTGGCACGAAGTTCAAGATGCCAGAAGAGAATCCAAACCATACACCTCGAGGAAAACGGATGAATTTCGGACTCCTGATAATATTCCTATATGCTTTCACTGCAATAGGCCTGGACACGTGGTACGATATTGCAGAGAACGTCGTCGGCAATATCAGGAAGCTAGGGCAAATTTTCTGCTGGAGGAGGTGATACTGATCCATGGAGCCCCTCGGGAGATCGTGACGGACCGAGGCCGCAACTTCCAGTCAAAGTTGATACAAGAGTTGGCCAACTGCTGTGGGATCATCAAACGGTCCACTACGGCATATCATCCTCAGACCAATGGTCTTACGGAGAGGCTGAATAGAACCATGGCCGATATGCTGTCGATGTACGTAGACCTTGATCAAAAGAATTGGGACGAGATTCTACCTTTTGTCACGTTTGCATACAATACCGCGAAACAAGAGGCAACTGGATTCACGCCGTTCTTTTTAGTTCACGGGAGAGAGGCAGAAACCCCACTGGACGTGCTGTTTCCCTATCCAGAAACCACCGATAGTGACGAATATATTCAAGAATTGGAAACTAAAGCAGAAGAGGCACGCCAAATTGCACGATTCCACATTCTGAAAGCCCAAGACGTCAATAAAACAAACTATGACTCAAAACACAGGAGAGTGACGTACCATCCAGGCGACCTGGTGTGGATTTACACACCAGTACGACGTGTAGGACTGTGCGAGAAACTGATGAGACGCTATTTTGGACCTTACCATGTGACCCGGAAACTATCAGATGTGACGTATGAAGTGAGACCAGTTGAAGATCAAGGAAGACGACATCGAACCAAGGACATTGTGCATGTGCTAAGGATGAAGCCCTACCATGGACCCATCGGACAGGAGGACTAGAAACACGTGAGCCCTTTGCCCCAGGGGTGATTCTCCTAGCTGTGAGGACACAGCCCTTTATAGGGAAGGGGCAATGTAAAAGTTATTTGTAAATAATAGTTATACATTATTTATTTTATTCTGTTTTATGCAAAATTAATTTTGCATATATATATCACTATTTTTGTTTTACATAGTTAAGATTATTATTTTCTTTCCTTTTTCTGCGCGCTGGCACTCACTTCCGTGCAGCGCATTTATAGTTGTACCAGAAAATAAACTGACTTAATTTCTCTGGAATCTCCCGCTCTTTATCTTCGTTACAATATGGTGTTATCTGAAAATTGCTTGTTTTGAATATTTTTTTAGATTGAGTTAAATGAATTGCTGAATTTTTTTTTTGTATTTATATATAAATAAAATTAACTCTGTTGATTTTTTTGTATTTAATCGATAACAGCTAAGTTACGCATGTTAATGTTAGGGAAAAATATTTTGATGTTAAGCAAAACCTGCTCCATCTCGTTTCACATAAATGTTGAAAATTTGGTTGAAATTGATGCATTGTAACGAAAGTTTTTAGTGATGTCCTCTCATGAAATTTGCATTTTATTAATATAGATATACATTATATATATATACACATCTTATATAAAGAAAAGAGATTTTCTGCATGTATTTTAGAATTGTTGAGATTATCTTAATTTTGGTTATCTTGAGGATTAAGCTATGGTGGTGCAGTCGTGGTTGAAAAAATAATCTTGAAAGTATAATAATAAAATAGTTTTGATCAGAGATTTCTTTATTTGAGCTATGAAATATATATAAAACATAATTTGGTATAAGTAATGCCTGGCTTAAGGCGAGTTAACAAAGGAAAACAAAATAATATTTACATAATGTACAAAGTTTTGAGCCGACTAACGCGGAAGAACAACAACGAGTTTTTATAAGGGAAGAGTGACCTCTGGCGGTCGATTTAGCAGTATTTGTATCTATGAAATATATTTCTAAATATAATAATATTTTAATATAACATACATATAGATGGAAAATTTGCCGTGAGGAAATTGATCCATAGGAGCATAGGGCGCCGTTAGATTTTGACGGGAGAGGCGCCCTATGCTTCTATATATACATATGTTTTTACATTTTAACATCTATCTCAAAATTTAGATTTTTATGCTATTTTGAATCATTCGAACAATTTTAAGTCTAACAAAATTCTGAAGTCCATGTGAATTGAGAAACAATATCTTGGAGATTTAGTTTCAATAAAAAGTAAAATAAATTATAATTAAATGTTGAAGAATAGTTTTTATTGACAATTTCCTGTTTATTTGTAAATGTGTTATATATACCTAATAGAATTTTGGTTGCTAAGCAACAAGTAAAACTATCTTTGTCAAAAGGTGTCGAAGGTCTAACTAGGTAAAAACATGTTTTTAACTTCGGCGAGAAGAAATAATGAAATATTTCCGACCTACCTGAGAATATTCATTTACTTGACTGGAAATATGCTAAGCAATGACTGTTTCTGGAAGCTTCGATTTGGAATTCTTTTCTTAATGGTCACCTTTGTAAGGATCTTTCTGAAATATTTAGAACCCAAGAAATCCTGGTATGCCTACGTTTCATGTTTGCAAATTGGCTTTATTTTCTGGATCAACATACTACTGTATAGGTATCGTCTCACAATCATACACATTTTCAAAATTCTTATAAAATTATGAAAAACTAAATCGTGTAAAATCATTTTCCTTCGATTCTTTATATTTTACCTTAGTATATATATTATTATTCTTCCTTATATCTTTTATCGATATATTCCTGATAATGATTTTTATATTATTGCTAGTGTGAATATTATTTTCGAACATTTATTATTAAGTACTAATTTTTTAAGCTTTTCTTATTTATTAAGTTTATTAAATAGCGCTTTACACATGTTAGGCAAAGATTTGATGGATAAAAATATAGCATTGAATGAAACCTTGAAGAAATTCAAATATATAAAAGAAGTTGCTGATATGAATAATGATTTTTATTATTGGCCTTTGTTACTTTATATTATTAACTCACTGATTATGTATTTTGCAAATGTCTTGCATATAAATTTACATATAATGAGTATTCAAGACATAAGCGCTTTAATAGCTGGAATTTTTTTACATATTTATTTTCTTGCATGCTTAACCTCTTAAGGAGAAAGTATCAAAAATCATTCGAAATTTTTCAATAGCGCTCTTATGTTAAACGAAAGCAATATTTCAATTTCAAATTCCAACTACTTGCTGCGATGTAGTTCACAAGATAGACAGGTGGTGATAAGTGCTGGTGGATTTATAATCTTGAGTTTGTCAACGCTCTTCAACTTCTTAGGTTTTGCTATTTCTTATAAAATTTTGATCTTTCAATTCAAATGATATTAAAGTGAAAAAATTTGTGGGACAAGACCTAGAGACCACATTTTCATAAAAAATATTTTGATATTATTTCTTTGAAGAGATAGTTGATTCTCTATATATTTATTTCTATATATATATATATATATATATATATATATATAAAGTAAAAACTATATAATAAAAATATAATAGTGATTCTTTATTTAAAATTTGAAGAGTAAACTGATAAGAATGATAATTTATATCAAGTAGATTTGATTAGATTAGCAAGCAAAATCTAAATTAATTATAAAAATAAATAGTTGTTTGGTTTTATAGTTTAGTTTTGTATTAAAATTATCTTTATTACTTTGATTATTTAAATTCAAATTATAAAATTTGTAAATTGTTATTATTTACATATATAATAACAATTTACAGATTTTATAATTTGAATTTAAATAATCAAAGTAATAAAGATAATTTTAATACAAAACTAAACTATAAAACTAAACAACTATTTATTTATATATATATAAATATATATATATATATAAATATGATTAGTTCCTGTTGACTCTTATAGAATCCTGTCGACTTTGAAAATGTGATGTGGTATCCAGTTCACTTAAACTATGGTGTGAGTCCCTGTCAACTCTCGCTATACTGTGTTGACCCAGAGGAACAGTCAAGATGGGGAGTTTTCCAGTACCTCTCTGCACCTTGGGAGACCTTTAACAATTCTCACAGAGTACAAGCAGTCGTGGTAGAGGCAGAGTGGAAAGCTTGGGAATGTCCACACAAAAAGGGAAGACAAAGTTGCACCAGGAAAGTCCGTGAACAGATAAAAGTTGAGCTAAAAGCGAAAGATGGAGATAGAAGAGTTCTTACTGGTCTACATGGTCGATGAGGAGGACCTTGGTGACAACCGACGAGGTCTCACGCTGATGGTGAAGTGACTATATTTTTAGCTAGGAAAGAGGTATTATATATCTTTTCCGAGAAAGGAAGTATTGCATTTCAGCAGATGCGACAAGAGCGTAGATCGGCTGGCGGAATTGTACACTGGCGCCGCCCTGACAGTTTCCTATCTATCTTTAAATGTTGTTGTGGGACTTCCATCTATCTCGATTTCTGCTTTAGCTCAACTCTTAATCTATTACAGAGTTTTATTTATTAATCTACAGTTTGTACAAAGTACATTACATATAATGATGTAATGACACATGTCAATCATGCGTATAATCATTTATAGATTTTTTCCATTATACAACAAGAAAATCTAGTTATAAGTTATATACAATATGGCGTTGTTGGTTTAAATTACCATATATATATGGTGGTTGGCTTCTCTTGATTTATCAAGAAAAAAAGTGTTGGCCAAATATCAAGGAACATGATGGCGCTCAGCAGGGTAGATTAAATTTGCGAGATAACTAGAAGAATATTGCTAGAAGAGGTAAAATTTCAGTAAACACATATAAAAATCGCTAATCAGTTGTTCATATTAAATCACATTAGATTCGAATTTCATGATGATCACCGCTTTTATTTTTACTCAGATACATCTAATTGTTCAATGACGTGCTTGCAGAAGATAAAATATTTTATTTTTTAATTTTTAGTGATTTTAAATAAAAGTTTTTCAAAATGTATTTTTATTTCTTAATTATATATCTATATTTTATTACAATGTTACAAAGAAAAATAATATAAATAATAAAACGCAAAGAACTTTATTATTCATAAACAAATTTTTTATTTTCTAATTATGTATATACAAGCACATAAACGATTTTTTTTTTCAAATTTACAAATAAGTAATTTATAATACAATATAATGCGGCTTATGATTGTAGAACGAAGTTTGAAAATTATACCGCAAATGTTTATTTTGAACGAAAATTCGGAATTTGTTTTAAGGAGAAATAACGATTATTTCTAACCTTAGATGATGTATGAAAGGATTAATTGTGAAGAATAATGATAAACGAAAAGATAAAGTGTCCAGGGATGGGAATCGAACCCACAGTGTTCCGCTTACCGGGCAGAACCCATGTCTTCTAGGCTACACTGGACATGTCAACTGCTCGGTAAGCGGAACAGTGTGGGTTCGATTCCCATCCCTGGACACTTTATTTTTTCCGTTTATCATTACTCTTCAAAATTCATCCTTTCATACTTCATCCCTAAGGTTAGAAATAATCGTTATTTCTCCTTGAAATAAATTCAGATTTTTCATTCAAAAGAAATATTTGCAGTTAATTTTCAACTTTCGTTTTACAAATAAGTGTAAATGCAGAAACCTTCGTTTTTCAAGTATTAATATACCAAATATTAATTTCCTCATATTCACCCCTCTACCTCCCACAATCGTCTGTAAAATATATTGATACATGGCTGATATAAACGTTGTTATTGAAGAGGATAATTATTCCTTTCTGTTTGACAACAATGGCTTCTCAACCAATTGACACATTTTTGCTATGCGATGGAAAGAACAAAACATTTACTTACCTTATTAATGTCAAACAATCTGCAAGATATTCTACGGGTCTTCATGATATCATATCGGAAAAAAAAACGCAATATTCTCCAACTAGATATCAAGATATTATCCCTTTCTATTTAAATATTTACATTTATCTGACTGGAAATATAGTCAGCAATGATCTCTTCTCAAAACTTCGCTTGGGAGTTCTAGTGCTGGTGCTCTCTTCACTCAAGATATTCTTGATATTTATCTCGAAAGCTTATGTATCGTCCTATATCCCTGATGTTAGCTATTACTGTCTGGCTCATCATTTATCTATACAAATACCGCGTGAAATATATCAATATATTGATTTTACTGAGTAAATATTATGGAAAATATCTAGATAAATATTTATTTTCCCCTCTATTTTGTTTGAATCTTGCTTTAATGATTTTTAACTTTTCTTATGATTTCTATAATAATTATAACAATGGACTTATTGTAATCTTGATTATTGGAGATGCTTATTTGGAATTAGCAATTATCTATGTTCACTTCCTTACTTACTCGTTTATAATCAGTTATTTGAAGTCTATTTCGTGTAAAGTGAATAAAGATATTGAAAATAAGCAAATTAATATTGATGAAGGATTGTCGAAATTTAAAAATATTAAGAAGCATGTAGAATTAATAAATGATTTATATTCTGTGCCCTTGATGGTTTTCATCATTATATCTCTTGGGAACTATTTCAGTACATTTGTTTATTTTTACATCCAATTGAGAAATACAGAAGAAATTGTATACAGTATTATTAGTATCATTTCATATAAAATAGAAGGATTTAAAAGCGGGAATGTTTCTTTTATACATGAAACGAACTTCTACTCTCCTTACTGCGATGAAAAAATATATTGGCCAAGCCCTCCCAATATATTTTTTCATCGCAGTAAGGACAGTAGAAGTTCGTTTTATGTATAAAAGAAACATTCGCGCTTTTAAATCCTTTTATTTTATATGTATAGATGGCGCGTTATTGCTTTGTGTTAAGTATCATTTCAATTTTCAATATTCTAATTTTTATATTTTTCCAAGGTGATGCAAAAAAAATGAATCAGATTCTTTTAACCGATATCTTTTGTTTGATGATCAAGATCTGTCAATATCTAACAGAAAATATTTAAAGCGTCGTAGCTGTCTTGATAGAATGGTTGTTCTGTATGCTGGAGGGTTTATTCCTTTGACTTTGTGTACTCTTTTCAGCTTCTTTGGCATTGTTATTTCTTACACTATTTTGATATATCAATCAAAAATCACTAAACATTGTTTAAAATGAATATTATATTTAAAAAACGATTTTATAAGATATATATAAATTAATTACAGAGAGGTAGAAAGTTGAAAATATCATATGAAACTAATATAAATCCAATTTATTGTATAAATGTTTATAAACATTATATTGTGTATTATCAATTTGAAATATATTTTTTTCCTTTGCCATATATTTGTTTTCTTGAACCTTTCAAACGTTCAGAATAGTATGATTAGACGTGAAAATCAGAGCAGAGATACTATTTCTCTTCAATATAGATATATATAACAAACTTTATTTTGATATTATATAAAATAGTATATTAAAATTCGAAACCATTATAGACGCGTATGATTCTTTTTTTTTAAATAAACGATTTCTACTGTCCTTACTGCAATGAAAACATTAATGGGAGGGCCTGGCTTATCAGTGGTGAACCCTCCCAACGGTTTCGCCAGTTTAATCTACCATACGCTGTTAGATTGCATAAGGACAGTAGAAATTGTTTATTTTCAAAAAAGAATCATACGCGTCTATAATAGTTTCAAATTCTGATAACAGATGGCGCGCTATTGCATCATAATATAATTGCTATAATAACAGACACAAATTGATATTTGCAGAAGAGCGATTGCTCGAAGCATTTTAAATATTTATAAATGAATGTATTTCTGCTGTCCTCAAAGCTTATGCCCATAGTTCATCTAAAATATCCATTCCAAGAGCTTAGCATCAGTATCACTATAAAAGGAATATGGTAAATGTAATATAACAGCGGTATGGTAGATTAAACTGGCGAAACCGCTGGGAGGGTTCACCACTGATGTGTCAGCCCCTCCTATTAATATTTTAATTGCAGTAAGGACAGTACAAATTGTTTATTTAAAAAAAAAAAGAAGCATACGCGTCTATAATAGTTTCGAATTTTGATAACAGATGGCGCGCTAATATATCATAAAATAGTATATTATTTTTCTATATTTTATTAGCATTAATCTCTTTTCAATTAAACTCGTAGACGGAACTTAAGGAAGTTGTACTCTCTAGCATTTATATCGGGTTTCAGACAAACTCTGAAAGATATTTGATACACACAGAGACCTTTATAGAAGACACATGAGATAACCAATTGTAAACAAAATTGGCTTTCACCCTTAAAAATACAACAAACACAACAACAAAAACAGCTGACTGGCGACATTAAAGATTTTCCACTTCCTTTAGTTTTATATATGCGTGTATATGTTGAATAATTAAGGCATTTAAACCTTTTTTTGATGAAATACGTATACTAGTAGATTCGTCAAATTCAATCAGTACTGATAAAATGCTAATATATTGTATTCTCAAGTCATTATTTATATTTTATTGAAAACACAGTTTATTACAACGTGCATAGCTCGAGTTGTTAGTTCTCATATGTGACCAAACTAATAATATGTAAATTATAACAAGTAAAAGTATAATTTCAAATATATAGCACGCATATATATTTCCATCAAAGAATGAAATTTAGCAACTCCCTCCTAAATATATTACGAATATAAACAATAGATGTATATAGATGCTTTCAATTTAAAAAAAAAATTGAACCAAGGTATGACTTCTTTTATTGAACATATAAATTCTTAAATATACAAAATAAATATATATTTGTCTTCCTATTCTTGGATCCCACTTTTTATACACAAAGATTCCTATAGATTCCTTAAAATATTATACGGATTGAGATAGTTATCGATTTTGTTCATAAAAACTTCGGAAAATACGAGAGGGACTCAAAATAATTGGAATTACTTCATAGAAAATATGTGCTCTGTTCTTCAAAATACAACTTCTCAGTATTAAATATTTAGGTAATGAAGTATTTTTAGTATTTAGGATTGAAGTATTTTTAGTATTTAGCATTGAATATTTAGTATTGAAACTTCGAACTACTTTCCCATAAGACTACTGTAATTTTCCGAACGTTTTATTGCAATTTCGAAGCACTTTGAATTATTTCTTTTTGATACCTGCAGGCGCTTTGGTCACATGCAAATTTATTCCGTCGTTGGAAAAACGGTTTCTTTTTAAGTTCCTTTTGAATATCGGAAACATGAAGAATCCGTGGGGGCTATATCTTGTGAATAAGGTACGTGAATAAAGATATCCAAGCTTGAAGCGTCAATCCCTTTGTTTCTCGTTGAGAAGTCTGGGTACAAACTTTGCTGACATTCCTAGCATTCAAAAATAAAGAGTTTAAGAATTGTCGTCCATTTTCCCCTGTCGATCTTTATTGGGCATATTGCGATTTTTACCATTTTGTTCTCGGTTCAAGCAGATGAAGGACAATAGGAACGGGGCTGATGCATAGTGATCACTTCTTCATTTTTCAAATGAGAATATCCTTCATTTACTCGAGTTTTACAAATTGCAATTTTTCAATGTAAGCTGTTTGTATTATCATAACAGTTTCAGGTACCAAATAAAAAAAAAGCTTCATATCGAACGTTGTTCGTAATAATCAGCCCTTTTATCGGGTCGCAAGGGCACTATAGAGAGCCAAAAATAACTGTCGCATAGATAACATTCGTCATTAAAAAGGGATACACTTGGCAGACTGAGGTTCTATAACAGCTCCCAAGCAGCTCAACCTGTTACTTTAAGTATCCGAAGCACAAAATATCTATCTCACGCTTTTGGTTATTTTTGGTTCTCCCATTTCGTATAAGTGTTTTTGAATCGAGAAAATTCATATAATAGAAACCTTACAGATATTCTAATATAATACGATATTTTTACCAAGATAATTCAAACAGAAATTAATTTTGAATCAAAATATTCACCAGCGACAATATATATGTATAATTAGTATTTATTATACAAAGCAATAACGCACCATCTATATATAACGAATGAAGACATTAAGACGCGAATGTTTCTTTTAACAAATAAATCAAACTTCTACTGTCCTTACTGCAGTGAAAAAATATTGTGAGGGCTTGGCTCATCAGTGGTGAACCCTCCCAGCGGTTCCGCCAATTTATTATAATGTATTGGTATTTATTTTAATGAGATGATATATACAATAATAAACATTTCTCATGATTAATTATTGATTATTTATATATATATTATAACTATTATCACGTGTGTCATATAGTGATATGAAACCTTTTATTCAACAAAATGAAATCAAAATAATTTAAATGTACTCAAAAGGGGGAAGGGGTAGTTAAGCAACAAAGGAACTACTGTAGCCTGAACCACCAAGAAATAAATGTATAAAGGTATTTCTATTGCAATATGTATGTAATGTTTATAAATTTAATTGCCATCTATCGACAAAATATTGAATGTATAATTTTTGGCAATGTGTTTCTTTTATCTTTTTATTTCTACAGACCATTCATGTTATGTATTTAATGTATGTCGTTATATTTGTGAGAACATATGTATTTCGAGAACTTTATTGAACTATGCCTGTTACCTCTCAAAATTATATTTTTACAAATTTGATATTTGAAATTGAACACCTCATTTTTATTTTATATATAGTTTATACACTCCACCGGGCTCTTTCTTTAGCTGAATAATATTCTGGTTTCGACTAGGTATTATTCATCTACATTTTAGAATTTTTTTCAAAATAATAGTCTATTGGTGATTGAGAGATTCCCTATTTTTCTCGAAATATAAATCTTCCCACAACTGTGATGAAGTCTTAGTAACGCTAAACATTTTCTGAAGAATAACATTGATATATAAGAAATGATATTTTGCTAAGCGCGGGCAATACCGCTTAATAAATGGATGTATTTTACCAGAGAGTGTGTGGATCCTTTTTATAATTACATCAATATTTTATCAGCATCAACACAACCTCTATATATAAAGATTATACACATTAAATAAATTTAGACAAGACACCACACATTGAATAAAATTATGATTAGTTTAAGACATACAAACAAAAAAGACTCACCAAGAGGACGAAATAAATAGCAATATGAAAAATTAAGTTTAACTTGACCGCTCATATGAGAATTTTTACGGTAGAGTGCCATCTACGGGGTTGGCCTCTGTTGAATAATCAAGTAAATTCACTGTCCAATATTGTGAAATAAACCTAAATCAGAGAGTTAAGATGGTATTTTTGCGTTGTTGGTTGACAAAAAAAAAACTTCAATGGGTACAAAGGATCTTTAGGACTTTATTTAAGCTTAATAAATAAAATAATTGCAGAAGAATTCAAAATAAAGCAACAATAAAAAAAAACAGAAGTTACAAACTCACCAACTGCAGCACAGTGAAGGAAAGCAGGAGCAGAACAGGAGACAGAAGTTCGTAGAACTTTCTATAATCTTCCAGGAAGTACAAGTACACGTCGGCGGTAAGCGGCAGTCCGACTTCTTGAGACAGCAGCGTTTGTTTGGAGTCCACCACGTAGCTTCGTTCTTCTTCCTCAACTTTTCATCTTTCATCCCTCCGTTATGAGTTCCTCGTCCTTATATATATACCGGGACGAGGTCATTCCAGAATAGATCTTTCCAGAACGGTCATGGTTGATCAGCCAATCAGAAAGCCGCCAGCACCAAGCCTTGCGCAATCGCTTTATATTGGCCAATCAGTCGTCTTCCGCTTTTTCTACATTATTCTTAAACGTTCTAGAACATTCTCACTCCATTCTGGAATGTTCTTTTTTTTTCTACGTAACACTGCCCTCATTAGGACTGATCGTCCCAAATAGTCCATTGTTCTGGAACAGTAGTACCCCCTGAAGGGTGCTAACCGGTTGTAGTGCACCACTTTGGGTTCAGACGTCGGGGTCTTCTGAATCCGATAGATGACATCATTGAGGCATTTGATGATCTTGTAGGATCCTTCCAACGGATAATTGAGTTTAGGAGAAAGTCCTTTCTTCCTTTGAGGATTATGGAGCTAAACCATTTCACCCTCTTTGAAAGTCTTTTTGGAAGTTTTGACGTTGTACCTGTCCTTCATTTTCTCACTGGAAAATTGAAGCTTTTCTCTTGCCCACAAGTGAAGGTCAGCATCCTTTATTCCAGGTAAGAGATGTACTCATTAGTGCTTTCGAAGGTTTCTTCTGTACGACCAAGGATCACATCACAAGGCATTCGGAGTTCATGACCAAATAGCATTCTAGCAGGGCTGTAACCAGTCGATTCATGCTTAGCTGATCGATAGGCCATCAGGAGCATGGGAAGATGTTGATCCCAGTCTCTTTGATTCTTTTCGATAAACATAGTCAGGTGTTGAGTAAGACTCCTGTTAAAACGTTCAACCATTCCATCAGATTGAGCATGGAGAGGTGTAGTTCTTTTTTTCTCAATGCCCAGTCGTCTACACAGTTCTTGGACAATTTTTGATTCGAAATTTCTTCCTTGGCCAAAATGCAGAATTCTTGGCACACCAAAATGCAGACCCAATCTTGAAGTAGCGCCCTCGGATAGAGTTGAAGCCTCTTGGTCTGGAATAGAGATTGCGACAGGCCATTTAGTGATGTAATCCATTATTACCTGGATGTATTTATTTCCTAGGTCGCTTTTTGGAAAGGGCCCTATAACATCTGTAATGTTCATTTCTTTCTACGTAACAGTATTTATGATCAATTAATCCCTTTCGCTAAAGGTTTAGCTAGGCATTGATAGAGTTGATATGTTTTCATGAAATATATCTTGCCAAATTCTCTTCCATTTTCACGTTAGATCGGTAACATCCTGAGCTAATTGGAAAGCCCAGTTTATCAAACCCAAATGTGCCTTATTGGGGATTAATTCGGTGATTTTCTGGTAAGCAAGATACGCGAAAATAATCAGTATAAATTATTGTCGCATGTGGTTAGGCGTCATACAGCTAAAATGTAAACCCAATATGCATGTTATGAAGTACAATACAGTTGGGAATTGAATGTCGTCGACGTGCCGTGGTATTATGGGTGCGACCCAAAGGAATAAATCCCGTTTGTCTGGACCCATGGTATCTCACCACTGTCCAAAATGTTTCGTGATACGTCTTTACTAATCATCGAGGCTCAATTCCAAACTGGACTCATCACTGAAGAAAATTCTACCCCTCTCAGTCGAATCTCAAATTGAATGAGTCTGGCTTCAATGCAAACTCACTTATCAGTGTTCCCAGTTAAAGAATAGTCCGCGAAAGAGACGCCGTGAGCTCGGTCCATTCAGAGCCAATTAATGGTCCTTGAATACAATGATGCATTATTTACATGTTGAAACGTTTTTAAATCTGTGTGAGAGAGGTGCTCTGAAGAATGCTCAATCCTCACGATCATTCGTCCCTCTAAGTCGACTGTATCTTCTTGATGTTGGTCGATTCATCCATTTCTGCCGTCAAATAATGCCATCGGTCCTATTTAAATGTCGAACAAGCCTCTGCGTAAACCAACCAGATTCTTCCAGGCCAATTGTACGTACTAAATTAAAGGCTAGTATATGCAAACAGGGCACGTGGACATTTTTGTGACACATAGTTCATTTTTTGCTTAGTTAAGATGCGCTGCATAATTAAATGTTTATTAATTGGCCACCGATATATAATATTTTGCATATTCAGTCGATGTTTTGTATATAAGTTGCAAACAAAATGGACAAAGCCATAAACTAATTATAAGTCAATATAAAGTAAAAGACTTAAAGAACGTATGTTTCTTTTAACATAAAGAAGAATTTTGTTTTATGTGGTTAAAAAAACATTTTTGTATTTTAATATTTTTATTTCTTGTATATATTTAATTTGGCAAGGAGAAGCAATAATAGTTTCTAGCTCACTGATATAAGTAAGGTGTCAAGTCCTTTTTCTGTACTTTCCATTAGAATCCCGTTATTTCGGCTTCATGCCAGGGGTTTGGCTTTGAAAATTGGGTACAAGGGTTTGACTGAATTTTTTCTTATAGCTGTTTGCTAGCATTTCTGATGACTCATGTGAGAACAATGTCATTCAATTGTTTGTTTTCAATTAATAAAATAAAATAAATATGAAATTGAAAGAATAAAGAAAATATTTCACAGAATAATGTAAATTCAGATATCAAATGAATAAATAATAACTTCAAATTGAATATTGAATATTAAATGAAACAATCATTTTAGAAAAACAATGTCGCTAGGCAATATTTATCTCAAACCAAAACATCTTAGTCAAAATCTGAGAAAATATTTCTGAATAAATCTTATCAAGAAATGCATCCTTTCTCAAGAGATGTTAAAGATATATTTCCAGGATATTTGAAATTCTATATCTATCTAACTGGGAATATCGTCGGCACGGATCGTCACTCAAAGTATCGTTTGGGAATACTTGTAACCATATTACTTTGTGTGGGAATAACATCATACTTTATAAAAGAATATGACCATATATATGGCATCAACTACCTACCTTTTCTTATCCCTGTATGTATCAACGTCTATTTTTATCTTCATCGCCATGATTTGGAAAATATTCATATCTTAATATCAAAAATGATGAATACATATAATATGATTGATAATTCACACTTTTTATATATCTTTTGTTTCAATTTTATAATTAATTTGATAGATTCGATTTATTTCGGCATTTATTATTATTATTTTTATAGAAATGCCTTTTGTTTATATCTGGGTGCAATTCAGGCTATCACTTGTATGCCAATGAATGTACATTTTATTGTCTTATCTTTTATGTTGAATGTCCTTAATAATTTTCTATCTATGGTTAATAAGTCTATGGCGTTTAAAAATTTGAATATTGATGAAGCATTAGGTTATTACAGAAAAATAAGAATAATTTCAGATAAATTAGGTTATTTATATTCATTACCTTTGATGATTTTTATAATATTCTTGTTTTTGCAATATTTTTCTTTCATATATTACAATGACTTTTCGAGTTATCTTTTGATTTTACACATGACAGCTATCTTTTTTTGTTTCATCTGTATTTGCTGCCAAGGAGAAGCTTTAAAAACGAAGTGCGAAGTTTTGTTTCAGGCGATAGTTTTCAGAGATGTAAGTCATCCACCAATTTGTGAAAATAATATTATAATTTTATGCAACCCACAATGGCAACATGTTGTTATATATGCGGGTGGATTCATTCCAATGTGCTTTTCTACCATCTTTAGCTTCATAGGATTTGGAATTTCCTACACACTTCTCACAAAGCAATTAATGAAATCAATATCAATGTGATATTTGAAACATTTTATTTTACCATATACACACACAATTCTTAGAAGTCAAATTTTCATTTTCTAGTAAAAGGTCAAAAATCTAATATTTACAATATATCTCTAAATTTATAAATGTATAGAGAGATATTATATGTTGCATTAGCGCGCTATCTGTTATGAGAAATACAAACTATTGTAGGCGCGTATTATTCTTTTTAAAAAACAATAAAATATTTATTTACCTCTGAAATAAATATATTAATTCGATTTCAAAATATCAAACGATTGCAAATGAATCTCAATCAGTAAAATCGGCAAAAAAATTATCTTGATAGAAAGACCGATAATTAGCTGTCAAATACTTTCCCCCCGTTCTGCTATTCATGGAAACAATATAGACGCCATCTAAGAAATATTTTTTTGCTTGCAGCCATTAATGTTATCCTGAAAATTTGTATGAAAGCGTTATGTAAAAATACCCTTCGAATGAACTCTCTGAATCTTAAGTATATTTTCGATGATATATTCAGAAACTATCAACGCTAAATATTCTTTGACCATGGAAAATCAACAATGTAGTAATATATTCTCATGTTCCTTTTTTATGAGATTTCAGGAAGTTATTGAAGATACTTAATGGGTTATCTACGCTCCTCAGTGAAATTAGAAATGTTTACCGAAGATGTTTCCTCAATGTCACTCAGTGAAGCTTCTACGAAAAGTTCATAAAATACTTTTTACAGTCGACTCTCGAATATTTGAAACTCGTTAATTTGAATCTCTCGATAATTTGAAATTGTTTCCCGGTCTCTTTAAAAACACTCTATAAGTTGAATAAAATCAATATTAAGTGGTCTCCGTGGTAATTTTAAGTTGAAGGAATATTTATCTTGCCACAAATGAATATTTGTGTAAAACTATACATATTTTAAAAATAATAAATCACGAGTTTGATCAAACTGTTGTTTACTTGATTTTAATAATTTGTAAGATTCTATCTGAAAATATATTAAAATATGAGGGAAAATGTTGCCGGCGACTTTCTCAAGCCAGACCAGCCCGCGAAATAACTAAACAAGTTGGAGCTCAATTTCCCACGCCAATCGGAGTCAGATGTTTTACATTTCAACAAGGCGACTAGCGTAGGCGGCCGTACTGGAAAGGTTCAATTTTTATAACACGTGGACTATAGTCACTTCTCGCACCTACAGACAGAATATTCGAAGCAACTACCGTCGCGATCCACACTCAAAGGTGAGTGCTATTGTGATTTGTGCTATTAAAATAAATTCGAGAAATAACAAGTGTATTTTCATAAGTGATAATAAAGTTCGCATTACCTCACGATGCGAGTAGTAAAAGGTCTCGCCAGGGTGGATATCTTTAACCCTTGTTTGAGAAAGGGCAAGACCCGAAAACTCCCAATAAATGTATTACTTTAAAAAATGCGGTAAATCACTTATTTAATATTGCATCAACATAGTATGTATAGCCCGAAACTTCCAAATATTTCAAAGTTTTGTTTAATTGATTTTTTCCCTTCCATTTCTCTTTGTTGTTCAAACTCCTGTTATTTTGAACTATGGATAAATTGAATTTTTTTCTGTTCACTTGAGTTTCAAATTATCGAGGTTCGACTGTACATGTTTTTCAACTAAGTCTCTGCTTCAAATTTCCTGAAGCAGCAAATACTCGAAAGCTTGAGAGAATGTATAAAAAAGCAAGAAACTTATCCTCGGAGGCCGTTTTTTATAATTGCTCACATTTCAGACGTTTCCATCTTTCGAAATAATACTTGCGTTTTTGAATATATATAATATAAAAGAAACTTTTACAAAATTGTTTGGAAGCATTAGAGCCAAATAACGAGTCATGCATTATTTGTCAGGAACATATAGAAATACATTGTGTCATCAATAGATATAGGATATGCGTAAACATGATAGTAGATGTAACATATAACTAAGATTATAATATTGGTGAAGAATAAAGGAAAGAAATTCAGTTTCCCTGAACATTTGGTGTTTGTTGATAGCAACATTAGAAGTTCATCTAGGTCGTTACGTCGATGGTACTTGTAGATGTTGATGATTACGGCAGTACGCATAGGTAAATAGGTTAGTCCATACATGTCACTTGGCACTTGAAGATAATATCACATAATTCCATATCTATATATATATATATATATATATATATATAGACCGTTCTGGTATAGTAACTCTCCCACTTGACATTCCAATAATGGTCCAGATGTCAAGGCATTTAGCTCTTGAAGTTAGCACCACGACAAAAATAGGCATATTCAGAGTTTTTAACGAGATTCAGCTGATAGTTTTTCACGAGGGTCCGAACTTATAAAGTTCCAACTCCATTCTGGGCTGTGCCTGCGACGTCTTCTATTGGCTTGTTGTCTCCATCGTTACTAACAAATTCGGTCATGTTTCTCTGTACTTCCACATTCCTACTCTCTATACCTTCCATATTAATATTAATTTATTTATAATGTAATTTTATTCAATTTCGCTAGCTAAACAAAGCGCGCAATCAAGCATTCTAACCATTCTAACCCTACAGACAGCCGAGCCGAGAATATATATAGAGATGGGCCATAATATCTATTCAGAGCCTAGTAGCTCACATTGTTTACGTTTCCAGCGTAAGTCCCGGTGTATAAGTGGGATACCAGTTCATTGGTGGAAGCCAAATTTGAATAAAGAAAATCTAGTTCTAGGGGCAGGTTTACCAGAGGTTGTCTTCTGTGAACTGCGACCGAGAGCGAAAATAACAGATCTCATATAACTGGGTTATTCTGATATTTTCCTTCCACACGTTTCTTAGGTCCTTACTCTGATATTTTTAGACTGCTCATATCAACATCTCCTATCTTGAACTTCATCACATTATGTAAGTGAAGTGAGTTTTCTGAATGCCCGAAATTAATCAATTCTGCGATCAGATTTATTCATGTAATATTTCAAATGATTAACCATTTTTGGCAAACATTTAAAATTCTTTCGATATAATATGTTGAATGAAATATAAACTTCGAATCTAAAAACATATTATCACCAGAGAGACACAAAGAAAATGTATCAGGGGTGCAAAAATGAAATTCATTTGAATATTTAAAAAGAAAAAGGAAAAGGTATCTCTTTATCTGGTAAATGAAAGTTTCTGATGGCTTTCGCCATCTATCGAATAAATATCAAATATTCATTGATTTTCAATTATTCAAGAATTGGCCAAATACCCATTTTTGATTAATCAAGATAGATCCATCCGTTAGATGGAGCAAGCCAATAGCAACTTTCAGTTGCCCGTTAAGGAGATGCCTTTTTCTTTTTTAATTCGTGAACCTTATCCCAGTACAATATAACATTTGTCCAAATTTTTCACATTCAAAAATTTGTATTCTAAAAATAATAAAAATTGCTTCTTTCAATTCAAAAAAAGGTATAAGCTTCATTAATGTTATTATTCTTTGTGATTCCAAGGTAATTTCTATATTATAAACGATATTTTGATTTAAATGAATGCTCTCATATTTATACTCAACAAATTTAATCAGACCTTGTAATATGATAAATTAGTTTATCTTTAGTACCTTTTATAAGTTGAAATGAATATTTTGTTGAGGTCATGTTGCTAGGAAACTATTGTCGAACCTATCCATTTGGCGTGAGTATATCTGCGAATCAGATATGATTCATAACGTTAGAAATATGATACCATTTTATCTGAAGTTTTACATTTACCTAACTGGACATATAACAGGTACTGATGAATATGTTAAAGTAAGACTAGTGATGCTAATTACAATAATCATATCATTTGGAATTGTAGGATATTTTCTTCAAGTGCCAAGTGACATGTACGGACTAACCTATCTACCTCTGCTTACTGCTATAATCATCAACATCTACATGTACCATCGACGTAACGATCTTGATAAACTTCTAATGTTGCTATCGACAAATACCAAATGTTCAGGAAAACTGAATTTTTTCCCTTTATTCTGCGCTAATATTGTAATCTTAGTTATATGTTGCATCTACTATTATGTCTACACATATCCTATATCTATTGATGACCCAGTGTATTTCTATATGTTCCTGACAAATAATTTGGGATATTTATTGATGAATGTACATTTAATTACTTTATCTTATATCTTGAACTTATTCAACAATATTTTATTTCAGCTCCAAAATGATTTAGTTATACATCAACAATACTTTAAAAGAACTCTATTTCATATTAAAAATATTATTATAATTTTTGATAGACTTAACGATATATTTTCTTGGCCTCTTTTAATCTATATCATATATGCATTTGTAGAATACTTTAATACTATATATTATAATGATCTTTATAGATTGTCAATATTCATTTATTTGTCATTTCTTTTTGATTGTATAATATGCGTTTGTTTTCAAGGTGAATTAGTAAAAAAGAAGTTTGAGAAAATTTTCCAAACCCTCTGTTTTGATGAATCCAGACTTCTGTTTATTAAAAGCAGAGACTACTTATTTCTATCTAATCCTAAATACCATCATCTGGTTCTATACGGAGGTGGTTTCATACCAATGACCTTGTCTACTCTTTTTAGCTTTACAGGATTTACAATTTATTGTACTACTTTATTCCGTCAAATAATAAAATAAATCATATGTTAAAACAAAAATGTTCTCATATCAGTGAGGACAGTAGAAGTTTGTTTTTTTGTGTAAAATAAACATTCCTGCTTCAATAACTCTATTTCTTATATATAGATGGCACATTAATTCCTTAAAATTGAATTCTATGTAAGTAGTTTCGCGATGTATGCTAAATGTAGTTATATGGTATATTTCTATATATGTTGTGTAAATGTTTGTTGTTCATATGAAATCACTTGTAAGCCAGAGATACATGTATATATCTATAAAATGTCAAATTAAAAATAAATGTTTATATTATTATAACAACATATTTGTTCAATAAATTATGTTTATGTTTTAGGCATTTCTTCAAATCCTGAGGAGTGGCTTGAGAATAAAGAGATAGATGTCAGAGATTCAATGGCGACAAACATCCGCTATCACAAGTTAGGCTCAGAGAGGAATTCGAGTTTCAATGTTTTGGTAGCCTTCTTCAGAGGTTTCAAAGATACGCCAGATCTGTCTTCGTTAAAATCAAAGATATTTACATAAGCGTGGCGCAAAATATACCTCAATGGCCAAAGCTTTAATTCTAGAGGTTACCAGAGAATTCAGATGAGTATTCAATTTCATATTTGTGTGGATACTTTAATTAGGGTAGAAGTAAAAAAAAAGGTTATATATATGTGATGAGGTCTGGTAGCTTCTTGTAGAATCCTGTCGACTAACTATGTGATGAAGTCCTGTTGATTTAATCTATGGTGTGCGATCCCTGTCAACCCTCGCTATACTGTGTTGACCGAGAGGAACAGTCAGGATGTGGAGTTTTCAAGTACCTCTCTGCACCATGGAAGACCTTTTACAGTTCTCACAAAGTACAGGCAGTCGTGGTCGAGGCAGAGTGGAAAGCTTGGGAATGTCCATACACAAAAAACGAAGACACAGTTGCACTAAGAAAGTTCCATGAACAGATAAAAGTTGAGCTAGGAGTGAAATATGGAGATAGAAGAGTTCTTACTGACTACATGGTGGATGAGGTGGACCTGGGGTACAACCGACGAGGGCACACGCAGATGGTGAAGTAACTGTCAAGTGACTGTGTTTATAAGTTAAGACGGGTGCCTTATGCGACAGGGGCGTTGATCGTCTGGTGATATTCTAAACCGGCGCCGTGGCAGTTTCCATCTTCAGACCTTGTTGTTTTGTAACTGCTACATCTAGATCTCTGCTTTAGCTCAACTCTTAATCTATTACAGAGATTTATTTATTCATCCTCAGTTTGTACAAAGTACATTACATATGATGATGTAATGACACATGTCATTAATGCGTATAATCATTTACAGATGTGTTTCTATGATACAACATGAGAATATTGTTATAAGTTATATACAATATGGGGTTGTTGGTTTATTTTACCACATAGATGGGCCCTGGGAGTGAAAGGGTTTATCCGGGTTTGAGCGGTAAAGCCTCTCTAACACAGGTAAGTAATTAAAATTTATTTTAATCAATTTAAACTGTGAGGGTTGAAAAGGGCTATAACAAGATGATTTGTTTGGATATATAAGAGTGAAATGAAAATTACATTTTTGTTTGATTTAAAAAAAAAATGATGATTAAAATAAAATGATGACATAAAAATTCACATTCTAAGACAATATTTGCGAGCGTTGGAAAGGGTTAGTAGTTGAAGAATATCCAATTGTAAGTATTACACATGCAACCAAATAATCAGTTCCAGGTGCAAAGCGAGGATATAGACTTGAGCGTCTTCCTAGGCAATGTTTCACTTGCGATCCTATATAAGGGTTACATTGCTTTGTCACAATTGTAGGGTTATTGAGTTAAAAGTTGTTGAAAAGAAGTTGCTTATTAATATGAATGGAAGGGGTGGTAGAGCCATGCGATAAATAGAATTGTAGCGACAGTATGTGATCTGACTTGACATGGAATCAAAGGTTGATTGTGGTCCGCTAGAGCTGAAAAAAAAAGTTGAAAGTTGAAAAAAAGTGAACGCTTTGTGCATGCGTTGTTGATGTGCTCTGCGGATGATTGAAATAAACTCTTGAAGCGGGTTCAGGCCAGAAGTTGGGATTTTTAAATCTGGGGAACTGTGTTCAAAGAGTTTGTTAAAATTACAAAATTAAAAAAAAAAATTGTCAAGCAGTACTGCCGTTTTTCTACGATGGTTTGAAGCAATGGCTGAAATAGATATTGATGAAAATGTATAGGGAAGTGTACATATAATGATCTACATTTTTAAAGATAAGGTTTACTATTTGATTCTCACAAGGTATATTCATATCGTAATTTAAACAATGTGATATGTAAGTAATAAAGTATGACGTCTTTTCTAGTCGTCTCAAAGTGACACCAGCTTGCCACTGGACACCCGGGGGATCCAGAGAGGGACAGAGAAGGGGCGTTGGTCCGGATGTTGACAGTTAGTTAGGTTATAGGGGATATTTTCGGACGTTTTGGCTCCTCTCTGCCTCCGCGGCTTCATGCAGGACGCCGAGCTTTCCTGAGATAATCCTCAACTTTTTCCTGGTCCTGGTGCCACGTGAGACGTACTAGGAGAGCGTCTTTTTCTCCCAAACTTTGTCCTTACTGTCCCGTGCGGACTTCCCACTCTGCACGCCTTGCCACTCAACCCCGACTGCTTGCAACTCACTTGTTGTCTTACCCGGGTTTACGACATTCATATTTTAAGACAAATTGAGATTTAGAATAATATTCTATTTTTTCTTATATTTAGAGTATTAGAGTAAGTATAAATTTTATTGAAGTTGTAAAAAGCATATTTATTGAAAAAAAAGTATGTTTTTCAATATAACTTGCTACATATATTTTACTATATGTTTGTTCCATGTAATATGTTTATGCTATAATAGCATTTATATTGTAAGCAGCAGCTATGCATTTTCAGTAACTGCTTTTTTATGGGTAGGCTCAATTTTTTGCTGTCATTTGTTTAGGTAGGGTTTATATTTATCTGCTTCACAATATATAACTGCTCATATATATCTATATGGTACAACCATATTTTTGAATAAATATATTTAGATATATATATGCAAATATACTCATATTTAAATGAAGAAATCTACAATCAGAAATCGATTGGTGCATAATTTTACATGATGTTTGTTTTTAGAATAAATTTATTCGAATCAAGATAGCTTTTTTTTCATGCTTTTAGAAGTAAAGATTTTATTTTTAACGTTTCATAATGTTAGAATGGTTTTAGGTTTTATTTTATTTCAAAATTAATACATACGATTTTATTTAATTGTAAAATAGTTTATTAAAAATTAAAATAACAGAACAAAATAGTTAACTTATACCTTAGAGTTATTTACATTCTTATTTTTACAGCAGTGTGACAAGATATATATTTTAAAACATTTTGAAAGAAATAATTAATAATTAATATTTCATAAAATATTGATGTCTAAAATTGAATTCATATATTAAACACATAATACTTTTCAAATTAAAGTCTTTGGAAATAATATTGCTTTTTTCCCATCCTGCAGGTCAAAATTACACTGCAACATGCTATCCTAACTCTGGCTTTTGGCATAGATATTTATGTATTGTGAAAGTACTGTTTGCTACCTTAAGCTCTGAAGAGATTATAATGTAGTTCCATCATGTGGAAATCACACCATAGTTAAAAAGAACGCATGAAGCTGGTGGCATATTTTGTGCCCTGTATGAAGCTAGCGTTCAAAATTTAATTTTTTAAAAAGATATTTCAATTGTTGCCTTATTTTTACATGTTACTGACCCATACCGCTGATCCATATAGGGTAAATTAATAGCTCATTTCACATTTCACTTTTATTTAAGGTCTTGGCAATATATATATATATATGGTAATTTAAACCAACAACCCTATATTGTATACTACTTATAACAAGATTGTCATGTTGTATATAGAAACATATCTATAAATAATTATACGCATGATTGACATGTGTCATTGCTTCACCATATGTAATGTACTTTGTACAAACTGAGGATGAATAAATAAAACTATGAAAAAATGTACAAATGTGATATTGTACTGGGATAAGGTGCAATAATTAAGAAAAAGGCATATCCTTATCGTGCAACTGAAAGTTGCTGATGGCTTGCGCCATCTATTGGAATAAATATCAACTATTATCGTTGATTCTTAATTATTCCAGAATTGGCCAAATACCCATTCTTGATTAATCAAGAAAAGCTAACCACGGACGCGTTTCGGGCTGTTGGCTCTCATCAGCGTGGTGCAAGCTGTACCTCAATGAGAGAAAATATGGTTTTACGGGCTACTAACCAAAAGTTATGATTTTTGAGCCCAAGCGCGATGTCAGGTGGCAAGGGACCCTAGGATCTGGCGGCAGGAGATGTGTCGCAGGGGTAGTGGAAACGTTGGGCAAGCAGGGGAACAGCGCGGGAGGGCGCTGGTTTTGCGGGACCTTTGAAGTTGGTCCTTTTTGCGGGTGGGTAGGGAGCCTCAGGCTGCTTCCTTTTGGTTGGAGCCGGAGAGGCGGGCTTGGTGGGGTCGGTCTGGGAGCTGGTTTCCTTGCGAGGAAGAGGGGCTGGTTTGAGTGCTGTGGCATGCTGTCGGTGGCTTGATTTCGTCCAGTTCCTTAAAGAACGCGAGGGTGCCAGAGAGGTTCTCTACCTCGGCAATGAGGGCCTTGATCTTCTCGGTCCGTGAACTGATGAGATTCGTAATGATTTGGGACAGGTAATGTTGGGAGGTAGGGTGAGGATACAGTATTGCCTTCTCGTAGTCCTCCATCACCTCGTTATTCTCCAACTCTAGTTGGGCGAGGGTTACGAGGGGCTTCTCGGCATTCTCGGCAATCTTCTTCTTCTTCCTAGAGGGAGCCATGGCGGCCATCGATTACCTCAATGACCAAAAAAATTGGTTATTAAGGCGTCCTGAAAAATCATGAAACGGGTAGTTAAGGCCAGATTTGCGTGAGAACGCTACACAATGTGAAAAAAAATAGTACAAATGTGATATTGTACTGGGATAAGGTGCATAAATTAAGAAAAAGGCTTCTCCTTATCGTGCAACTGAAAGTTGCTGATGGCTTGCGCCATCTATCGGAATAAATATCAACTATTCTCGTTGATTTTTAATTATTCCATAATTGACCAAATACCCATTCTTGATTAATCAAGAAAAGCTAACTACGGACGCGTTTCGGGCTGTTGGCCCTCATCATATCACATTTGTACTATATTTTCACATTGTATAGCGTTCTCACGCAAATCTGGCCTTAACTACCCGTTTCATGTTTTTTCAGGATGCCTTAATGACCAATATTTTTGGTCATTGAGGTTCAGCTTGCACCACGCTGATGAGGGCCAACAGCCCGAAACGCGTCCGTTGTTAGCTTTTCTTGATTAATCAAGAATGGGTATTTGGCCAATTCTGGAATAATTAAAAATTAACGAGAATAGTTGATATTTATTCCGATAGATGGCGCAAGCCATCACCAACTTTCAGTTGCACGATAAGGAAATGCTTTTTTCTTAATTTATGCACCTTATCCCAGTACATTATCACATTTTTACTATTTTTTCACATTGTGTAGCGTTCTCACGCAAATCTTGCCTTAACTACCCGTTTCAATGATTTTTCAGGATGCCTTAATGACCAATATTTTTACTTACCATACTTACCTTATACTTACCCCCCCGCTGGCCATACTTACCACTTACCATACTTACCATCCCTGCCATGGCTCCCTCTAGGAAGAAGAAGAAGAATGCCGAGGAGCCCTCGTAACCCAGGAGAAGAAGAATGCCGAGGAGCCCCTCGTAACCCTCGCTCTATTAGAGCTGGTGAATAGCCAGTTTATGGAGGACGTCGAGATAGCATTTCGCTATCCTCATCCTACCTCCCAAGAATGCCTGTGCGAAATCATTACGAATATCACCAGCTTACGGAACGAGCAGATCAAGGCCCTCATTGCCGAGGTAGAGAACCTCTCTGGCACCCTCGCGTCCTTTAAGGAACTGGACGAAATCATGCCACAGACTGCCTGCCAAAGCTCCCAGACTGACCCCACCAAGATTGCCACTCCTTCTCCTGCTGACAAGCCTGCCTCCACCCTGCCTGCTCCTGTTGCAACCAAGAGGAAGCAGCTTGAGGCTCTCAACCCGCCCGCAAAAAGACCCAACCTAAAAGGTCCAAACAAACTTGCGTCATCCCGCGTTTCCAAGCCTGCGGCCGCCCAAGTGGTCCTCCATGGGGAAAGATCGGCGGCCCACACAGTGGTCGTCTCTGACGACCCACAGGCTGACCCCAGGGACATTTACAAGGCTGTCCGCGCTGCCCACACCCTACCCCAAGGTGTTTGGGCCTCTCTGCGCACCAAGGGGAAGCTGGTCCTCCATTCCAGCAATCCCAACATCATCCCTGAGGTGACTACCTCCCTGGCCAGCAAGCTAACGGGAATGAAGGTCCGTCAGCAGAAGGAAATCCTGCCAAGAATCTGCCTCTTCAGAGTGGATGAGGAGACCTCCAATTCCACAATCGAGGAGACCTTCCTGGCAACCGCCGCTGTCAGCCAGCTCCCCGGGAACAAAGTGGTGCGCGTGGCGCACCGTTCTGCACTCAGAAACGGGACCTGCACCGCCTTCATCGAGGTGGACCTCAATACCTTTGGAGCCCTGGGCAACCGCGGAAGAATCGTGGTTGACGGTGTGATCCTCAATTTCGAGGCGTCCATCCGCGCCCACGTCTGCTTCCGCTGTTGTGGCTTCGGCCACAACTCCACCCACTGTTCCAGAGCTCCCAAGTGCTTCCACTACGGTGAAGACGGCCATGAAGGCCGCTCCTGCCCAACCAGAGCTGACCAGCACACTTCCAAATGTGCCAACTGCTGCCAAAAAGGCCTCTCAGACAACCACGAGGCGAGAGCCTCAATCTGCTCCATCCTGAAGTCTAAGGCCCGCACGTTTTAGGCTTCAAAAAACCCTCCGCCTCCAACTCCTCCCGCCACCTTTTTCTGGTTACTGGACCCCTGCCTCACTTCTCCCAGGCGCTGTTCCCCTGCTTTCCCAACGTTTCCACTTCCCTGCGAGTCTTCTCCTGCCGCCACATACTCCTATTCCTTGCCTCCTCATATCGCGCATGGGCTCAAAAATCATTACTTTTGGTTAGTAGCCCGTTAAACCACATATAAATCTAAAAAAAATCATTGAGGTACAGCTTGCACCACGCTGATGAGGGCCAACAGCCCGAAACGCGTCCGTGGTTAGCTTTTCTTAATTAATCAAGAATGGGTATTTGGCCAATTCTGGAATAATTAAGAATCAACGAGAATAGTTGATAATTATTCCGATAGATGGCGCGAGCCATCAGCAACTTTCAGTTGCACGATAAGGAGATGCCTTTTTCTTAAATAAAACTATGTAATAGATTAAGAGCTGAGCTAAGAAAGAGATCGAGATAGAAATCCAACGACCCTAAAGAAGAATTTGGCAAGTCGTTGCCATCAAGGTCAAAGGATGCAGAATAGCGCAGACGCCCCACGCCCTTTAGACCCGTTCAAAGTCCAAATTCTCGCATGTCTCCCCCTTCGGCAAAGGTATATAAAACCTCTGTTTTAGCCGAAATTACAGTCACTTCACCATCGGCGTGTGCCCTTGTCGGCTGTACCCAGGTCCACCTCATCGACCATGTAAAACAGTAAGAACTCTTCTATCTCCATCTTGCTCTTAGCTCGACTTTTATCTGTTCACGGAACTTTCCTACTACAACTGTGTCTCTTCGATTTTTGTGTGTGGACATTCCCAAGCTTTCCACTCAGCCTCGACCACGACTGCCTGTACTCTGTGAGAACTGTTAAAGGTCCTCAAAGGTGCAGAGAGGTACTGGAAAACTCTCCACGCCCTGACTGTCCCTCTCGGTTTTTACTGGTTTGAACCTCGGTTACCACAGCTATAGCGAGAGTCGACAGGATACCTCATCACATTTATGTTATATAAAATTATTATTTTATTTTAAATAATATAATTTCATAGATTAAAATACTCTGCTAAATCGACCGCCAGAGGTCACTCTTCCCCTATAAAAACTCGTTGTTGTTTTATCCCAATGGCCGACTCAAAACTTTTGTACATTATGTAAATAATCTTTAGTGTTTCCTTGTTCTACTCGCTTTAAGCCAGGCAGTACTTTTATCAAATTATCTTTTTTAAATAGTCCTTAAGCAACAAATAATAATAATTCAATATATCAATCTAATATTCCAAAGTCAACAGCAGAACTCATTCTTTAATATAACATATATACCTTTTTAGGTAAAGAAATTGAGGTATATTTTGAAATATAGATAAGAATCACAAGGAAACAAGATCAAATCCAAAAAAAAATAAATTTTGTGTGGTTTCAATAACAGCATTGTTACCATCTTCAGACAAAAGTACTGAATACATTCAATTATTTTGTCTTAATAAGGTAACAATGATGTTACTGAAACATCACACATAATTCGTTTATTTTTATTTGGCCTTGCTTTTTTTGGTATTTTTAAAATTGCCTTGACTATTAGAAAATGATTAAAATTTCCTATTTATATTATATACCATTTTAAAAAGTACATTCTTTTGTAAACACATATCCAATTTCCCACACCTTTCTAAAACTGCCAAAAATAACCTAATAAAAAATTCATCCAAGTCCGGGTATTTCAGTGTTGCAGATATAAACATTTATAAAAGTTGCTTAACTATTTAGAGATGTAAGTGCCGGATTAGGTGCCCTTAAAAATGTTTAATCTGGCTGTTTCTTCTTGAACAGCCGAGAGTGAAGTGGAGAAAGGGAAATTTTCAGATTTCGAGGACCATTTTCCTTAATTCACACAAATCATTAGATTTTTTATTTTTATTTTTCAGATACCACTCCAGATACCACATTAGACCACTCCTCCAAAACTGCACTCTATTCTTTATGTGTTTGTAAAATTGATCTTATATTTCAGATTATTTTTACCAGCATTTTCGAATTTGATATTTGAAGTTTATCTCCATTGTGCTGGAAGATAATTCATTACTATAAGTTTTAAAACAGTTGGAGGCTCTATTCATTCATGAGTAAACCCCACTTGAACAATACCCGGGCGAAGCCGGGTCCATTCGGCTAGTGTTCTGATATATTCGAGCTTATAAATTCGAAAAAACGTGAGCGTCTGTGTGATCAATTTTTCTACATGTTGATAAATGTTTTATCTACAAGGTCCTTATAAAATTATTTCATTATTTTGAACATTCTACCTGATCCAGTCTCATTCCTAGAAATTATTGATCACACGTTGTATTTCCATCTCTGAAATTTCATTAATGATATCTGAGCTGAAAAAGCAAAACAGGGTAAAAATAGAAATGCTTAAGAAGCTGAAAAGAGTAGATAAATATAAGGGTATGAACCCACCTGCATATAGCAAAATTATTCTTTCTTGGTAACTGCAACGCATCAAGAATTGCTGGTTGGACAATGACAAATTTGAATCGTCAAACATAAGGCTCTTATTGAAATCAACTGAAGCATTTTTTTACAGAATTGCCTTGAAAAAAGATTATAATAAGAAGATTGAACATGGAAATTGTACCAATAATCAAGTTGATAATATTGTGTACATTTGATATATGAAAGTCTACAAGTTCAAATACAATAAAATAGTTTCCAAACAAAAATATAATATAAGCCAACAGGGGAAATAAATATAAATCATTAATAATATGTGTAGTTTTTCTTATATTTATAAAATTAAATAGAACATTGTCGATATTTATCTGCTTCTCAGTGATGGTCATATTTATTGCACTTAAGATTGAATTTAAATAACTGAGTAGAAAGGAATATACAAAGAAGTAAACATGTATAAATGCTGAATCTAATTATAAAGTTCCATAAATTAGAAATGTATAGAATTTTATGTTATCAGCAATGTAGAAATCATGCAATATAATTATAATAATCACCAAAATATTGACAAAGAAGATTGGAAGAAAGAATATTTTAGTTGAAATATTTATATACACTTCCATAAGCAGAGTGAGGATCCAAATATATTTGAGACGGTGTATGTGAAGGTAAACATTGAGACAAACAGAAAAGGCGAAAATGAGGAATGAGGTGTGGGTCCAAACCTTGTTATCTGGTTTTAATATCCAAAGGGTCTTTAGAGAAGATAGAGTCAGGAGAAGAACTCCCAGGCGAAGCTTGGAGAATCGATCATTACTGACTATATTTTCATTAGATAAATGTAAACTTTGAGGTAGATAGGAAGAATATTGTCATATCTTGCTGGAAATGGAATCATATCTTAGAAAAAGACGCACACAGACTATTGGGATTATTGAAGTTTGACAAATATCTCCAAATGGTGTAAATGTTTTGCCCTTCATACTTACACCATTGCAACAGTGGTTGCTTAGCGCAATATAATTTAAACATATAAAAAATCGACGTACCTATTTTATATTAGAGAGAAAACAGATTTTATTTTAATATATTTCGAGGAATTCATTTCTCCTTATAGTATTTAACAGAATAAAAATGTGATAAATTTGATTTTCTTGAAGTATATCTCTACGCTTCTCACGTTTCTCCTAATATATTAATAATCTGAAAAATGTGTTCACCTGAGATATTTATCATTTTGAAATATTTTTCAAATAGTCTTGATGAATTATATTTTCTATATCATTTGAATTGGGATGTATTGTTGCATCAGCACACTTCTCAATAGTATTGTATACCGTCTGAAAATATAAAAGTTTTTGTGAATGCTAAAGTTGAATTACCCATTTGACTTTATTCATACCAGTTTAATTTTCTAAATGAAAATTTATTATAAAATCAGGATTTTTTATTATATGTTCAGCAAAGTATATATAGATGAATATTGTTGGCGCGCTGCTGGAGCCTTTAATTTACATGTTCCATTTTTAACTTACTTGTTTTGTCCACATCTTTTCTTATGGATTCAATTGTAACTTTTAACATCTTATTTATTTTTAATAACTTTCATGTATAATTATTTTTACATAATTTTGTTTTCTATAATTATTTTACATACTTTTATTTCGTCAAATTTGCATACTTTTGTTTTTTAGATTATTTAAGACAATAATCTTTAGTTAGAAAGTGCTTTGCCTCCAAACTTTTGGTTTGTGAATAAACGTTAAAAAGATTTCACGAATGTTTCTTCCCAGTACATCAGGTCACCAGCGCAACACTGGTGGAGATGCTGTTTCCAACCCAAGAAGAAGCAGGCGAACACAAGGCCTGCCACCAGTTAGATCTTTTAGCGCCTCGCCAACAAGACGCATAAAAGTTGATCCTGAAGATGCCGCCTCGTGGAATAACAACGTCTTTTTCTGTCAGCCACCACCTCCAAGCCTAGAATTTTTCGGAGGGTATTCTGAAGAGGACCCAGCAGAGTGGCTAGAAGAACTCGAGCTTTTAGCAAGACAGCAGCGATGGCCCGAGGACGTGATGCTGGCATATGCCAGAAGTTACCTGAAAGGTCCTGCAAAAAAATGGGCAAAGCTAAACACCCCCCAAATATTTTCCAATTGGTCAACCTTTAAGAAAACACTGATGCAAGACTTTAAGATTGCAGATACGACAAAATTCAAATTAATCATGGAGCTCCAGAATAGAGTACAAGGATATAATGAATCTACTCTACGATACGCTGAAGATGTACTTAACTTGTGCAACAAGGTGAACTCTAAAATGTCCGCTGAGGATAAACTTTATTATATGAAAACTGGACTAAACAAATATCTCTCGCTCGTCGTATTAATGACGCCTTGCAGTACAGTTAAAGAATTCTTGGAACTAGCAAGACGCATTGATCAACATCTGGTTGACTTCGAACAGAGAAGAAGCTGCAGACAAAGATCTAATCCTATCCAACCATTTCAGACAAGAAAATATAATTATAACAACTATAGAGGTTCAGCACGACCTTCAAACGAGAGACCCCAAATATCGAACGAGCGCCCAACTGACTATGGAAGGCAAAATATAATTCCGAGTAAATTCGAGGGAAAAAGAATAATTGAAACTAGAGCAGGAACAAGTGGCGTTAATCTGCGAAATTCACCCCCACCTCAACAAAATCGCAACAACGAGCAAAGATCCACACGTCCTAATACTTATTATCGAAGACAGTATCAGGTTGACAAAAGAATCTGTTGGAACTGCTCGGAACAAGGACATATTTCGAGGTATTGCCCGTATAAGCCCCAACACCAAAACTACAATATCAGACCTATCCGAAGACAATATACGAGATCTATAGACGAACCTAATTCACCACATGAGGAATACCTAAAGAATTGTAGAGGCATCGAGGATAGGGAGCGAGAGGATCCAGATTTCGACATTCATAGTGAGGAAGACTTCCCTACTCTAGGGGAAGCTTCAAAAAACTAATTAAGTCAAAAGGATCGCAACTCTCCGGTGATAGAATAAATTTAATTGTAAATCTTCAGAAAAACAAAACCATTCGCATTGTAATAAAAGGAATGCCAATAGAAGGACTGATAGACACCGGAGCAATGGTCAGTTGCATTGATGAGGAACTTGTTAAGAAGCTCGAATTAAAAATCATACCCGATAAAAATCTAAAATTAAAATCAGCAGATGATCAAAAACTCAATGCAATAGGGAAGTCAAGAGTTAAATTTAAAATCAATAAGAAAGAATATGAAATAGAAATGATTATCTTAAAAAAATGCAACCCCGTAATAATCCTTGGAGATGACTTTTTAAGTCAAAATAAAGCACTAATAAATTGTCAAAACAATACTTTGTGGGTGGAATCCCCAAATGTATTTGACCAAAATGAATCAAATTTAAGATATGCTCATATAGCTGAGGATAAAATCATTCCTGAATATTGTTTATGTTTAGTAAAAGGATATAGTAAGACTAGCATTACAGGCAGAGAAATACTAATTGAAAATATTCCTTCTCTGACAACCAAATATAATCTTATAACAACCAGATCCCTATTGAATAATACGAAGAAATATTTGACCATATGGATTTTAAACGGTACGAACAAACCTGTAAAACTTTTCCGGAACACGAAGATAGGAATACTTTCGGAGGTAGACAGACTGTACCAGACGGAGAACCAAAGAGTAGCCTCTATTAGAGCTGAATTTGATATAAATCCTGGGTTATGTCCGGAAGAACGCAGTCAGGTTTTGACCCTCCTTAGTGGATATGGCGAGATGTTCACTGCACCGGATGAGTATAAGGGTAGAACACATCTCGTTAAACACCAAATTAGAACAACGAGCGATATCCCCATCAGGAAAAATCCTTACAGAGTATCTTTAAAAGAACGGAAGATAATTAGTGATCAAATAAACAGTATGTTAAAAAATGGAATTATTTCACATTCCTCAAGTCCATGGGCATCCCCTATAATTCTAGTGAAGAAAAAGAATGGAACATTTAGATTTTGCGTGGATTATAGAAATCTGAACTCGGTCACAGTAAAATACCAATATCCACTACCGCGCATAGATGACTGCTTCGATTCCCTTCATGGCGCCAGGTACTTTACTTCACTCGACCTTTGCTCAGGCTACTGGCAAGTAGAGGTGGAAGAACAGGACCGTGAAAAAACAGCCATTATCACTCCTGATGGACTTTATCAATTTAATGTTCTACCTTTTGGATTGTGCAACGGGCCAGCAACTTTCGAGAGATTAATGGATACTGTTCTTAGAACCCATAAGTGGAAAATATGCCTCTGTTACCTCGACGACGTCATCATATTCTCAGAAGATCTACATTCCCATTTGAACAGATTGAAGACAATCTTAGAATGTTTGAAAACAGCAGGATTGACACTCAATGCTTCGAAATGCCGATTTGCATATACCGAGCTTCTTATTTTGGGACATGTCGTTTCAAATGAAGGAATCGCGCCAGACCCAGAAAAAATTATAAGTATAAGAAAATTTCCAACGCCCAGAACTGTCAAAGATGTCCGAGCTTTTCTTGGACTTTGTTCATACTATAGAAGATTTATAAGAGAATTTTCAAAAGTTGCATTGCCTTTACAGATTTTGACCCGCAAAAACCATTCGTTTGCATGGGGTAAAGAACAAGAGTTGTCATTTAATTCATTGAAAAACAAACTCATCTCTCCTGAAGTATTAACGCATTACGATCCAAATAAGCCTATAGGCCTCCACACAGACGCAAGCGACCAAGGACTTGGAGCAGTGCTTGTTCATTTAGACGAAAACACTAAAGAGCGTCCAATTTCTTATGCAAGCAGGACATTGCAGAAGGCAGAAACCAACTACTCTACAACCGAGAAAGAATGCCTAGCTATCATATGGGCGATTAAAAAATTTAGACCATATCTTTACGGAAGAAAATTCACAATATATACAGATCACCATAGTCTGTGCTGGATGGCAAAAATGAAAAACCCTGCAGGGCGATTAGCGAGGTGGTCACTAGAACTACAAGAATATGATTTTGCCATTAAATACAAGTCTGGAAAAACTCATCTAGATGCAGATGGATTGTCACGATGTCCTATCCCGGAAAGAATTATTTCCACAATTAATTATGAGGAACATGATTATGATTCTTATATAAAAAATATCGATAATTTGGTAAATCAGAATCCAAACAGCTATGGAGAGAACTTCACCAAATTTAAAGAGAAATTATTCAAGAAAAATCCTTCTGTGACTGGCGATCCTTGGTTGTTGATAGTCCCGAAAAACAAACAGAAAGAGCTCTTGGAAAATATGCACGACCATCCAACATCAGGTCATATGGGCATTAAAAGAACTTACAATCGTCTAAAGAGCAAATATTTCTGGCCCTCAATGCTTAAAACTGTGGAAGCATATGTATCGAGTTGTCCTGAATGCCAGTTTCGCAAGACACCTTCCCAATTGCCTCAAGGACTGTTGCAGCCGATTCCACCAGCTTCAAGACCTTTTGAGAAAATGGGAATAGATTTGATGGGGAGATTCCCGAAATCTGGAAGAGGAAATAGTTGGATCCTGGTATGCACAGACTATTACTCCAGATATATCGAGACCGCGGCATTACCTCGCGGGACGGCGGAAGAAATTGCAGACTTTTTCTTGCAAAGAGTGGTATTACGACACGGCGCACCCAAAACAGTTATATCTGATCGGGGGAGTTGCTTCTTGAGCAAACTATTCAAAGAAGTTCTAAAGATATGCAATACGCTCCATAAGAAAACGACGAGTTATCATCCCCAGACTAACGGCCAAACGGAGAGAATGAACCGTACACTCGCTGATATGATGGCCATGTAAATCGACGAGAGACATCAGAATTGGGACGAGATACTTCCATTCGTAACTTTCGCCTATAACTCGTCCATACAGGATACTACCGGCTATTCACCATACTTCCTAATCCACGGACGAGAGCCATTGACCTTCTTAGATTCGACTTTTGATATGCCAGAGCTCTCTAAGTACAAAGACTATGACGAATATGTATCGAACCTATTAGAAATAATAGAAGATGCAAAAGAAATATCCACCTCTAAAACAATAGCCAGACAGAATAAATCCAAACAGTTATATGATAGAACTCACAGAGAAGTTAAATATGCCATCAATGATCTGGTACTGATTTGGACACCAATAAGGAAAGTAGGAAGAGCGGACAAACTACAAAGAAGATACGTCGGTCCTTACCAAATACTGCGACAAACATCACCACTAAACTACGAAGTCATCGAAATTGCAGAGGGAAAAAGGAAAAAGAGACAAATAGTACATGTGACAAGAATGAAACCATACAGATCACCAGACTTGAGGACAAGTCTTTTTCAAGAGGGGGAGTAATGTTGGCGCGCTGCTGGAGCCTTTAATTTACATGTTCCATTTTTAACTTACTTGTTTTGTCTACATCTTTTCTTATGGATTCAATTGTAACTTTTAACATCTTATTTATTTTTAATAACTTTCATGTATAATTATTTTTACATAATTTTGTTTTCTATAATTATTTTACATACTTTTATTTCGTCAAATTTGCATACTTTTGTTTTTTAGATTATTTAAGACAATAATCTTTAGTTAGAAAGTGCTTTGCCTCCAAACTTTTGGTTTGTGAATAAACGTTAAAAAGACTTCACGAATGTTTCTTCCCAGTACATCAGGTCACCAGCGCAACAATATAAATATATTATATATTATATGAAATATATTAGACTAGGTTTTCCCAAAAACACTGAAAAGCATAAACCGGACAAAAGAACTTACTGATCTTCACTGCAATATCTCAACTCGAATCTTACCCTAGATAATAGTTTTATTTATTTGGCACTATTACATTTGTAATTATTACTCCCTTGCTAGAGCAAACATACCTCATCCCTTTTTCGCCCAAAATTCTTTGCATATATGTTTTTTTTGAAAGGGCTTATTTTGGATATCAATTAGATTTTTAATTATTCCAATATCCAAAATTGAAATCCAAAATAAGCCCTATTTTTAAAATATATATATATTATGGATTACTTTATATTCAGAATATATTTATGTATATTTTTGCTTTAATTTTACAAATATTTTTGTTATGTGAAAATATTATGGAAAAAAGTTCAGGTGTTGATATTACAAAACAAAAATGACATATTCTGTTGACCTTTCTTGATTTATCAAGAAATTGGGTTAGCAAACATCACGGAACAAGGTAAATCAACGTTAATTGATTTTTTGTTCCATTGGATTGCGCTCTGCCATCTGAAATGCTGATGTGAGCAGTCAGGATATGCCATTTTTTGAATATTTAGTTATCTAATCTATAAAAATCATTGCCGCGAAATATATCAGCGTTCATAGTAATTTTAAGAATGGTCATAAACTTGTGAAGCGATTTATAATTGAGGAAATATTTTGCCTTCGTATTTTTCTCGTCTTGGCGATTATATTTTATAAGAGAGCAAGAATACACACACACATAGAGCAATCAGATCTTATTGACTGGCAAATCCTTCCAAAGCCACTCCATTCCTAGTTGCTATGGCATAGGAAGGAAAAACATTTACCAACTTGATTATTGTCAAAATTTAATTTCCTAGAAAGGTTCTATATTTCTCTCAAAGACCTCATACCAGATGTATCCCTCTCCAGCAAGACATGACAATATTTTTCCTACCTACTTGAAAGTTTACATTTACTTAACTGGAAATATACTCAACAATGATCGCTACTCCAAACTTCGACTTGGAATTATTCTACTGGTGTTCTCCTCTCTGAAGATCGTCTGGATATATACAGCTGATGACAAGCATTTTATCTCTACCATCATCGGAATATTTACGTTTGCTATTTGGCTCAATGTTTACCTCTACATAAACCGTTTAAAATTTATCAATATCCTCACTTTGATGATGGGCTGCAATAAGGATCATTCTGGTAAAATCTTATTCTTTCCTTTCTTTGGCTTGAATATTTTGGTAATTCTTATTAACTTTTTATATGAAGTCTACTATAATTATGCAGCAAAACCATTACTAATCATTATTTGTGGATTTGTCTATATTGAAAATGCATTCATTCATGTTCATTTCATGACTTACATGTTCTTACTCAGTTATTTAAAAAGCATCTTGAATGAAGTGAATAAATATTTTGAAGAAAAGCGAATAAATATTGATGAAGGATTGTCATATTTCAGAAAAATTAAAGAAGTGGTCGAATTTATAAACGACCTGTATTCATTACCCTTGCTCGCTTTCATTATATTCCTATTTGGGACTTATTTTTTTGTATTATTGTATCAGAACAATCAAATATGGATTGCACAAAACTTGGTGCACGCGATTATTGGTATTGTGACAACTTTCACGATTCTTATTTTTTTATTCATTCAAGGTGAAGCAATAAAAAATGCATCCGTCCTCTTGAATAAAAAAATCTTATTTGATGAATCAAATCTGTCAATGTCTAACAGGATATTTTTGGATCGTTGTAGCTGTCAGGATAGATTGCTTGTGATGTATGCTGGCGACTTCATACCGTTGACATTGTCTACTCTTTTTAATTTTCTTGGCCTTGCCATTTCCTATACAGTTTTGGTCATGCAACTTAAATAGTTATTCATTATCACAGAATTTCGGATCCGATAAATTACAAGAAAGCATAAGAGGTCACAACTACTTTATTTTTTCATTTTAAAATAAGTTTCTTCGTGTTATATACTTAAATAGTTATACCTTTGAATGCAGTAATAACTCTCTAATGTAGATTTCAAAAGGCCCTAAAAATACCTGATTGTTGAGAATAAATATACTAAAAAAAAAGGACAATATTGATGAAACTTTGAATAACTAATTCATTTAAAATTAAAATATAAAATACGCTGTAAATTTATTTGAAATAACTCTCAATTTATATATATATCAGGTTGTCCCATATATAATGGCCGTTTGAAAGCGACCAATTAAAGACATCATATCTAAGCCAAAAATGAGTTTATTTACACAAAATAGGCCCTATTAGATTCACAGCACTTATGCCAAAGTTATTGTAACATTTTTATGCCATTTTCATTAAAGTCTGGTTGCCTCGAGGCCAAATAATCCAAAAAGGCGTTTTCAACATCTCTCCGGTTGATCAGCCGTTTTCCATGAAAAATATTATCCAAATGCTTGATAAAATGGACATCGGTAGGGGAAAGTTCAGGTGAATAAGAAGGATGAACTAGAAATTCATAACCTAATTGAACAATTTTTTTGTTGGGTCGTAAATGAAGAGTGTGGCCGTGCGTTATCGTGAAGCAGAATAGCGGCTTTCCTATTGACCAAATTATGCATTTTTTTTCTGACAATTCAGATGCATGGCTTGCAAATCTTGACAATACACTTCTGAATATATCGTTTCGCTACTATTCAAAATCTGTAATGCATTAATCCTGCATATGACCACCAAAAAATGAGCATTATCCGCTTTGGATGCAAGCTTGGTTTTAGAAAGGGTTTTGGGTACTCATCTTTGTCTAACCGCTGCCTTGATCTCTTCCTGTTTTGTCAAAAGAACCCACTCTCCATCATACGTAGCAATTAATTTTTAAAAAAGAAACAAATTGTAGCGAGCTAACAAATAACTGCAAATTTCCAGACGTCGCTGACGTTGAGCATCACACAAATCGTTGCAGGACCCATTATGGCAATTTATTTTTGTTTTGCCAATTTGGTGAAGATGTCTAGAAATAATGATTTTGAAGCATTAAGCTCTGCACCTACATCAAGCACTGTTTGGGTATTATTGGATGCAATATGAGACTTTAGATCTTCATTTTTGAAGGTTGATCGACGACCACGACCATCTTGATCTTCAAGTCAGAAATCGCCAACTTTAAATTTCTGAAACCATTTTCTTGTGGTTATTTTGGAAGAAGAAGCTTCTCCCCAGGCCTCAATAATTTTTTAGTTGCCTGGGCGGCCGAACGTCCAAGTTTATATTCGTGAAGTAAAATAATGCGCAAATTCCTAGGTTCCATTTCTCAATATTTTTAATTATAATTTTTTTTCAATTCATGAACTTTTAAAATGAAAGACTGAACGTGAATTCGCGTACTATAAGCTTCAGAACAATATAAAATTTGCATGTGTTGCTAAATTAATTTATCCAAAATTTTTCATTTCAAAAATGTGTTTCCAAAAACGGCGATTATTTATGGAACAACCTGATATTTTTTCAAACACATTTTTATTCTCAAATAGGATATTAAAATTTAAAAAATAATTAATAATGTCATGCCTAATAATTTCAATTTTCACATTTTGTCTGTAAAAAAAATTCAATTTTAAAAGTTAGAAAAATCCATAATAAAATCCATTTTAATGAAAGAAAATAGAGGGAAAATAAGAATTTTTCAGTTTCCTTTAGAATGGTGTAGATTCTATGGAGTATAAACAAAAAAAAACCTAATTTGTGAGAAATTCACATTATAGAGTTACATATGAAAAAGGTGTTTCTGTACTAAAGAATACTAATACATATTTTGCTTGCGATACACTCATTACCATACACGATTCATAATTACTCTTTGAGATTTATGTATGAAAAAAAAATGAATATTTACTCTATAATTGGATATTAACTATTATTTTATTAATATGTTGGATTACTCCATTATAAACTAGATTGGATAATAAACCCTCAACCATAAAAAAGTATCACTTCTCAACAGGAGAGAAGACGAAAAAAACCTCTTTCTTCACCTTAGTTTTTATCAAAATACTAGCCGAATGACCCGGGCAACGCCCGTGTTTTACCCGATTAAATGTTTTTATTCAAATACTATTCGTTACAATTTTAAATTGGCGCCGTGGATGTCACTCTTGTGAAACGTCCCGCTCCAAACCTTGTGTCTGAGAAGCGATAATTTTATAAAGAGATTATCTGGCTTTGTGTCTTCTGCTCGAATGGAAGTTTTTCTGTTAGAATTTTGTTACTGTGTACTAAAAATATACTGGCTTCACCCGTGGTCTCTGCTTTTTAGAATTCTTCCCGATATTATTTGGTATATGATAATCAAACATGATACAGCAATATTGTCATCATCATTTTATGACCTCTATTTTTGCCCAGAACCTGTCAATGTCAATTTTTCTTGGCTAAAAATCCGATAAATATATCTTCCATATTTTCTCTATGCCCTGTTAAAACACGTTTTACATGTACATTAGGTCAGCTGATATTACCTTTCATCTTCACCGCTAGATGCGCTGCTTGCAATAAGGCAAATTTGAAAAGCAATTTGCAAATAACTCGAAAAATATATGGGACAGAGACCTAAAATATTCACTATAAGTTTTTCCAGATTCTGCTATATATACTGTTAAAATATCAGTCAGATTAGTTACAAATTATGGACGTGTATAGCCGACAAACATACACACACATACATAACATTACATTACATACATATGAAGAATAGAATACAGTTTTTTTAAAGAAAGAGTGAGAAAAATATAGTAAATAAGTGATACAAATTATTTGATTTATGGAAAGAAAAACTAAAGCGACGTGATATTAATTTATCATATTGGTTTTAAAATTATAATTAATAGATATGAAATTACAATAATTAAAATGTTTTGAAATTATTTATGGTGTGAAAAATAATAACAATGAGCTTAATAAATGGAGTCAAAATTATGTGATATTCCTTTATCATATTAGTTTTGAAATAGCAACCAATAGAAAGGATAGAATAATGAATTGATAGAAAGGTTTTAAAATGATTTATAGTGTGAAATATTGATGAAAATGACGTATTTTCCAGATATGAAATGATATTTTATTTTATTTGACTTTTGTACTTAAACGTTTTTGTTAATATAATATTTTACTAAAAATCTGAATTGTAAATGTTATACTTAATACTTATAAGGTTTTGTGTCATTGTTTGCTCTGTAAATATTTTCCCCTTCCCTTTCCCTTCCAGGAAGTATTTTATGACATATAAGGACATGCCTTGAAAGAGGTCATGATCGGCAGTTCACTTATCAGCATGTATGAACAGTCACTTTATTTTTTTATGACGTCCTATATAATAAAAACGAAATTCGCACGCTTTTACTGTCTTTTTATTTTCGAGAACAAAACTTTTCCAAGCGTTGGCGAATAGTACTGCAATAAGACTGTTTAAATAGTTGACAAGTTAAGCTGAATCTGCAAAAATGGAAAAAAAAGAAATCAAACAATTAAAAAAATCTACACATCCCGCGAAGGCCAAGAATAATTGAAAATCAAAATTTTCACAACCGATTTTATCCCATAATTTAATGCAGGAAGTGGAATAAATCATTCAGATTGGATTAAATTATTTAATTAACAAGTAAGGCACAACAAGTTGTCAGAAGAGAATACTTGATAATGGATGGCGCCCACCCATTACAATGGAAGAGTTCTTGAAATCTATTCTACAATTTGCAAAGGAATGTCTCTGTATAATTTTATACACCAAAGTGACGGCCTACTCTAACCTTTTCAAAATAGCAAGATACTTTGTTAATTGATGTTACAGTTGGTATAAATTCGTGATGTGAGAATGCTTTGATTTCGAAGAAAGTGACGAGCAGAACCTTCATTTTTGAATTTTCATCCTGGCAATTTTGGGTCTTGGCTGGTCCTCTGCCAATCATTGACTTGTTTGGAATTTTGTTTCGGGATCGTAGTCGTAGACCCATATCTTGTCCCCTGATATAACTTTATGTTGCCACATTTGGTCTTGTAAAACCAATTTATGCAAGTGTTCGAAGATATCTTTACGTGTCTCTTTCTTATCCAGAGTTAATATCTAAGTTAATAATAATATTATCGAACATTATATAGAACATCCTAAATGGCACTCTGGTTTCCTCAGACACTTTTTATTATTATTCTCCGAATTTCAAACACTTTGAAACTTCACATTTTTCAACATTTTTAAGAACACTCACTGTTTTTGGTCGTCCAAACCTTGTGTCGTCTTTCAAGGAAATTCGGCTAACTTTAAACCTTTTGAGACATTCAAAAATTCTGTTCTTCTTTTGAAAAGGTTTTCTTGAAATGATTTTTGAAACAAATTAAAGCTTTTCACTGTCTGATATACCGATTCGGGAAAATAATTTCAAAGAAACGCGTTCCATTTTAAAGCCAATTTTAATTTAACCGTGCTGTTACTACTACTTCTTCTAAAAATAGAATTATTTAAACGAATTTATTTATTTATTTATTAATTATAATTTACAAAGCACGCGATATCCGTCTTGGATATTTGCATGCATACACAAGTTTGGGAGCTTATTTACAGTAATTATTAATATGATTTTAGTTATTGTAATATAAATTATTAACATATTTGTCAGTTAGTTAACGATTTAATTACCCTATAATGAATATTAGTGAACATCACAGATAAGAACAGAAATTTAGAGCTATTTACAGCATATATCTATATATCAGTTATTACAGCCCAGGCTATCTATTACTAAAAAACATTCTACAAAACCTATTAAAATGTATATACATATATCTATTATTAACTATTTGATTTAGACAGTTTATATTTATTTGATTTTTGACTCTCAAGTCCTCTACAAGTCGACAGTCCGTTTAAACGAATGCGAGGTGCAGGCGCAAAAACATTTACGTGAACATTTCATCTTTTTAACAAGCACGCTATTTTTTTATCCACGTATTTTTTATAAATCAAGTGCGGTAAATATTTATTCACACTTTGTATTTTCTTGTTCTGAGTACAGAAATTAACTTTTTTATTCCACCTATATCAACTTTATTCTTTATAGTGTGTATTACCAAAGACACTAGAATAGCGTTATAGCGGGGTTATACTGTATCTTTGATTTATTATTTTTATCTCAAAAATTGCATTCAATAGAGTATGATATGTAATCAAGTCAGAAAGAGGACAGTAAGAAAAAATATTGAAAACTAACAAATAATGTCATTTGTATAGTGAATATATGAGTATTTTGCGTCTAACTAACGTTTTTATCGCCAATTTTCAATATCTATATATATATATATATAAATCAATGTTTGTATGTTTGTTTGTTTGTATATGTCCGGTATACAAATTCGCAGTAGTTCACTAATTCAAACCAAAATTTCCATACATAGGTAAAAAAAATACGTGGAAGACGATAGGCTATTTTAAAAAATATATAAATCAATTACACAGGTCTACAAAAAAAACTTTTTTTTTTTTTGCACAAGAGAACCTGATGGTATTTCTAGTGTAACTTTTCATGCTGAACTCAAAAATCTAATCAAAAATTTCCCATCACCCATGGTTTTTGCCTGATGGTCTTTTTTTAGTATTGGGATAAATACAGTAATAAATGCAACCAATGTTACGTAAGCATTTTTTAAGTTACATCATTAACTAAGCTAGCGCTTTATTTTTGACAAGAAGAGTTGGTATGTGGAGCCAAAAGCTTTATTTTATTTGTTATTAATTAAATTTTGCTCTTTAAGAATCATAAATATTAATTTAAATAACAAATTATTGAAATTTTAATTGAATATATATAATTTATTATTATAAAATATTATAATCTGTTTTGCTTTCAACTCAAAAATAACGACAAGCTCTGTAATGCTATTTGCTCATTAACAGTTTTAATACATATATTTAAATTGAACCTAACGATTTGTTTAATAGATTTGCAGTAGAAGTGACAGGTAAATTTGAAGTGATTAGTTTATTCTTCTCTATCGATTTGCTTTTATAAATCGTGTGCACTAGACTGTGTCAATATGCCGAGGCGTTGCATTAATATTCCTGATATTTTCTGTTATATTTGTGGGGAATTAACTTTCAAAGTTCAAAGGCGAAACTTTACACCGCTCATCAAAAAGTGTTATGAACTTTATTTTGGCTTTAAAGTCGGTGACCAAGATAAGACTTGGGCTCCTCACCATTGTTGTGTAATTTGTGTTCGACATCTTACAGGGGTATTAAAGGTGAACGTCATATGCCTTTTGCGGTTCCAATGATATGGAGGGAACCTAAAGACCATTCTTCAGACTGTTATTTTTGTTCGACAAAGACTACAGGTATTACATCCAAATCAAGACATACAGTTGAATATCCAGATTTGCCTTCTGCTATGAGACCGGTTCCTCATAGTGATATTTTACCTGTTCCACAGCCTCCTGAAAATGTAATATTTAGTGACGATGATTCAGATAGACGAGAGCAACAGTGGGATGACACAAATTTTGAAGCAGGTGCTTTATCTGAACCTCATTTATTAACCCAAGGAGATTTGAACGACCTCGTACGTGATTTAGATTTATCCAAAAAAACAGAGTGAACTTTTAGGCTCTAGGTTAAAAGGCTGGAATCTGCTGCATAAAGGCACAAAAGTATGCTTTTTTCGCAAGCATCAAGATGAATTTCAAGATTTCTTTTCACAAGAGAATGATTTAGTTTATTGCAATGATGTTGTTAGTCTAATGCAGGGGTGGCGAACCTTTTTATATTAGAAGGCCAATTTTCATTTTACCATTTTTGAGAAGGCCGCACACCGTCAATTACGTTGCCTCGACGTTACTTGGACGCTACGTTTAGTTTTAGTACTAGTGTTGACCGCAAATCGGCGCTACCGATATAGTAGTATAGTTATGTACTTCATTTTTAACACGACATTTGAATTACTTTTAGAAATTTAAATACTTACATTTACTATATTATATATATTACTAGCCGAATGATCCGGGCAACGCCCGTGTTTTACCCGATTGATGTTTTTATTCAAATACTATTTGTTACAATTATAAATTGGCGCCTTAAATAAATGCATATATTAGTTAATAACTATAGCCTATGTGCTTTATCTGTCTATGTACTGTTGGCTTCCGTAGGCGTCTCTTACTGGGAAAAAGAAAGAGAGGATTCCATTTAGTTATCAACTAATATATGCATTTATTTAAGGAGCGACCCGCTCCAACACAATAGTTACAAAAACCAAAAAGCGAGTGGGGGGGAGGGGGGAAGGTGGCGTGATCGTAGCCAACCAATAGGAGAGCGCCATTCCAAAAAAAAAGCAAACGGTGACAGAGATGAAGAATTGAGAACGCATGACGCTCGTAACTGTATATAGAATATATTATATGACATTCGTATTAGATATCTATATATATAAAAAACAATGTTTGTATGTTTGTTTCTATGTCCGGTATACAAATTCGCAGTAGTTCACTAATTCAAACCAAAATTTTCATACATAGGTAAAAGAAATACGGGGAAGACGATAGGCTATTTTAAAAAATATATAAATCAATTATTAAAACTATTTATTCAAATTATTCTACTTAGCTCACGAACAGCGCCCTCTATCGAAGATTAGATTAAATTATGCTGATGCAAACAAATAGATAATGCTAATAACAAACAATTATTTTAAAAAATCTTATCTAAATATATATCATTCGGGTAGATATGCACACGGGTCAATCCCGGGGCGAAGCCCGGGTCACCCGTCTAGTTTTCAATAAAATAATGAAAGTAAGTGAAAACTGCGAAACAAAGGCCGCACGTTCGCCACCCCTGGTCTAATGGAAGCGCTTGGTCATGACCATGATACAGAAGAGTGGCGTTTATTCATTGATTCTTCAAAAATTAGTATGAAAGCTGTTCTCCTTCACAATGGAAATAAGTTCCCATCAGTGCCAATAGCACATGCATCCAACATGAAAGAGACTTACGAAAACATGAAACTGCTTTTGAAAAAGATAGAATATGAAAGATACGGTTGGAAAATATGCAGCGATTTGAAAGTCGTTGCTCTCTTGCGTGGATTACAGCTTGGATATACAAAATTTTGTTGTTTTCTGTGTGAGTGGGGTAGCAGAGATAGGGAAAGGCATTACATTAAAAAAATCTGGCAAACCAAAAATCTTTACTCCAGGATATAAAAATATTGCAAATCTACCCCTGATCGATTCAGAAAATATTTACTTACCACCATTTCATATTAAACTGGGATTAATGAAGAACTTTGTCAAGGCAATGGATCGAAATGCCAGTGGATTTGCCTACCTAAAACAAAATGTTTCTAGTATAAGTGAAGCGAAGATTAAAGAAGGCATTTTCGTTGGACCTCAGATTCGAGAATTGCAGCAGGATGGAAATTTTCAAAATAGTTTGAATGAAGTTGAAGCAGCAGCATGGAATTCCTTTAGAAACGTTTGCAAAAACTTCTTAGGAAATGTCAAGGTTGAAAATTACCGAGACATAGTTAATAATCTGTTGCTTTCCTACAAGGCACTGGGATGTAACATGTCCCTCAAGATCCATTTCCTGCATTCACATCTAGATTTCTTTCCAGACAATCTTGGCGCAGTTAACGATGAGCATGGTGAGAGGTTTCATCAAGATATATCAAGCATGGAGAAGCGGTACCAAGGTAAATGGAGTCCCGCTATGCTTGCCGACTACTGCTGGACACTCAAGAGGGATCTACCACAAGCAAAGTATAGAAGAAAATCCACTGTCACTGCTTTTCAATAAATAAATATGTTTCGTTCATATATGCCTATATATTAACAATATTTCCAAATTTCAAGTAGGTGTATCTCAGAAATATTGCGTAATAGAAAAAAAACTAATGGTATATTTGGATTCAGGACATGTAGATTAGATGCTATTTCTTTGTGGACAAAGAAAAATATTTTTTGATAAACCAGTGTAATGTAATAATGGTTATGCAAAACTGCTTACGTAACATTGTTTGCATTTTTTACTGTATTTATCCCAATACTAAAAAAAGACCGTCACGCAAAAACCATAGGTGATGGGAAATTTCTGATTATATTTTTGAGTTCAGCATGAAAAGTTACACTAGAAACATAATCAGGTTCTCTTGTGCAAAAATCTTGTTGACTAGTGTTTTTAAAACTATAAATTCAAATTATTCTACTTAGCTCACGAACAGCGCCCTCTATCAAAGATTAGATTAAATTATGCTGATGCAAACAAATAGATAATGCTAATAACAAACAATTATAAAAAAAAATCTCATCTAAATATATATCACTCGGGTAGATATGCACACGGGTCAATCCCGGGGCGAAGCCCGGGTCACCCGTCTAGTTTTCAATAATTTATTGGCTTCCTTCTAACACCTATACGGTTATGTAAAAAAATAAATACTTTAAAATGTCTATATTTTTGAAAGAGGGTGTAAAGAGTGATATTCAAAAGATAAATAAATGAAATAGTTTCATTTTTAGCTACAAAATAGCGCTATATGAAATCAGCAGAAAATATCAACATGAAAGCATATGATTTGCTTGAAAAAACAGTTTAAAATAATATATTTAGAGTAGTATCTCATTATGAAAAGAGATTTTGTAATTTGAAAAATATATATATTCAGCAAATATTTTACTTTATAAACATATATATTGTACTGGGATAAGGTGCATAATTATGAAAAAAAGGCATCTCCTTATCGTGCAACTGAAAGTTGCTGATGGCTTGCGCCAGCTATCGGAATAAATATTGTCAAGTAGCTCCATCCAGATGGGACAACTGTCAATCATCCCTGGATCCCGGGGGGGACCACAGGTGTGGGGGCTTCTGGGAAGCTGATCTGTAAATAAGGAAAACGGGGACGGTGGCTAACGCCGTTCATTCAGGATAATCTTCAACTTGGGGTAAGTTGTACAAAACTCTCTCCCCCTATAAATACCCCTTATAATAAATTATTTATTCCCAAATTTGCCCTTGCTTTATTTATCTCCGCGACATAATTTGGTGGAGACGCTGGGTTGCGTGACGGAACTTCGAAGAAGTCGACGTCTACAGGGACGTGAACCAATTCTTCAACCTTTGCCACAAAGAATAGAAATGAAAGACGACCACAGACCTACTGTTAACGGATCCTACCTCCCTTGTCAGCGCCAACGAGATCCTTCTACCTTTTCTGGAGATGGAAATATAAACCCTTGACGGTGGTTGAAAGAGTACGAGAGAGTTTCGAAGTACAACAGATGGGACGAGACCATGAAGCTTGCCAACGTCGTATTTTACTTGAACGGAACTGCTGGAAGGTGGTTTGATAATAACGAAGAATCACTCAACTCGTGGAGAAGCTTTGAAGACGCATTCCGCGGTGTGTTCGGACTGCAGGAGGATTCTGCTCGACGCGCAGAGGAAGTTCTGAAGTCAAGAGCACAGAAGGCCCGAGGAATCCAGCGAGTCATACATCCAGGAGATTCTTAGTCTCTGCCACCAGGTGAACCCTCGCATGGAAGAAGGTGAGATAGTTGCTCACATTATAAAGGGAATTTCGGAGGACACATACCAGGTGTTGGTGGCGAAAGACATACAGACAGTAGATGAGATCCTGAAGTTTTGCCGTCATCTGACAACCGTCAAGCAGCGCCGGATCGGCCGTACGAAATTCGCCAGGTTGTCAAATGTAATGCCCATTTCGTGTGTTGACGACTCAGACGACATGGCGGGCTTAATTCGCCGCATCGTTAGAGAAGAGATACAAAAGGTTTTCTCAGCACCTGAAGTGATCAATCCTCTCCGAGAGGTGAACGCCCTGGAACAGACTGTGAGGGAAGAGGTCAGCCGTGCTCTACAACCTACCAGACCACAAGTCAACGTGGTACAACAACAACCACGAACGCCCTATTATAATATCGACCGACCAACCCAACCCAGGAAGACGGAACATTGGAGAACCTATGACGACAAACCTTTCTGCTTCCACTGCGGACGACCCGGACATGTCGTCCGTTATTGTAGGGAACGACGGCAGGTCTTCGCTGAAGCCAAGACAAGGAATGGCGGAGAAGGAAGAAATGTTGGATTTTCGAGTCGACCCCCCGAGATATGACGCCGACGACGACTAATGTAACGCCCAAAACCTCGACGTACTTCTACCGGAGTTCTTCCCCACATCCAAGCCGCGCAAGGTCGCCAGCCCGAAGACAATCCCAGTCGCCAGCACGTCGTTTCAGCCGTTCTCCCAAGCCTCAGAATGTGGAAAACTAAGTGGAGCGGCTTCTAACGGGGGTGAGGTCGCCATTGAGGAAAATCCTCCAGGGTATATCGCCGCTAAATTAAAAGAACATTTTGTTATGGTCGAAATAAATGGACGCAAAATTAAAGCATTGGTGGATTCAGGAGCCGACTTTTCTGTTATTTCAGACAAATTTCGACGCGAACTAAAGACACCTCTCTTCAAAGAACCAGGTCCCATTCTTAAAGCCGCAAACAAAAATTTAATAGAAACCATAGGAAAATGTGTCCTGAACATAGAAGTTAATGGTGTGAATATCTCATTTGAATTCGTTGTTATGGTGGAATGCAGCCATGACATCATATTTGGATGGGACTTCTTCAAGGCCACCGACGCCGTCATTGATTGTGGCAGAAATGAACTCCATCTGGGGGAAACCTCCGTCCTGGAATCTCGAGAGGAGGAAAACCAGAGAATGTTTGCTTCCGACGACTTCATCATCCCGCCTAAATCAATAAAGAAGATCAGTGTGATAAACGAAGAAATATGTGGTGTTAGAGATGTTTTAGTTTCAACTTCTAAGGACTTATTATTAAGAAAGGAAGTTCTTATACCAAACTCATTGGTTACATTCCGACACGGCCGAGGTAGCATTTGGGTGGCGAATGGAGCTTCTTGGCCGCAACTGATTCCATCAGGAATGAATATGTGCACCATGGAAAGTTATGAGAATGGGAATATCTGCAGTCTTATTGAATCCAGCGATGAGTTACAAGAAACGCAGCTAAAGTCACGTGAATGTTCACAGAAGATAAACCTTACTCTAGATCCAGGGCTGTCTGAAATTCAAAGGTTACAGCTTGTTTCTTGCCTTGACGAGTTTATTGACATATTTGACTTTGGGAGTACTCCTATTAAGCCCACCAGTACTGTGAAGCACAAGATAAACACAGGAGACCACTCTCCTATCAAACAGCGGCCCTATAGAGTAGCACCAAGTGAACGACGACTAATTCAAGATGAAGTGAACAAGATGATTGAAAATCACATCGTGAAGCCCTCTGAAAGTCCTTGGTCATCTCCAGTTATTCTAGTTCGAAAGAAAGATGAGACCTGGAGATTCTGCGTAGATTTCTGTCGATTAAATAAGATAACAAAAAAAGATGTTTACCCGCTGCCACGCATTGACGATGCCTTGGACAGTTTAGCTGGCTCTAGTTACTTCTCCACGATGGATCTTCGGTCCGGGTAGTGGCAGATTGAAGTGGACGAAAAAGACAGGGAGAAAACTGCCTTCATCACTCCAGATGGGCTGTATGAATTCCGAGTAATGCCTTTCGGTCTATGAAACGCTCCAGCAACGTTTGAAAGGATGATAGATAGTGTTCTGGGCAGTCTTAAATGGAACATGTGCCTTTGCTACCTGGACGACATCGTAGTTTACGCACCTACCTTTGAGGAACATCTACGTCATCTACAACTTGTATTAAGGTGCATCCAGAAAGCTGGACTAAGCTTGAACCACAAAAAGTGTCTTTTTGGATCAAGGAGGATAAAGATTTTAGGACACCTTGTTGACGCCAATGGAATTCATCCAGATCCAGATAAAGTTGAAGCCGTCTCTAAATTTCCGAGGCCAAAGAATATCTCTGAACTGAGGAGCTTTCTTGGATTATGTTCCTATTACCGAAGATTTATTGAAAATTTTGCTGATCTTTGCATGACCTACTGAAGACTGAAAAACAATTCTATTGGGATGCAGCTCAAGAGAAAGCGTTTGAAGTCCTTAAAACAGCTCTAATTTCAGAGCCGGTCTTGGGACACTTTGATGAATCCGCTGATACCCATCTACACACGGATGCAAGCGGACATGGTATTGGAGCTGTTCTTCTACAAATACAAGGTGGAAAGGAGCGGCCTATAGCTTATGCATCTAGAAGCTTGACAAAGGCTGAACATAACTATTCTACAACAGAAAAAGAATGCCTTGCTGTAGTCTGGTCTATTAGCAAATTCCGTCCATATTTGTTTGGTCGACCATTCACGGTTGTCACTGACCATCATTCTCTATGTTGGTTGGTAGGACAGAAAGATCCTTCTGGCCGTTTGGCAAGATGGGCGCTGAAGTTGGAAGAATTTGACGTGACCGTTATCTACAAGAGCGGACGCAAACATAAGGATGCCGATTGTCTGTCAAGGAGCCCGCTTGAGAACGATCAACCAAGTGCTGTGATGTCACTAACCAACGTCGATATAGAGCAGACTAAAGACCCGGATTTAGCTAAAATAATCGAAAATTTAAACTCGGACTACACCAGAAAGGAATTCAGCATTATCGACGGCATCTTATACAAGAAAAACTATAGCACAACTGGAAGACCCTGGCTTATGATGATTCCTAAACACTTAAGATCGGAAGTTATGGCAGATTTACATGACACTCCTACAGCTGGGCATTTGGGTTTCGCCTGAACGTATGACAAAGTGAAGAAACGATTCTATTGGCCTGGCCTTTATAGAACTGTTCGCCAATATGTAAGCCATTGTCGGGAGTGTCAACGAAGAAAGAAATTACCTTGACGTCCGGCTGGACAACTTGTATCCATACCACCTGTAGAAAAGCAATTCCATAAGCTCGGGATCGATCTCCTTGGAAGATTTCCAGTTTCTAAAGATGGAAACCGTTGGATCATTGTGTGCACCGATTATATGACAAGGTATGCCATAACGAAAGCGATCCCAGACGGAGGAGCAATCGAAACAGCTAAGTTCCTGGTTGAAGATGTTATCTTGAAGCATGGAGCTCCTAGAGAAATGATAACAGATCGCGGAAGAAATTTCATTTCTCAAGTAATAAAAGAGATCAATGCTCTGTGCGGAATTGTGCACAGATTTACAACGGCCTTCCATCCCCAGACCAACGGCCTGACTGAAAGGTTCAACAAAACTCTGGGAGACATGTTGTCCATGTACACAGGTGTCGAGCAGAAGGACTGGGACCAAGTTTTACCCTACGTAACTTTTGCTTACAACACTGCTAAACAGGAGGCGACCGGCTAACTCCGTTCTTTCTTGTCCACGCCCGCGAGGCCGAGACCTACATCGATGCCGTACTACCCTACCTACCAGATGAGATCTCTGACGACTACGTTGGAGAACTTGTGACCAGAGCTGAGGAAGCGCGTCAACTCTCCCGATCACGCCTTCTACAATCACAGGCGAAAGACCTTAGACTTTACGACCAGAAACATACTCCAGTCTATTACCAGAAGGATGATCTTGTGTGGGTTTTTACTCCCATCCGAAAAGTAGGGCTCTCAGAAAAGCTACTGAAGAGATACTTCGGTCCCTACAAGGTGACCAAGAAGCTTTCAGAAGTTATGTATGAAGTAGAGCCCATGGACCCGTCTCCCCGATCACGGAAATCCAAGGATATCATTCATGTCATTCGGATGAAGCCCTACCTGGACCCTGAAGAACAACATTCCATTCTGCTAGGGAACACAGGCCGTGATAGATTTCCTTCCAGAACAAGGGCTGAGACAAGCTAATCAGCGGGTCGCTGTTTTTTCTAAAGAGGGGGTAATGTCAAGTAGCTCCATCCAGATGGGACAACTGTCAATCATCCCTGGACCCCGGGGGGGGGACCACTGGTGTGGGGGCTCCTGGGAAGCTGATCTGTAAATAAGGAAAACGGGGACGGTGGCTAACGCTGTTCATTCAGGATAATCTTTAACTTGGGGTAAGTTGTACAAAACTCTCTCCCCCTATAAATACCCCTTATAATAAATTATTTATTCCCAAATTTGCCCTTGCTTTATTTATCTCCGCGACAATATCAACTATTCTCGTTGATTTTTAATTATTCCAGAATTGGCCAAATACCCATTCTTGATTAATCAAGAAAAGCTAACCACGGACGCGTTTCGGGCTCTTGGCCTTCATCAGCCTGGTGCAAGCTATACCTCAACAAGAGAGAAAATATCTAACGGGGCTGCTAACCAAAATAAATGATTTTTGAGCCCCAATGGCCGAGTAAAGCGGAATATATAAACCCACTATGACCAGGGTGGAGAGGTTAAGGACAGGATCACCGTCAAGGAAGAGGCAGGTTAGGCCGGATTGGGTCCGCGGAGGTCAGGATACAGGAAAAGGGGCGGGAGGACTAGAACTTTGCAGCTCTAGCTCTGGCAGTTGGGCAAGACATTGATCTTGCCTCGTGGTCGGCAGAGAGGCCCTTGGCTGAGCAGTTGGCGCACTTGGCCGTGAGTGGGTTGGCAAGAGTTGGACAGCTTCGGCCTTTAGGAAGTTCTTTTTTAATTGTATCATAGTTCGGTGGGAGGTTCAGCCATGACTGATCACAACAGTTGATTATATCATTAACAGTTTTTTATAATCCTATAGAGTTTTTTGACATTTGATGTACGTCTCTCAGTCTGCTCCAGCATAATTTTGTTAATCTGTACTCGTCCATTTCCAATATTCTCATGTAGTATTTCAATGTTAATTTTGTGGCGGTAGCAGTAAGTGAGATTATTCCAGTTTCCAATCTTAGTATGTGCCCCTGGATATATCTAGGTAAATCAAGAAAGTTTTTCATAAATGAGGTTTGAAGTTGCTCTATAATTTCCTCATTATCGCAGGCCCACACTGGGGCCGCGTAAAACAGAATTGATTTTATCGATGATTCAAATAGTTTGAATGCATCTTCTATCGAATCGATTTTTTTCTCTTTTTAGAAAACCAATGGTTGAGTTTAGTGCGGTATATGCCTTTGCTTTGAAAGCTAGCGCAGCTTGTCTGTTACTGTGTGTGTTTGTATAGTGTAATACCAGAAATGTTATTCTAGGGGTGACACAGTCAACGGAGTGCCTCCCCAGAACCAATTTTCATTTCTTACTGTTCTTCCACCATTTCTGAACACCATTTTTTTTACTTTTTCCATTTAAAACTGATTTATAGTCCTTCAGATAAGTTTTAAGTAAATTGATTTTGCTTTGCAAATTGATTTTTGATTTTGACGGGATTCGCCGCCAGGAGGCCAAATTGGATGGACGCACGGTCGCCTCGCTCTGCAGCTGAGTATCAATTTTTGTTTTTAATTCTAATTTGATAACTTTTTCCTGTCTTATTTTTCTTACCGTAAGCACCAATTTATATTAAGTATAAATATATAAGTATAAAATTAAGTATAAAAGTATATAAATTCCCGTTAAGTTTTACATTTTTCTTGAGATTTTTAGTTTTTTTGCCTTCTGCTGAGTTACTCTAGTTCTTGTACGGAGAAAGAGGAAATTTCTCTTTTATCTCTCGGAAGAAAAGAGTGTAGAAAGGGAAAAAATGAATATAGGCCTAATATATACATGTATCTTATTTTTATGCATCACTCATCATGTAAATGAGCGCGTTGGCTGGGTTATGCAAATTGATTTTATCGGTGAAAATTATGTAAATTGCGAAAGGCTGACTGCCTTAGATCAAGTGAAAAAAATTGGGCTCTCTATACGTTTTCGTTATAGCAAATCAAATTCGAGAATTATAATACTAGCATTGTTATTGATCTCGGGTATCGAGAGTAACCCTGACCCTAAAGTTACCAGACAAACAACTCTAGAAACGCCTATGGAGAAAGACCTAAAAGAACTGATTGCGGCACTTTCTTCTAAAATGGATGATTGGGGCTCAAAACTCGAATCTAGGCTATCTGGGATTGAACTAGGGATGCAGAAATTTGACACCCGCGTACAGCAGCTTGAATCCTCTTTGGAATTAACTGCGAGCGCCGTTGAAGTGAATCTCAAAAAGATTAGAGAACTTGAGAGTCGAGTTAGTTTTATAGGAGATGAAAAATAGAGAGAAGAACTTGATTTTTTACGGTATGGATGGTAATGGAAGTGAAAATCCTGATGAATCCCGAGCCAAAATAAAAAGTCTGATAAAGGACAAGTTGCAGATCTCGGATGAGATCGTTATTTCCAGGTGCAGGAGGTTATCCAAAAAGGATAAAGCCCCAATGCTGGTAGAGGTTCCAGAATACAGCGAAAGAATAAAGATATTTAAAAATTCATTTAAATTAAGGGATTTGAAGATATTTGTAAGCAAGGACTACTCTCCCAGTACCAGAGAACAACGCCGACTGTTGATTCCTAAATGGAAAGAATTCTTAAACAAAGGAATCACGGCTAAACTTAGGGATGATAAACTGATTGTCAATGGAACAGTTTATCGGGTTCTCAATGGTAAAATCACCACCAAGGAGGGTGCGGAGTTATAGCAACTGGATGAAAATACAAACAAAAGAGAATTGGTAATATCAAACCCAAAGGTTACGAAAAATATATCGGATAGAAACACAGCTAAAATTAGATATCCACATACGAAAAATTGTGAATCGGCAAAAAAAGACAAACAAGTAACCCTGGCCAAACATATAGATACTAAAATAAAAATTTTACAATGGAATATAAATGGTTTTATTAGAATAACTTCAATATTTCCACTCGTTGAATACCTAAAAAAATACGAACTTTTTGCACTAAGTGAAACATGGATTACGAATGATCTCGAATTATTAACAGATGAATACCACATAATTCAAAGCCCAGCAATGAAAACAGAACTAAAGGTAAGGGGCTCGGGGGGAATTCTGATTGGAATAAAAAAAAACTTTCAACATACGGTTAGAAAAATCGAAAAAAACCCTTATTGGATATCTGTTTTGACGCACAAATTTCTTGGCAAAACCACCGAGAGTATTTGTTTGCTGTTTGTATATTTACCGCCAAATGCATTACAAGAACAAAATCTAACAAACTTACTTAGGCATATTGAATATCACATGAATGAAGGTAACGAAGTGCTAATAGCCGGTGATATCAATATAAGAATAGGCAATGCTGGAGGCTTCCATAACCCACTGAAACTAAATTCATCCCTTAACAAATATAGAAAATCTAAAGACCCAATATCTTCGAAACTATCTGACAAACTAATTTCCTTCACAGAATCAAATTCTATAACAATAGCAAATGGCAGAACTAAAGGGGATACGAACGGCTCATTCACTTTTATTTCAGAAAGAGGTTCATCGGTTTTGGATTATTTTATGTACACACACGGTTTAACACAGATCATATCGGATATGTGGATCGAAGAACTTTCATATTCAGACCACTTACCAATTGTTTTACAAATTAATACTGGGTATGAAGCTATTAAATCCTCGTATAACAATGAAATACTGACACGAAAATTCATTTGGACGAAAGAAAATGTGGAGATGCTAAAACATAACTTAAGTGATATAGAAGATGGAAATGAAACCGATATTAACACAAAAACAGTAAATTTTACTAAACAGATCTACACGGCAATGGAATCGGCAAATATAATTAAATTCGCAAAACGACGACATCAACTTTCAAAACCTTGGTATGACAAAGATTGTTACATTATGAAAAAAAACGACCAAAGTAAGTTTACAAAGATGTAGGAACTCAAATAAAATACACGACCGCCAAAAATATATTGAAGCTAGGAGGGAATATCTTAAGCTCCTGCAAAGAAAAAGAGATGAATTTAATAAGGACAAGAATGAAATGATAAAAAACGCCAAAGATCCCAAATCCTTCTGGAATGCCATTGCAGCCTTTAGAAAAAAAAAACAATAATACAAGGAGAGATTGATATAAAAGAATGGTTTTTATTTTATAAAAATTTACTGAACAAAGAAAATAATGAAGCTACTTTTACGTTAAACCAGATGATTGGTTGGAAAGATCCAGATTTAGACGCGGAAATAACCCTTGAAGAGATTTATGATGTAGTAAAAAACCTAGCGAATGGCAAAGCAGTGGGACTCGATGGTATACCAAATGAGTTGCTAAAGAATTTACCGACACCGACTTTAACTAAATAGAAAAACCTATTCAACAAAATAATGTCCACAGAAAAATACCCGCAACTCTGGACGAACTGAATAGTACACCCCATATATAAAAGCGGTGATAAGAACAACCCGACAAATTATAGAGGGATTGCCCTCTGCAGTAATATATCTAAATTATTCACTACAATACTAAGAAACAGATTAAACAACTGGATAGAAAAAAGAGAGATTATTTTAGAAAATCAAGCAGGTTTCCGTAAGAACAGATCATGCACTGACCACATACTACTACTGAATTCACTCATCCAATTATCTTTGAGAAGAAAACGAGGCAAGCTATATGTCTTCTTCGTCGATTTGACTAAAGCTTTCGACACAGTACCACATGATTTACTTTGGCAAAAATTGCATAAAATGGGCATTAGCGATAAATTTGTAATGCTGATAAAAAACTTTTACCAAGAAGCTAAGATTACTATCCGATGGAAAGGGCAATATTCAAGTAATGTGAAAATTAATTCTGGAGTGTTGCAGGGAGAATCACTTTCCCCACTTTTATTTATATTATATATGGCCGACCTAATAGAACTTTATAATAACTCAGCACTTACAGGATTTCATCTCCCTGATTTTGGCGTTTTACACCTACTTATGTATGCGGATGACATAGCCATAATTGGAGAATCTAAAATTAACCTACAAACTAAAATCAATTTACTAAAGTCTTATCTGGACAATAACAAATTAGTTTTAAATGAAAATAAGTCCAAGGTGATGGTATTTAGAAATGGAGGAAGACCGGCAAGACACGAAAACTGGTACTGGGGGGACATCCCACTGACTGTTGCGTCCAATATTATGTATTTGGGATTTCCATTCACTACCACTAATAATAGCAAAAAGGTAGCCCTCTTTTATAAAGCCAAAGCAAATACGGCAATAAATGCAACTATTAGACTGATAAAAAGGGAAAAAATTAATTCATTAAAAGTTGCACTGAATTTATTTGACTTAGTTATTAAATCAATACTACTCTATGCGGCCCCTGTGTGGGCTTGGGACAATACCGATATTATAGACCAAATACAGAATACGTTTATCAAAAACTTTCTGAATCTGCCAAGATATATACCGGGGTATATTGTAAGGTTGGAAACAGGCAGATTATCTCTGACTTTTACAACGATCAAACTAATTATGAAATATTTCATTAGATTACAGGAAATGGAAGAAAATAGACTACCTAAGCTATGCTGGAATAGATTGAAGGAAATTTCCTTAATGACAAAAAAACCTATAGGATTCTGTAAAAATATCATGGATATCATCAATCATTGTGGACTCACACGGCTAAACCTTGGGTTAAATTATGATGACATACAGATCGAACTACCGAATATACTAAAAATAAAAATTGAACAGCTATTGCAGCAAGATCTGGCAAAATTATCTCTTACGAAAACATACTCAAACTATAGGTTACTTTATGATTCATTCATTCCAGAACATTATTTTTCATGCAATCTGTCCTCAGCTTTAGTGAGTTTTATTGCACAGATCAGGATAATATCAACATTGATCAAAGAAAATCATATCTACGTAATTAAGAAAGAAGATTTGTACTGTAAGTTATGCGGAGGTCAGATAACCGATGAGATATACCATTTTACTGCCGAGTGCGGAGATCTGGAAGGTGAGAGAAAAAAGATCCTGAAAAGTCTTCCTAGACCACATTTGAACTCATTAAAGACAATAAAAACTGTTTCAGATAAGAAAAGTTGGGCAATAGAACTGTTCAACTACCAAAATTCGGTTGTAAATAAAATTGCACTCGTGGAGGAGAGAAGAACAGGGGCACAATAAAAATATTTGCTATACTTTAATTGTAAATACTCCATCTCTCCTTTTTCTCTTGTGTTGAATATTGTCAGTAATTCAAAGACGAATCTGTACAGGGCAAGATGCCCTAATAAAGCTGTTTTGTTTGTTTGTTTGTTTGTTTGATTTTGATTCTCCTATTATTGCTATGTCATCTGCATACATGAGAAGATGAAGGAAGCCGAAGTCTAAAAGATAGAATCCTGTAAGTGAAGAATTATTATAATATCCAATTAGATCAGATATATAAGTTATAAATAGTAGAGGTGACAGTGGCTCCGTAAAACTCCGGAATCAATTTTTACGTTGTTTGAAAAATTCACCTTTACATCTAACAGATTTTTTCTGCCTCATAATAACTTTTTATTATTGTTATAAACCTGGGGCAGATTCCCATATCTTGTAATTTATTCCAGAGTATTTCGTGAGGAACTGTGTCAAATGCCTTGGTAAATCAACAAAGAAGACGTATAGTTTACCCCGTTTCTTTCTTAAATATAGTTGGTCAAGGGTATTCAGGGTAAAAATATGGTCTAGACATGAGCGGTGTTTTCAGAATCCTGCTAGATTTTCTCCTATATAATGTCTTTTCTCAATCCAATTGTGGAGTCTGTTTCTTAGAATTGAGGTAAATAATTTGGACATATTGCTGCATAGTGCAATTATTCTGTAGTTAGATGGGTTATTTCTGTCCCCGTTTTTGAAAATAGGATGTATAATTGATTTGGTCCAAATCTCTGGATATTTCTCTGTTATCATTATCTTGTTGAATATATTTATTAATATTATATTAGAACATATATTATGCTATCATGTATACCATTTGTACACCTATTATATAAAAAAACTATGTTTTATGATAATTTCAAATATTATTCTTTATACTTACTGTATTTATGGAATACGAATTCCTACAGGAACTTCAATACCTGTTACAACACCCAACTCACTCCGGACCATACATACAGTTGCCCGGCCATACTTGCAGCCCTCTATATTGCGACATCAAACAGAAGAAGACATCCATACGGACAAGGCACCTCGGTTGGCCGTTATTGTGATCAGGGTGCACGGACCAATCTGATCTGCCTAATGGACAAGACACCACCATCACCATGGAATACGAATTAATTTGTATTTTGTATTTTTCCAGATATAGACCCTGATAATAAAATAAAAATCCAACAATGATTGATGAGCGCGTTCCTATTTAAATCCGGCAACATTTAAGTCCTAATAATTCGGTCAAAACTTTAGTCTGTGTATGAAAACAATTACTGGATAGAATGATGTTTAATATATGTCATTAACGCTTTCAGACCTATGATGTTGACATCAGGGACAAAGTGAGACAATAATAAGTAGCGTCCATAGACCAAAATATCGTTTAGAGAACATTGTCAGGAATAATGGGACTCTAAAATGATTTCAAATTTGAAGAAAAATCGCTTTTCTATGAATAAAGAATGTTAGCAATCTTCTATCAGATTTAAATATCATGTATTTTGCTAAAAATGAGTTCCAAAGTTTCTAACGTTGAAATGATGTAAACATGGAAAGACAAAACTTCGATTCTTTCTTACAGTTCGGGTAAAAATATCGATTAGCACATTTTGAGAAAGCAATTATTGCTGAACACAAGATAAACAATTTCTTGTTGACTAACAATTAGGCCATCGGCCAATCGACACATTGTTGCTATGGGATAAGACGAACAAAACATTTACCAACCTAGTCATTTATGATATTTCAATTATCTAGAAAGTGTCTGTATCTTCAAGACATCGCATCAAATGTATCCATCGCCGGTTCAATATAACAAAATCATACCTTTCTACCTCAAAGTTTGCATTTACCTAACTGGAAATATCCTCAGCCTTGATCGCTTCTCTAAACTACGCCTTGGGATTCTTCTACTGGTTCTCTTGACTCCGAAGATCATCTTGATAAGTCAAATAGTTGACAATGCTTGGATTTTATCTGCATTCATATTTGTTGCCTTTTCTATCTGGCTCAACATTTACTTATTCTTATACCGCCATAAATATGTAAATATACTCTCTTTCTTAAAGGAAAACTTTAAAGAGCATTCAGGTAAAACTTTCCTCTCTTATTTCTTTGGTTTAAATATTGTTTTGATGATTTATAATATTTCTCTAGATTTCTACAAACAATATGATTCGACCCTTAATTTATTCTTAGTAATCGGACCTGCCTATTTTGATTTAATATTAATCAATGTTCACTTCTTCACTTATTCATTCATAATCAGTTATTTGAAAAGTATTTAAAATGAACTGAATATAAATATAGAAAATAAACGAATTGACATCAATGAAGGAATGTCTCAATTCAAGAATATTAAGAAAATTGTAGAAATGATCAATGATCTATATCATCTTCCATTGCTGATTTTCATTATGTTTTCGTTTGGAAACTATTTCTGTACGTTTGTATATGAGGATATTCGAATGAAGAATTTACAGCAAATTATGTACATGATTAACGGTCTCATTACAATTTTCAATATCCTCATTTTTATCTTTCATCAAGGTGACGCTATAAAAAACATATCTGAATTATTCAATCAAAATCTTATGTTCGATGATTTAGATTTGTCGATTTCTAACAGAAGGTTCTTGATGCGTTGTAGCTGCCATGATAGAATGATTGTGATGTATGCTGGTAGGTTCATTGCCTTGACACAATCTACTCTATTTAGCTTCTCTGGCATTACCCTTTCTTACACTGTTCTTATCTATCAACTCAGACATCACTGAATTATTTTATAATTAAAAATGACACTATTTAAAAGATATTTTTAAGAAGAAGGAGGAAAATGTGCACACGGATCACTAAGAAGAGTATTATTATTTTGAAATTAATATACGTTCTCTATTATTATAGATACATACAATTTAAATAAGGACATACAGTATTTCACGTTTGCACTTTTGGCCAGTTCAGACCAATTTTAATATAACGATATGGTTTAAATATTTGAATGTAAAATCTATGCAAAATAATTTTTAACACAATATCAGATATTAATATGGAGTATACAGGCGTACAAGATGACATCATACAACTATGTACGCATCAAAATATCTTTTTGATTACAGATTATATTGAATGAAAAAAAAAAACACTATGAGACTTGATCAATAAATCGTTCACGAGGATAAACAAAAATTCAATTTTATTATTTCTTTATACTTAAATCTCATATAGACTTAAGAATGTCATCCCTATATTGAATAATACAAATAATTCATTCAAATTTTTTTATAACCAAGGTTTTCTAAATAAATTTGTCCTAATTTATACAAACTCAATTTGTGATTAATCATGGTAATATCACGAGTTTTCAAGAAGGAATTCAAGAAGATGATGATACAAGCTGTTTCAGTGGATGTAACGTTCAGGATTCCACTCATCATTTACTCAAGTACCCAGCATTTCAAGATTACAGACATAATAACGGTATTGTCTGTACTGATCCAAGTGAACTGATATCTAGAAAAGTGTCTTACATTAAATTCAATAGTTTTGTAAATTCTAATCTGACAAATCATATAATCCTAAAAAATAATTGTGTGTAAAATATATTTATGCTATATATATTTCTTTTTAGATTTGAGTTTGAATTAAAATTATTATGCTTACAATTAACCCATTTAAAGTATAATGTATATACCTCCCTGTATATATGTTTGTCTATATAGATATATAATTTATAGGTATTTTTTGTCACCCTTTTCCAACGCCAGTGTACTTAGCGGGACTGCGCGATTTGTGTTTATAGTTGGATAAAGTTTAATAAAGCTCAAATATAAATCTATCAAAACATTTAAAATTGTTTCTTCATCATTTTTAAGGTAAGAAATGTTTTTATTATATATTTTGAATAAAAACAAATGTGATCAAATTAATTGATATGTTTGAATGAGGCAGACCAATAATTAATTCTGCCCATTTCAGTAATTTCTCCCTATAAGAAATTCTTTAACTTAAAGTAGAACAGGTCGTTCACAGCACACAAAAATGAACTTTAGCTAAGATATCTCTGGATGAATTCCTACTTTAATTTCATGTTATCAGAATTAATCGAGACTATTCTTTACCAATTAAGATATATATTTATTTATATTTGATATATGTTTCTAATATATTTATAGTAGTAATAAAATAGATGAATAAAACGAATAAATTAGGAATAACTATATATTAAAATACCTATTCGAATTAATAAGGAAGTTTATAAATATTTTAATCGGAAATTTGTGATTATCAAGATATTTAATGAACATTTTCTTTTTAAAATACACATCTTTCTAAATGTTTGCAATTTTTCAGCAAAAAAGTTGGCATTAAACAATCGATTTCAATTGTCTGAAGATATTGCCTTAGCCAATCGACGTATACTTGTTGCTATGGAAGAACAAAACATTTACCAAATTGATCGTTTTTAAAATTTCAATATTATAGGAATCCTGACACTAAACACACAATACCTCATATGTATAACTCTCCAGATAATTATAAAATCATTTTGCTCATTAGCAATGATCGCTTCTCCAAACTATGACTTTGAATTTTTCTTTTGGTGCTCTCTTTTCCCAAGATCATCTCAATATCTATACAGAGTGACTAAGTTTGGACCTATACTTCTTTTATTGTTTTTTTTCACCATTTCTGTTCACTTCAATGATTACCGATAAAAACACTGGTTGTATTTTACTTCACATTTCACATTGATTTTAAACTACCACGAAAAATATCAGGTGATTCTTTATTTTAATTTTTTTGTCTTGGATACTTCATTATATAGTGATATATATTATTTGATATGAACTTTCAAGTATATTGTGTAAGTGATAAAAATATATTTTATTGTTAATTTATATATTTTATTATTTGGAGTCTGCATTATTCCATGTTAACACACTTCCATATCTACTCGTTCTTGTCAATTATTCAAAACGTATCGACTGAAGTGAATAAAGCTATTGTATAAAATCAAATGAATATTATTGAAGGATTATCTGTTTCTAGAACATTGGGTAAATTGTGAATATGGTTAGCGACTTATAGTCTATGACTTCAATGGTTTTATTAGGTTCTCATCTGGAGCATATTTATTAGTACATTAGTATATTTTGATATCCAAATTATAAATGAAGAAGGTACTACCTTCAGTAAAAAGATCCTCTGGTCAAAAAGTTTTCTGTTTATTTAAACAAAGGCTTCTGATTGGCGAATAAAATCTATTAATGCCAAATATCAAATTCTTGATGCGTTGTAGCTGTCATGATAGAATGGTTGTACTGTATTGTATTGGTTGAAACTTATTACCTATAATACTTGTGGGCATGATCTTATATACACTCACAGTGGTAGATTATATGATAGTTTCGATTGAAAAATGATTCACAATGCAAAAATATATATAATAATTTTGATTAATAGTTAAACTAAATCGTTGAATTTAGATAACAATGAACCAGGTTCGAATCTCTATCTCTCTTTTTTTTTAATCATCTTTAGTAATAACTCTTATATTATTTTCAAATTATTTAAATAATGATCATTTTTATACCTTATCATCAAAATAAGCGTTTTTATGGAAGTTTAAACTATGGATTTTAATAGATGATACTAGTTCAATGTAAAATTTATGTAGCGGTTACATAGAATGCAGCCAACATAAACTGTGTTTTCAGGAAAAAAAATATTTGAATTATTCAAATTAAAAAAAAAGGTTTGATTTCCTAAATAAAATAGCAGATTGCTTATTCCTTAAAGGATATACACAGATGTGAGATTTGACGAATATGTTTTCATATCAAAATATCACATTAAACAATCATAATTTTCAAAAGTAATAGGACAAAATTTTAATATTTTGACCAAAAATAATATTGGCGAAACAAATTTCTAGAAAGCACGTTTCTAGAAACGTGTTCTAAAGCCCTATCAAATAAATATGAAAAATTGAGGCTTTGAGAATATTTGGATTAGAGCCCATATCCAAATAGATTTTCATTTCATATGTGGTATTTAACATAAAACCTTATATAGAAACACAAAGCAAATGTATGTTATTTCAAAATGGCATCAAATCAAGGACACTGGAAAAAAGGCCCCGGGAAATTCGCTAACACCATCAAATCAATTAAGGGATAATGAAATGAAATAGACAATTTGTGAATTTTTTATTAGGAGAAAGAGTTTCTCAAGAAAAAAAAAAAAAATTCTACTCCTCTGATATCACTACCAGAAAATATAAAATGTTTTTTGTTCCGCGTGCCCAAGGAGTCAGGTTTCCTTAGGACGTTATGCTGCCATTTTGACCAGCTGTCATTGGGGCATCTCCTTAGTCCCGTCTCACCTTCCCGGGTGCAACCCTAAACTGAGGTAACCATGCTCCTATGCGTGTGGTCTTCTTTTGTCTTCAGGAAATTTTCTCATACTTTGACCCATGACTGCAAGTTGGACTAGGAGCTACGCCAGTGTCGGTTCCTCACACCAGTTGGGTAAAAATGCGCTTGAACAAAATCCGGGCTGCGCTTCTTGGTCTAGTTTATTATAGACCTAGTTGATGTTTTAAAATAAAGGATATTTAAAAATTCTTCTATATTTATCTTTTACCGCATCTGAGAGAACAGAACTGAACTGGACCCTTCAGATAATCAGAAAGTCATGGCTTAGATGATGCTTTTTGGCGAATTTTGAAAAAGTAAAAAATTATGTTGGATGAAGGGTTTCAGTCCAAATTCGTCATTTTATATATTCGCGTGTTTTCCGGTATTTCCAGAATTATGGAAAAATGTATAGCCAACAAGAAACGATACTTTGAATGAACCAATTTTATTTATCTTGAAAATTTCTAATTTTTTTTGCATTGATTGAATACACTCATAAATTAAGTTTCAGATCCGATATTCGCAAAATTTATTATGCATTGTGTAAAATGTTAATAAAACATCAGTTTTGATTCGTCTTGGTGTGTAATGTCTCGTTTATTCATTCAAATATTAATTCAATTTAGAATATACGTTTCATTTTTATTATCTATCAATATATTTGTATTTTGGATTGATGTATTTTTAATATGGTCCTTTTTTAAAATATAAATTTACCAATAAATCGTTGGTTTCTTATTACAGACGATTTATTTAATCAGTAGTCAATAGTTAAAATGAAATATAACAAATATAATTATAGAAACTGAATCACACTCTAAATGACATTTGTGATTTATTTTTACTGTTCTATATATAATATACATTATATATATATACACATCTTATATAAAGAAAAGAGATTTTCTGCGTGTATTTTAGAATTGTTGAGATTATCTTGATTTTGGTTATCATGAGGATTAAGCTATGGTGGTGCAGTCGTTGTTGAAAAAATAATCTTGAAAGTATAATAATAAAATAGTTTTGATCAGAAATTTATTTATTTGAGCTATGAAATATATATAAAACATAATTTGGTATAAGTAATGCCTGGCTTAAGGCGAGTAAACAAAGGAAAACAAAAGAATATTTACATAATGTACAAAGTTTTGAGCCGACTATGGCGGAAGAACAACAACGAGTTTTTATAAGGGAAGAGTGACCTCTGGCGGTCGATTTAGCAGTATTTGTATTTATGAAATATATTTCTAAATAAAATAATATTCTAATATAACATACATATAGATGGAAAATTCGCCGTGAGGAAATTGATCCATAGGAGCATAGGGCGCCGTTAGATTTTGACGTTCCTTTTGCGTTGCTCCTGTGGAAGGGCCACCATACCCGAAAGCTTGAGCATTATTAAACGTTTTAAAGAAAGAAACGCAACCTCGGAGGCTTTATTATTTTGTCCTAAAGATTTCACAGAGGTTATAATATTGGAACAGTAGAAATTGTTTATTTAAAAAAAAAGAAGCATACGCGTCTATAATAGTTTCGAATTTTGATAACAGATGGCGCGGTAATACATGATAATATAGTATATTATTTTTCTATATTTTATTAGCACTAATCTCTTTTCAATTAAACTCGTAGACAAAACTTATGGCAGTTGTACTCTTTAGCATTTATATCGGGTTTCAGACAAATTCTGAAAGATATTTGATACACACAGAGACCTTTATAGAAGACACATGAGATAACAAATTGTAAATAAAATTGGCTTACCTTAAAAAAGACAACAAACAACAACAAAAACAGATGACTGGCCACATTAAAGATTTTCCACCTTCTTTAGTTTTATCTATGTGTGTATATGTTGAATACTTAAGGCATTTAAACCTTTTTTTGATGAAATACGTATACTAGTAGATTCGTCAAATTCAATCAGTACTGATAAAATGCTAATATATTGGATTCTCAAGTTATTATTAATATTTTATTGAAAACACAGTTTATTAGAACATGCATAGCTCGAGTTGTTAGCTCTCATATGTGACCAAAATAATAATAAGTGAATTATAACAAGTAGAAGTAATTTTAAATATATATAAAATTGAATGTCTGTCTGTTTGTCTGTCTGTTTGTTTGTACTCTATAGATTCAAAAACCATACATCCAATCGCCGTGAAATTTTGGGATATTATTAGGTATATCACCGGGAAGGTTTTAGAAAAATAATTTCATGAATATCTTGAATATCCTTAGAGTTATTTGCAGATTTGTCGATTTAACTCGCAAGCAGCGCCCCCATTGTGACGATGATAACAAGTTTTCTTATCACTAAGTTTGTTATCTTAAATATTATTTATCAAAAGTAAGATTATCTCAGGATGACACGGCAATGTGACACGGGAAAAAATGTTCACTAGATAAAACTATGATTTTCTATATGATATAAAAAGCCAACAATGAAGAGTGAATGTAATATAAAAAGCCAACAATGAAGAATGAATGTAAGATAAAAAGCCAACAATGAAGAGTGAATGTAAGATAAAAAGCCAACAATGAAGAATGAATGTAAGATAAAAAGCCAACAATAAAGAGTGAATGTAAGATAAAAAGCCAACAATGAATAGTAAATGTAATATAAAAAGCCAACAATGAAGAATGAATGTAAGATAAAAAGCCAACAATGAAGAGTAAATATAATATAAAAAGCCAACAATGAAGAGTGAATGTAAGATAAAAAGCCAACAATGAAGAGTGAATGTAATATAAAAAGCCAACAATGAAGAATGAATGTAAGATAAAAAGCCAACAATGAAGAGTAAATCTCTATCTATCTATATATATAAAATTGAAATAATATTATCATGCATATAGAAAAAAATGATTATATGCCTCTTCTTTATGCCGGACCAAACTACTCATTTCATCGACATTTTTGAAAGTAAAACAGTGTAAACGGTATTAAATATGTATAATGGAACAATGGCTTAAAATATAATAGAAAGTGAGCTGAATAAGAACAAAAAAAAAATGTTAAGAATTCCCTATGAATTGAAATGAAGTGATTTTGGATATAAAATATAAAAAAAAAACTCGATTGATACACATTTAAAATGGTTAAAATGGCATTTATTAAGCCAAACAGTGTGAAAAAGTAGATACAGTAGAGCTTCCATTGAGAGGATGCCTAAAATCGTAGCTTAAACCGTCTCTCCGAGAGGCAGTCTCTTATTAAAGGTCTATTAGAGATTCTTTAATATCAATTAGAACCTCCAATGAGAGACCACCTACAGGAGAAACAAGTTGAGTCATGTTTTTAGGTGGTCTTTTTTAAGAGACTCTATTTACATATATTAAAATCAACATTTTCTTACTGTTACGTTTAATTACTGCTAATCTATATATATAAAATTGAATGTCTGTCTGTCTGTACTCTATAGATTCAAAAACCATACATCCAATCGCCGTGAAATTTTGGAATATTATTAGGTATATCACCGGGAAGGTTTTTGAAAAATAATTTCATGAATATCTTGAATATCCTTAGAGTTATTTGCAGATTTGTAGATTTAACTCGCAAGCAGCGCCCCCATTGTGACGATGATAACAAGTTTTCTTATCACTAAGTTTGTTATCTTAAATATTATTTATCAAAAGTAAGATTATCTCAGGATGACACGGCAATTTATTTGCGACAAGAATAATGATACAATTCCAAGGCGAAGATACTATTCCTTTAACTTCCAATTACCGAGGGAACCAATTAATATTGATTTTATTCAACTTATCGAGTATTTCTCAAGGGACCGGGAAAAAATGTTCACTAGATAAAACTATGATTTTCTAATGTAGAAAATTAGGAAAGACAAAATTCAGGATGACAAGGCACACAGGGACCGGGAAAAAATGTTCACTTTATCGAGAGATTCAAATTTACGAGTTTCAAATTATCAAATATATCTTTTTTATTTTTTAATAAGTTTTTAGATAATTGTTTTAACAAATGTTCGCTAGACAAACCTTTACTCGGGTAAAACCCCGGGCGAAGCCGAGTACGTTTTATAAGTTTAAAGAGAATTGTTTTAACAAATGTTCGTTAGACAAACATTCACTCGGGTAAAACCCGGGCGAAGCCGGGCGGGTCCGCTAGTTTTAAATATATAGCACGAATATTTCCATCAAAGAATGCAATTTAGCAACTCCCTCTTAAATATATTACGTATATAAATAATAGATTTATATAGATGCTTTCAATAAAAGGAAGTTGAACCAAGGTATGACTTATTTTATTGAACATATGAATTCTTAAATATGTAAATATACAAAATAAATATATATTTGTCTTCCTATTCTTGGATCCCACTTTTTTACACAAAGATTCCTATAGCTTCCTTAAAATATTATACGGATTGAGATAGTTATCGAATTTGTTCATAAAAACTTCGGGAAATACGAGAGGGACTCAAAATAATTGGAATTACTTCATAGAAAATATGTGCTCAATTCTTTAAAATACAACTTCTCAGTATTAAATATTTAGGTGATGAAGTATTTTTAGTATTTAGGATTGCAGTATTTTTAGTATTTAGCATTGAGTATTTAGTATTGAAACTTCGAACTACTTTCCCAAAAGACCACTGTTTATTTTCCAAACGTTTTATTGTAATTTCAAAGCACTTTAAAATTATTTATTTTTGATACCTGCAAGCGCTTTGGTCACATGCAATTTTATTTCGTCGTTGGAAAAACGTTTTTTTTTTCAAGTTCCTTTTGAATATCGGAAACATGAAGAATCCGTAGTGGCTATATCTTGCGAATAAGGTACGTGAATAAAGGTATCCAAGCTTGTAACGTCAATCCCTTTGTTTCTCGTTGAGAAGTCTGGGTACAAACTTTGCTGACATTCCTAGCATTCAAAATAAAGAGTCTAAGAATTGTCGTCCATTTTCCCGTGTCGATCTTTATTGATCATATTGCGATTTTACCATTTTGTTCTCGGTTCAAGCAGATGAAGTACAATAGGAACGGGGCTGATGCATAGTGATCACTTCTTCATTTTTCAAATGAGAATATCCTTCATTTACTCGAGTTTTACAAAATTCAATTTTTCAATGTTAGCTGTTTGTATTATCATAACAGTTTCAGGTACCAAATAAAAAAAGGCTTCATATATAACGTTGTTAGTAATAATCAGCCCTTTTAACCCGTCGCAAGGGCACTATAGACAGCCAAAAATAACTGTCGCAGAGATAACATTTGTCATTAAAAAGGGATATACTTGGCAGACTGAGGTTCTATAACAGCTCCCAAGCAGCTCAAACTGTTACTTTAAGTATACAGGGCACAAAATATCTAACTCACGCTTTCGGTTATTTTTGGTTGTCCCATTTTGTATAAGTGTTTTTTTTTTAATCTAGAAAATTCATGATATAGAATCCTTACAGATATTCTAATAAAATACGAATTTTTAACCAGGATAATTCAAACAGAAATTAATTTTGAATCAAAATATTCACCAGCGACAATATATATATATATATTAAATTAGTATAAGTAAAAGATTTGAAGCGATCGAGGATACTTTTCTTTTAAACTTTAATAAAGATTCGAGCTTTCGGGCCTATAACCCTTCTACAGGACTACACTCCAACAAATAAATGTGCATCTTATATATGTATCAGAAAACTAGGAAAATTAACATATGTAAGTAAAAAATAATTTTAAGATATATCTATAAGTTTTGAGTATGCAAAGTAGGGACATCAAAAGTGGATTTTGGACTATGATACATTCATTAAATCTGCAAAGTTGAAACTTTCCGAAATAAAACAAACTGGCAGTGGGCAACTATGGTACACTATTTATGGAAATATTGCTTTATATGCGTCAGGTATTTCTATGTGTCGGTTAATACTATTGTGTTTTAAAGAGAGCAACGCCTCGACGACTAATCTTTTGAATTTGCTGTTGATATTAGAGTAATATGCATGTGGGTGGGATGTATTAAAAGAATGTCCTGTTTGTCTGATATGTTGTACGATGAGGGACTTGGGTTCATTATTTCTGATGTTTCTATAATGTTCGTCCATCCTGTCCTTGATTCGTCTGCCTGTTTCTCCTATGTATATGCTATTACAGTTTGAGCATTTCAATGAATATACGGAGTTTGTGAAAAAAGGTAGGGTAACGGGAAAACTATTCCTGGTTATGGGATTTCTGACTATTGTTTCTAATTTAGGGGTGTTGGTGTAAAAGGTACGGATACCATAGTTATTTTTTAGGAATCTAGAAATGTTGACACTATGAGTAGAGAATGGGATGGTGCATGTGGATCTATAAATTTGGCTATTAAGGTGCTGTTGGGGATTATAAAAGTGTCTGAGTATGAAATTTTTGGGGTAACCAGAGTTCATCAGGTGATCGATTACGTTTTGGGTTTCTGTTTGTTTGGATTCTTGCGAAGAACAGTGTGTGGAAATGCGTTTCGACAAGGTTTTTACGGTGTTAATCTTATGGCTAAGGGGGCAGTATGATGTGTAGTGTATATAGGAGGGATAGAAAGATGGCTTATAGTAAACGTTGGTCATGTATCTGCAATTCTGTTTTGTAATCTGAATGTCTAAAAAGGCTAGTGAACTATTGTTTTCTTTTTCTACTGTGAAAAGTATGTCTGGGTATAGTTAATTTAATTTGGCATGAATTTTGTCTAAGGAATCAGTTTTAACTATAAAAAATATGTCATCTATGATTGGTATTAAAACTGTTAGTTGGTGTGTATGTAGATCTATTTAAAACGGATATAACGTGATTCCTAATGGAGTGTTTATCTTGCAGGTTCAGGCTGGAAATGGATGACTCTATTCCGGCTATTAATGAGATTTTGTCAAGTTTTGATGGATATCTATGTTTAAGGCCCTTCGAAAGTATGTTGATTTGATCAGAGGAAGGTACAAAGTTAGACAAATTCAATATTGACTGTTGCTGATTTTGGGAAGACAGGTGCACTTTATATTTCTTGGACCAAAATGAGAGCTTGTTGAGATGCCTGACATTAAGTATGGAGTCTTGAGTTTTTATATCACTAGTAATCCCTACCAGTTATATCTTTGAACCATTATGAATCCCGAACTTGATTACTACAAGAAAATGATCCGTTTTAAATCGCTGGCTTTGGCAAGATGGAGGAAACATCTGGAATTCAACAAAATTTGCGAATTACACAACTTCATCCCACCTTCCCTCGGGATCAAGGACCCCGTTGGAAACTATTACTCAAAAATGGCAATAGATGATATTCATATCAAATTATTACGAGCCCGCACTAAAGGATGTTACTCGAAAATCCGCATTTTATAAAAAACTGTCAAATAACTTATTTGTATAGTTTCACAACATATCCCAGCACGAAATATGGCAGATTTACTGGTAGGGATTACTAGTGATATAAAAACTCAAGACTCCATACTTAATGTCAGGCATCTCAACAAGCTCTCATTTTGGTCCAAGAAATATAAAGTGCACCTGTCTCCCCAAAAACTTGACAAAATCTCATTAATAGCCGGAATAAAGTCATCCATTTCCAGCCTGAACCTGCAAGATAAACACTCCATTAGGAATCACGTTATATCCGTTTTAAATAGATCTACATACACACCAACTAACAGTTTTAATACCAATCAGATTACCAGAACATTAACTAAAAATAATAACATAGTCATCACAAGATCTGACAAAGGATCTAGAACTGTTATAATGAATACCACGGACTACGTATCAAAGATGAATCAGATCTTGAATAACTCGGAGGTATTCACCCCGGCCACAGCAGAAGATCAGACTACCCAGAACTCCATATACAAAAAATAACTCAGAACCCTTTGCAGGAACAAATTGATAACAACCGATGAACTCCGAAACTTTCTATCGAATCTACATGGTCAAGCCTACATCTACGGACTACCTAAGGTACATAAGATAAATATCCCCCTCAGACCAATAGTTGCATTTCATCTCTCTCCTACAGCCCCGTTAGCTCAGTTTTTAGCTAAAATAATTATACCCATACTTAAAGATGGCGACGTCTCGACGTCCATTTCTTCCACACCTAAATTCTTAAACTATATTCAGCATCTACCGGTTATTCCCAACAGTCTAATGATATCTTTTGATGTAATCAATCTATACCCTAGTCTCCCCCACCCCCTCATCATAGAATGCACCACAGAATTCCTCCGGACGCATGGTTACTCTGCAGATATGATAACTAAATTAACCTCCTTAATATCGATTTGTCTGAACAATAGTATTTTTAATTTCGATAAACGTTGCTACAGGCAATCTAAAGGTACTCCTATGGGCAGCCCTCTTTCTTCACCACTATCTGAAATAGTCATGCGGAAAATAGACAATTCAATAACAGATCATTTTCCAGTAGATATCCTAACTTTGTTCAGGTATATAGATGACATATTTTGTATTGTTAAAACTGATTCCTTAGACAAAATTCATGCCAAATTAAATTCACTATACCCAGACATACTTTTCACAGTAGAAAAAGAAAACAATAGTTCACTAGCCTTTTTAGACATTCAGATTACAAAACAGAATTGCAGATACATGACCAACGTTTACTATAAGCCATCTTTCTATCCCTCCTATATACACTACACATCATACTGCCCCCTTAGCCATAAGATTAACACCGTAAAAACCTTGTCGAAACGCATTTTCACACACTGTTCTTCGCAAGAATCCAAACAAACAGAAACCCAAAACGTAATCGATCTCCTGATGAACTCTGGTTACCCCAAAATTTTCATACTCAGACATTTTTATAATCCCCAACAGCACCTTAATAGCCAAATTTTAGATCCACATGCACCCTCCCATTCTCTACTCATAGTGTCAACATTTCTAGATTCCTAAAAAATAACTATGGTATCCGTACCTTTTACACCAACACCCCTAAATTAGAAACAATAGTCAGAAATCCCATAACCAGAAATAGTTTTCCCGTTACCCTACCTTTTTTCACAAACTCCGTATATTCATTAAAATGCTCAAACTGTAATAGCATATACATAGGAGAAACAGGCAGACGAATCAAGGACAGGATGGACGAACATTATAGAAACATCAGAAATAATGAACCCAAGTCCCTCATCGTACAACATATCAGACAAACAGGACATTCTTTTAATACATCCCACCCACATGCATATTACTCTAATATCAACAGCAAATTCAAAAGATTAGTCGTCGAGGCGTTGCTCTCTTTAAAACACAATAGTATTAACCGACACATAGAAATCCCTGACGCATATAAAGCAATATTTCCATAAATAGTGTACCATAGTTGCCCACTGCCAGTTTGTTTTATTTCGGAAAGTTTCAACTTTGCAGATTTAATGAATGTATCATAGTCCAGAATCCACTTTTGATATCCCTACTTTGCATACTCAAAACTTATAGATATATCTTAAAATTATTTTTACTTACATATGTTAATTTTCCTAGTTTTCTGATACATATATAAGATGCACATTTATTTGTTGGAGTGTAGTCCTGTAGAAGGGTTATAGGCCCGAAAGCTCGAATCTTTATTAAAGTTTAAAAGAAAAGTATCCTCGATCGCTTCAAATCTTTTACCTATACTCATCAGAGGATTCCAACTTTCTTTATTAAATTAGTATTTATTATACAAAGCAATAATGCGCCTTCTATATATAACGAATGAAGACATTAAGACGCGAACTACTGTAGCCTGAACCACCAAGAAATTAATGTATAAAGGTATTTCTATTGCAATATGTATGTAATGTTTATATATTCAATTGCCATCTATCGACAAAATTTTAAACGTATGATTTTTGGCAATGTGTTTCTTTTATCTTTTTATTCCTACAGACCATTCATGTAATGTATTTAATGTATGTCGTTATATTTCTTAGAACATATGTATTTCGAGAAATTTATTGAACTATGCCTGAAACCTCTCAAATTGATATTTTTACAAATTTGAAATTTAAAATTGAACACTTCATTTTTATTTTATATGTAGTTTATACACTCCCCTGGGCTCTTTCTCTAGCTGAATAATATCTGGTTTCGACTAGGTATTATTCATCTACATTTTAGAATTTTTTTTTAAATAATAGTCTTTTGGTGATTAAGAAAGATTCCCCATTTTTCTCGAAATATAAATCTTCCCACCCCTGTGATGAAGTCTTAGTAACGCTAAAAATTCTGAAGAAGAACATTGATATATAAGAAATGTTATTTTTCTAAGCGCGGGTAATACGGCTTAATAAATGGATGTATTTTACCAGAGAGTGTGTGGATCCTTTTTATTATTACACCAATAAGACTTTTACAAAGGATATTTAATCAGCATCAACACAAACTCTATCTATAAAAATTATACACATTGAATAAAATTAGGCAAGACACCACACATTGAATAAAATTATGATTCGTTTAAGACATACAAACAAAAAAGACTCGTCAAGAGTAAATTATCTAAATAGGACGAAATAAATAGCAATATGAAAAATTAAGTTTAACTTGACCGCTCAAATGAGAATTTTTATACGGCAGAGAGCCATCTACGTGGTTGGCCTTTGTTGAATCATCAAGTAAATTGATTGTCCAATATTGTGAAATAAACCTAAATCAGAGAGTTTAGATGGTATTGTTGCGTTGTTGGTTGACAAAATAATAACTTCCGTGGGTACAGAGGAACTTTAGGACTTTATTTAAGCCTAATAAATCAAATAATTACAGAAGAATGCAAAATAAAAAACAACAATTAAAAAAACAGCAGTTACAAACTCACCAACTACAGCACAGTGAAGGAAAGCAGGCACAGAACAGGAGACAGAAGTTCGTAGAACTTTCTATAATCTTCCAGAAAGTACACCGGCGTCGGCGGTAAGCAGCAGTCTGACCTCTTGAGACAGCAGGGTTAGTTTGGAGTCCACCACGTAGCTTCGTTCTTCTTCCTCAACTTTTTATCTTTCGTCCCTCCTCACGAGTTCCTCGTCCTTATATATACCGGGACGAGGTCATTCCAGAATAGATCTTTCCAGAACGGTCATGGTTGGTAAGCCAATTAGAAAGCTGCCAGCACCAAGCCTTGCGCAATAGTTTTAGATTGGCCAATCAGTCGTCTTCAGCTTTTTCTACATTATTCTTAAACATTCTAGAATATTCTCACTCCATTCTGGAATGTTCTTTTTTTCTACGTAAAACTGCCCTCATTAGGATTAATCGTCCCCGAACACTCCATTGTTCTGGAACAGTACCCCTGAAGGGTGCTAACCGGTTGTAGTGCACCACTTTGGGTTCAGACATCGGGGTCTTCTGAATCCGAATGATGACATCATTGAGGCATTTAATGATCTTGTAGGATCCTTCCCACTGATACTTAAGTTTAGGAGAAAGTCTTTTCTTCCTTTGAGGATTATGGAGCCAAACCATTTCACCCTCTTTGAAAGTATTTTTGGAAGTATTGACGTTGTACCTGTTTTTCATTTTCTCAGTGGAAAATTGAAGTTTTTCTCTTGGGTGAATGGTCAGCATCCTTTATTCCAGGTTAGAGATGTACTCATTAGTGCTTTCGAAGGTTTCTTCTGGACGACTAAGTATCTTATCACAAGGCATTCGGAGTTCGTGGCCAAATAGCATTCTAGCAGGACTATAACCAGTCGACTCATGCTCAGCTGATCGATAGGCCATCAGGAGCATGGGAATATGTTGTTTCCAGTCTCTTTGATTATTGTAGATGAACATGGTCAGGTGTTGAGTAAGACTCCTGTCAAAACGTTCAACCATTGCTTAAGATGGAGCATGCAAAGGTGTAGTTCTTATTTTCTCAATGCCTAGTTGTCTACACAGTTCTTGGAAATTTTTTGATTCGAAATTACTTCCTTGGCCGGAATGCAGAATTCTTGGCACACCAAAATGCAGACCCAATCTTGAAGTAGCGCTTTGGATAGAGTTGAAGCCTCTTGGTCTGGAATAGGGACTGCGACAGGCCATTTAGTGTAGTAATCCATTATTACCAGGATGTATTTATTTCCTAGGTCGCTTTTTGGAAAGGGTCCTATAACATCTGGAATGTGCATTTCATTCTACGTAACAGTATTTATGATCAATTAATCCCTTTTGCTCTAAAGGTTTAGCTAGGCTTCGATTGATAGAGTTGATATATTTTCATGAAATATATCTTGCCAAATTCTCTTCCATTTTCATGTTAGATCGGCAATATCCTGAGCTAGTTGGAAAGCCCAGTTCATCAAACTCAAATGTGCCTTATTGGGGATGAATTCGGTGATTTTCTGGTAAGCAAGATACGCGAAAATAATCAGTATAAATTATTGTCGCATGTGGTTAGGCGTTATACAGCTAAATTGTAAACCCAATATGCATGTCATGAAGTACAATACAGTTGGGAAATGAATGTCGTCGACGTGCCGTGGTATTATGGGTGCGATCCAAAGGAATAATTCCCGTTCATCTGGACCTATGGTAGCGACAGTCTGGGTGGTATCTCACCACTGTCCAAAATGTCTCGAGATACGTCTTTACTGATCATCGAGGCTCAATTCCAAACTGGACTCATCACTGAAGAAAATTCTACCCCTCTCAGTCGAATCCCAAATTGAATAAGTCTGGCTTCACTGTAAAAACTCACTTATCAGTGTTCCCAGTTAAAGAATAGTTCGCGAAAGAAACGCAGTGAGCTCGGACCATTCAGAGCCAATTAATGGTCCTCGGGTACAATGATGCATTATTTACACGTTGAAACGTTTTTAAATCTGTGTGAGAGAGGTGCTCTGAAGAATGCTTAATCCTCACGTTCATTCGTCTCTCTAAGTCGACTCTATCTTTCTTGATGTTGGTCGATTTATCCATTCCTGCCGTTAAATAATGCCATCGGTCCTATTTAAATGTCGAACAAGCCTCCGCATAAACCAACCAGATTCTTTCAGGCCAATTGCACGTACTAAATTAAAGGCTAGTATATGCAAACAGGGCGCGTGGAAATTTTTGTGACACATATTTCATTTTTTTGAAAGGTTAAGATGCGCGGCAGAATTAAATGTTTATTTATTGGCCACCGATATATAATATTTTGCATATTCAGTCGATGATATGTATATAAGTTGCAAACAAAATGAACAAAGCCGGTTAGGCATAAAATAATTATAAGTCAATATAACGTTATATACATATATTCGAGAAGTAAAAGCATTAAAGAACGTATGTTTCTTTTAACATAAAGTAGAATTTTGTTTTATGTGTAAAATAAACTTTTTAAATATTTTAATGCTTTTATTTCTTGTATATAGATTTCGCGTTTTTATTTGGCAAGGAGAGAAGCAATAATTGTTTCTAGCTCACTGATATTTGTAAGATGTCAAGTCCTTTTTCTGTATTTTCCTTTAAGAATTCCGCTATTTCGGCTTGGAGCCAGGTGTTTGGCTTTAAAAATTGGATACAAGGGTTTTGACTGAATTTTTTCTTATAGCTGTCTGCTAGCATTTCTGATGACTTATGTAAGAACAATGCCATTCCAATGTTTGTTTTCAATTAATAAAATAAAATAAATATGAAATTAAAAGAATGAAGAAATTATTTCACAGAATAATGTAAATTCAGATATCAAATGAATAAATAATAATTTCAAATTGAATATTGAATACTAAATGAAACAATCATTTAGAAAAACAATCTTGCTAGGCAATATTTTTCTCAAACCAAAACATTTTAGTCACAATCTGAGAAAATATTTGTGAATAAGTCTTATCAAGAAATGCATCCTTTCTCAAGAGATGTTAAAGATATATTTCCAGGATATTTGAAATTCTATATCTACCTAACTGGGAATATCGTCGGCACGGATCGTCACTCAAAGTATCGTTTGGGAATACTTGTAACCATATTACTTTCTGTGGGAATAACATTATACTTTATAAAAAAATATGACCATCTATATGGCATCAACTACCTGCCTTTTCTTATCACTGTATGTATCAATGTCTATTTTTATCTTCAACGCCATGATTTGGAAAATATTCATATCTTAATATCAAAAATGATGAATACATATAATATGATTGATAATTTACACTTTTTATATATCTTTTGCGTCAATTTTATAATTAATTTGATAGATTCGATTTATTTCGGCATTTATTGTTATTATTTTTATAGAAATGCCTTTTATTTATATCTGGGTGCAATTCAAGCTATCACTCGTATGCCAATGAATGTACATTTTATTGTCTTATCTTTTATGTTGAATGTCCTTAATAATTTTATATCTATGGTTAATAAGTCTATGATGGTTAAAAATTTGAATATTGATGAAGCATTAGGTTATTACAGAAAAATAAGAATAATTTCAGATAAATTAGGTTATTTATATTCATTACCTTTGATGATTTTTATAATATTCTTGTTTTTGCAATATTTTTCTTCCATATATTACAATGAATTTTCGAGTTATATTTTGATTTTAGACATGACAGCTATCTTCTTTTGTTTCATCTGTATTTGTTGCCAAGGAGAAGCTTTAAAAACGAAGTGCGAAGTTTTGTTTCAGGCGATAGTTTTCAGAGATGTAAGTCATCCACCAATTTGTGAAAATGATTTTATAATTTTATGCAACCCACAATGGCAACATGTTGTTATATATGCGGGTGGATTCATTCCAATGTGCTTTTCTACCATCTTTAGCTTCATAGGATTTGAAATTTCCTACACACTTCTCACAAAGCAATTTATGAAATCAATATCAATGTAATATTTGAAACATTTTATTTTACCATATACAATTCTTAGAAGTCAAATTTTCATTTCCTAGTAAAAGGTCAAAAATCTAATATTTACAATATATCTATAAATTTATAAATGTATAGAGAGATATTATATGTTGCATTAGCGCGCTATCTGTTATGAGAAATTGATACTATTGTAGGTGCGTATTATTCTTTTAAAAATCAATAAAACGTTTATTTACGTCTGGAATAAATATATTAATTTGATTTCAAAAATATCAAACCTTTGCAAATGAACCTCAATCAGTAAAATCGGCAAAAAAAATTATCTTGATAGAAAGACCGATAATTAGCTGTCAAATACTTTTTCCCCATTCTGCTATCTATGGAAACAATATAGACGCCATCTAAGAAATATATTTTTGCTTACAGTCAAGAATGTTATCCTGAAAAGTTGGATAAAAGCGTTATGTAAAAATACCTTTCGAATGAACTCTCTGAATCTTAAGTATATTTTCGATGATATATTCAGAAACTATCACCGCTAAATATTCTTTGACCATGGAAAATCAACAATGTAGTAATATATCCTAATGTTCCTTGTTTATGAGATTTCAGGAAGTTATTGAAGATACCGAATGGGTTATCTACGCTCTTCAGTGAATTTAGAAATGTTTACCGAAGATGCTTCCTCAATATCACTCAGAGAAGCTTCTACGAAAAGTTCATCAAATCTATTTTACTGTCGACTCTCGATAATTTGAAACTAGTTAATTTGAATCTCTCGATAATTTGAAATTGTTTCCCGGTCCCTTGAAAAACACTCGATAAGTTGAATATAATCAATATTAAGTGGTATCCGCGGTAATTTGAAGTTGAAGGAATATTATCTTGCCACAAATGAATATTTGTGTAGAACTGTACAAATTTTTAAAATAATAAATCACGAGTTTTGATCAAACTGTTGTGTACTTGATTTTATTAATATGTAAGATTCTATCTGAAAATTAAAATATGAGGGAAAATGTTGCCGGCGACTTTCTCAAGCCAGACCAGCCCGCGAAATAACTAAACAAGTTAGAGCTCAATTTCCAACGCCAATCGGAGTCAGAAGTTTTACATTTCAACTAGGCGACTAGCGTAGGCTGCCCTACTGGAAGGGTTTCAATTTTTATAGCACGTGGACTATAGTCACTTCTCGCACCTACAGCCAAAATCTTCAAAGCAACTACCGTCGCGATCCGCACTCAAAGGTGAGTTCTTTTGTGATTTGTGTTATTAAAATAAATTCAAGTAATAACAAGTGTATTTTCATAGGTGATAATAAAGTTCGCATTACCTCACGATGCGAGTAGTAAAAGGTCACGCCAGGGTGGATATCTTTAACCCTTGTTTGAGAAAGGGCAAGACCCGAAAACTCCCAATAAATGTATTACTTTAAAAACTTGCGGTAAATCACTTATTTAATATTGTATCAACATAGAATGTATATCCCGAAACTTCCAAAAATTCAAAGTCTTGTTTAATTGATTTTTTCCCTTCCATTTCTCTTTGTTGTTCAAACTCCTGTTATTTTGAACTCTGGATAAATTGAATTTTTTTCTGTTCACTTGAGTTTCAAATTATCGAGGTTCGACTGTACATGTTTTTCAACTAAGTCTCTGCTTCAAATTTCTTGAAGCAGCAAATACTCGAAAGCTTGAGAGAATGTATAAAAAAGCAAGAAACTTATCCTCGGAGGCCGTTTTTTATAATTGCTCACATTTCAGAGGTTTCCATCTTTCGAAATAATACTTGCGTTTTTGAATATATCTATATATATAAAAATGAATGTTTGTATGTTTGTCTGTTGGTTGGTTGGTTGGTTTGTATGTCCTGTATACAAATTCGCAGTAGTTCACTAATTCAAACCAAAATTTCAATACATAGGTAAAAAATAACGAGGATGACGATAGGCTATTTAAAAAAATATATAAATCAATTATTAAAACTATATATTCAAATTATTCTAAATAGCTCATATAGAACGCGGTGGAATCTGATGGCGGGGCGCGCCCATTGGACGCCTGCGACACGTGGCTTCCCTGTGCGCGCGCATGCGCCGGGAAGGCACTCGCACGCCGGCAGCCGACGGGAGCAGTCGCTTGCTCGCCGGGAGTCAACGGGCGCGCGCATGCGCCGGGAAGCCCCTCGCCCGCCGGCAGCCGACGGGAGCGGTCGCTTGCTCGCCGGGAGTCAACGGGCGCCGACATTTACTCGCTGGCAGCCAACGGGCACATGTTTAATGTGTTTGAATAATACATTTAATCATGTAAACCCAACCCGGGCGTTGCCGGGCAACCCTAGGAAGCAAGATGTATACAAGGTGTAGACAAGATGAAGACAAGATTAAAACGTTTTTAAAATATATTCGCACTCGGGTAAAACCCGGGCGTTGCCCGGGCCATTCGTCTAGTATAATATAAAAGAAACTTTTACAAAATATTGTTTGGAAGCATTAGAGCCAAATAACGAGGCATGCATTATTTGTCAGGAACATATAGAAATACATTGTGTTATCAATAGATATAGGATATGCGTAAACATGATAGTAGATGTAACATATAACTAAGATTACAATATTGGTGAAGAATAAAGGAAAGAAATTCAGTTTCCCTGAACATTTGGTGTTTGTTGATAGCAACATTAGAAGTTCATCTAGGTCGTTACGTTGATAGTACTTGTAGATGTTGATGATTACGGCAGTACGCATAGGTAAATAGGTTAGTCCATACATGTCACTTGGCACTGGTATAGTAACTCTCCCACTTGACATTCCAATAATGGTCCAGATGTCAAGGCATTTAGCTCTTGAAGTTAGCACCACGACAAAAATAGGCATCTTCAGAGTTTTTAACGAGATTCAGCTGATAGTTTTTCACGAGGGTCCGAACTTATAAAGTTCCAACTCCATTCTGGGCTGTGCCTGCGACGTCTTCTATAGGCTTGTTGTCTCCATCGTTACTAACAAATTCGGTCATGTTTCTCTGTACTTCCACATTCCTACTCTCTATACCTTCCATATTAATATTAATTTATTTATAATGTAATTTTATTCAATTTAGCTAGCTAAACAAAGCGCGCAATCAAGCATTCGAACCATTCTAACCCTACAGACAGCCGAGCCGAGAATATATATAGAGATGGGCCATAATATCTATTCAGAGCCTAGTAGCTCACATTGTTTACGTTTCCAGCGTAAGTCCCGGTGTATAAGTGGGATACCAGTTCATTGGTGGAAGCCAAATTTGAATAAAGAAAATCTAGTTCTAGGGGCAGGTTTACCAGAGGTTGTCTTCTGTGAACTGCGACCGAGAGCGAAAATAACAGATCTCATATAACTGGATTATTCTGATATTTTCCTTCCACACGTTTCTTAGGTCCTTACTTTGATATTTTTAGACTGCTCATATCAACATCTCCTATCTTGAACTTCATCACATTATGTAAGGGAAGATAGTTTTCTGAATTCCCGAAATTAATCAACTCTGCGATCAGATTTAAACATTTAAAATTCTTTCGATATAATATGTTGAATGAAATTTGAAATTTGAATCTAAAAACATATTAACACAAGATACACACAAAGAAAATGTATCAGGGGTGCAAGAATGAAATTCATTTGAATATTAAAAAAAAAAAAGGAAAAAGGTATCTCTTTATCGGGTAAATGGAAGTTTCTGATGGCTTGCGCCATTTATCGAATAAATATCAAATATTCATTGATTTTCAATTATTCAAGAATTGGCCAAATACCCATTTTTGAATAATCAAGATAGATCCATCCGATATATGGCGCAAGCCATCAGCAACTTTCTGTTGCCCGATAAGAAGATGCCTTTTTCTTTTTTTAATTCGTGAACCTTATCCCAGTTCAATATAACATTTGTACAAATTTTTCACATTTAAATATTTGTATCAAAAATTGCTTCTTTTAATTCAATAAAGGTATAAGCTTCATTAGTGTTATTCTTCTTTGTGATTTCAAGGTAATTTCTATATTATGAACCATATTTTAATTTAAATAAATGTTTTCATATTTATACTCAACAAATTTAATCAGACTCTGTAATATGATAGATTAGTTTATCTTTAGTACTTTTCACAAGTTGAAATGAATATTTTGTTGACGTCATGTTGCTAGGAAACTATTGTCGAACCTATCCATTTGGCGTGAGTATATCTGCGAAACAGACATGATTCATAACGATAGAAATATGATACCATTTTATCTGAAGTTTTACATTTACCTAACTGGACATATAACAGGTACTGATGAATATGTTAAAGCAAGACTAGCAATTCTTATTACAATGATCATATCATTTGGAATTGTAGGATATTTTCTTCAAGTGCCAAGTGACATGTACGGACTAACCTATCTACCTCTGCTTACTGCCATAATCATCAACATCTACTTGTACCATCGACGAAACGATCTTGATAAACTTCTAATGTTGCTATCAACAAATACCAAATGTTCAGGAAAACTGAATTTTTTCCCTTTATTCTGCGCCAATATTGTAATCTTAGTTATATGTTGCATCTACTATTATGTCTACGCATATCCTATATCTATTGATGACCCAGTGTATTTCTTTATGTTCCTGACAAATAATTTGGGATATTTATTGATGAATGTACATTTAATTACTTTATCTTATATATTGAGCTTATTCAACAATATTTTATTTCATATCCAAAATGATTTAGTTATACATCAACAATACTTTAAAAGAACTCTATTTCATATTAAAAATATTATTATAATTTTTGATAGACTTAACGATATATTTTCTTGGCCTCTTTTAATCTATATCATATATGCATTTGTAGAGTACTTTAATACTATATATTATAATGATCTTTATAGATTGTCAATATTCATTTATTTGTCATTTCTTTTTGATTGTATAATATGCGTTTGTTTTCAAGGTGAATTAGTAAAAAAGAAGTTTGAGAAAATTTTCCAAACCCTCTGTTTTGATGAATCCAGACTTCTGTTTATTAAAAGCAGAGACTACTTATTTCTATCTAATCCTAAATACCATCATCTGGTTCTATACGGAGGTGGTTTCATACCAATGACCTTGTCTACTCTTTTAGCTTTACAGGATTTACAATTTCTTATACTACTTTATTCCGTCAAATAATAAAATAAATCATATGTTAAAACAAAAATGTTCTCATATCAGTGAGGACAGTAGAAGTTTGTTTTTTTGTGGTAAAATAAACATTCCTGCTTCAATAACTCTATTTCTTATATATAGATGGCACATTAATTCCTTAAAATTGAATTCTATGTAAGTAGTTTCGCGATGTATGCTAAATGTAGTTATATGGTATATTTCTATATATGTTGTGTAAATGTTTGTTGTTCATATGAAATCACTTGTAAGCCAGAGATACATGTATATATCTATAAAATGTCAAATTAAAAATAAATGTTTATATTATTATAACAACATATTTGTTCAATAAATTATGTTTATGTTTTAGGCATTTCTTCAAATCCTGAGGAGTGGCTTGAGAATAAAGAGATAGATGTCAGAGATTCAATGGCGACAAACATCCGCTATCACAAGTTAGGCTCAGAGAGGAATTCGAGTTTCAATGTTTTGGTAGCCTTCTTCAGAGGTTTAAAAGATACGCCAGATCTGTCTTCGTTAAAATCAAAGATATTTACATAAGCGTGGCGCAAAATATACCTCAATGGCCAAAGCTTTAATTCTAGAGGTTACCAGAGAATTCAGATGAGTATTCAATTTCATATTTGTGTGGATACGTTAATTAGGGTAGAAGTAAAAAAAAAGGTTATATATATGTGATGAGGTCTGGTAGCTTCTTGTAGAATCCTGTCGACTAACTATGTGATGAAGTCCTGTTGACTTAATCTATGGTGTGCGATCCCTGTCAACCCTCGCTATACTGTGTTGACCGAGAAAAACAGTCAGGATGTGGAGTTTTCCAGTACCTCTCTGCACCATGGAAGACCTTTTACAGTTCTCACAAAGTACAGGCAGTCGTGGTCGAGGCAGAGTGGAAAGCTTGGGAATGTCCATACACAAAAAACGAAGACACAGTTGCACTAAGAAAGTTCCATGAACAGATAAAAGTTGAGCTAGGAGTGAAATATGGAGATAGAAGAGTTCTTACTGACTACATGGTGGATGAGGTGGACCTGGGGTACAACCGACGAGGGCACACGCAGATGGTGAAGTAACTGTCAAGTGACTGTGTTTATAAGTTAAGACGGGTGCCTTATGCGACAGGGGCGTTGATCGTCTGGTGATATTCTAAACCGCGCCGTGGCAGTTTCCATCTTCAGACCTTGTTGTTTTGTAACTGCTACATCTAGATCTCTGCTTTAGCTCAACTCTTAATCTATTACAGAGATTTATTTATTCATCCTCAGTTTGTACAAAGTACATTACATATGATGATGTAATGACACATGTCATTAATGCGTATAATCATTTACAGATGTGTTTCTATGATACAACATGAGAATATTGTTATAAGTTATATACAATATGGGGTTGTTGGTTTATTTTACCACATAGATGGGCCCTGGGAGTGAAAGGGTTTATCCGGGTTTGAGCGGTAAAGCCTCTCTAACACAGGTAAGTAATTAAAATTTATTTTAATCAATTTAAACTGTGAGGGTTGAAAAGGGCTATAACAAGATGATTTGTTTGGATATATAAGAGTGAAATGAAAATGACATTTTTGTTTGATTTAAAAAAAAAATGATGATTAAAATAAAATGATGACATAAAAATTCACATTCTAAGAGAATATTTGCGAGCGTTGGAAAGGGTTAGTAGTTGAAGAATATCCAATTGTAAGTATTACACATGCAACCAAATAATCAGTTCCAGGTGCAAAGCGAGGATATAGACTTGAGCGTCTTCCTAGGCAATGTTTCACTTGCGATCCTATATAAGGGTTACATTGCTTTGTCACAATTGTAGGGTTATTGAGTTAAAAGTTGTTGAAAAGAAGTTGCTTATTAATATGAATGGAAGGGGTGGTAGAGCCATGCGATAAATAGAATTGTAGCGACAGTATGTGATCTGACTTGACATGGAATCAAAGGTTGATTGTGGTCCGCTAGAGCTGAAAAAAAAAGTTGAAAGTTGAAAAAAAGTGAACGCTTTGTGCATGCGTTGTTGATGTGCTCTGCGGATGATTGAAATAAACTCTTGAAGGCGGGTTCAGGCCAGAAGTTGGGATTTTTAAATCTGGGGAACTGTGTTCAAAGAGTTTGTTAAAATTACAAAATTAAAAAAAAAATTGTCAAGCAGTACTGCCGTTTTTCTACGATGGTTTGAAGCAATGGTTGAAATAGATATTGATGAAAATGTATAGGGAAGTGTACATATAATGATCTACATTTTTAAAGATAAGGTTTACTATTTTATTCTCACAAGGTATATTCATATCGTAATTTAAAACAATGTGATATGTAAGTAATAAAGTATGACGTCTTTTCTAGTCGTCTCAAGTGACACCAGCTTGCCACTGGACACCCGGGGGATCCAGAGAGGGACAGAGAAGGGGCGTTGGTCCGGATGTTGACAGTTAGTTAGGTTATAGGGGATATTTTCGGACGTTTTGGCTCCTCTCTGCCTCCGCGGCTTCATGCAGGACGCCGAGCTTTCCTGAGATAATCCTCAACTTTTTCCTGGTCCTGGTGCCACGTGAGACGTACTAGGAGAGCGTCTTTTTCTCCCAAACTTTGTCCTTACTGTCCCGTGCGGACTTCCCACTCTGCACGCCTTGCCACTCAACCCCGACTGCTTGCAACTCACTTGTTGTCTTACCCGGGTTTACGACATTCATATTTTAAGACAAATTGAGATTTAGAATAATATTCTATTTTTTTCTTATATTTAGAGTATTAGAGTAAGTATAAATTTTATTGAAGTTGTAAAAAGCATATTTATTGAAAAAAAAGTATGTTTTTCAATATAACTTGCTACATATATTTTACTATATGTTTGTTCCATGTAATATGTTTATGCTATAATAGCATTTATATTGTAAGCAGCAGCTATGCATTTTCAGTAACTGCTTTTTTATGGGTAGGCTCAATTTTTTGCTGTCATTTGTTTAGGTAGGGTTTATATTTATCTGCTTCACAATATATAACTGCTCATATATATCTATATGGTACAACCATATTTTTGAATAAATATATTTAGATATATATATGCAAATATACTCATATTTAAATGAAGAAATCTACAATCAGAAATCGATTGGTGCATAATTTTACATGATGTTTGTTTTTAGAATAAATTTATTCGAATCAAGATAGCTTTTTTTTCATGCTTTTAGAAGTAAAGATTTTATTTTTAACGTTTCATAATGTTAGAATGGTTTTAGGTTTTATTTTATTTCAAAATTAATACATACGATTTTATTTAATTGTAAAATAGTTTATTAAAAATTAAAATAACAAAACAAAATAGTTAACTTATACCTTAGAGTTATTTACATTCTTATTTTTACAGCAGTGTGACAAGATATATATTTTAAAACATTTTGAAAGAAATAATTAATAATTAATATTTCATAAAATATTGATGTCTAAAATTGAATTCATATATTAAACACATAATACTTTTCAAATTAAAGTCTTTGGAAATAATATTGCTTTTTTCCCATCCTGCAGGTCAAAATTACACTGCAACATGCTATCCTAACTCTGGCTTTTGGCATAGATATTTATGTATTGTGAAAGTACTGTTTGCTACCTTAAGCTCTGAAGAGATTATAATGTAGTTCCATCATGTGGAAATCACACCATAGTTAAAAAGAACGCATGAAGCTGGTGGCATATTTTGTGCCCTGTATGAAGCTAGCGTTCAAAATTTAATTTTTTAAAAAGATATTTCAATTGTTGCCTTATTTTTACATGTTACTGACCCATACCGCTGATCCATATAGGGTAAATTAATAGCTCATTTCACATTTCACTTTTATTTAAGGTCTTGGCAATATATATATATATATGGTAATTTAAACCAACAACCCTATATTGTATACTACTTATAACAAGATTGTCATGTTGTATATAGAAACATATCTATAAATAATTATACGCATGATTGACATGTGTCATTGCTTCACCATATGTAATGTACTTTGTACAAACTGAGGATGAATAAATAAAACTATGAAAAAATGTACAAATGTGATATTGTACTGGGATAAGGTGCAATAATTAAGAAAAAGGCATATCCTTATCGTGCAACTGAAAGTTGCTGATGGCTTGCGCCATCTATTGGAATAAATATCAACTATTATCGTTGATTCTTAATTATTCCAGAATTGGCCAAATACCCATTCTTGATTAATCAAGAAAAGCTAACCACGGACGCGTTTCGGGCTGTTGGCTCTCATCAGCGTGGTGCAAGCTGTACCTCAATGAGAGAAAATATGTTTTACGGGCTACTAACCAAAAGTTATGATTTTTGAGCCCAAGCGCGATGTCAGGTGGCAAGGGACCCTAGGATCTGGCGGCAGGAGATGTGTCGCAGGGGTAGTGGAAACGTTGGGCAAGCAGGGGAACAGCGCGGGAGGGCGCTGGTTTTGCGGGACCTTTGAAGTTGGTCCTTTTTGCGGGTGGGTAGGGAGCCTCAGGCTGCTTCCTTTTGGTTGGAGCCGGAGAGGCGGGCTTGGTGGGGTCGGTCTGGGAGCTGGTTTCCTTGCGAGGAAGAGGGGCTGGTTTGAGTGCTGTGGCATGCTGTCGGTGGCTTGATTTCGTCCAGTTCCTTAAAGAACGCGAGGGTGCCAGAGAGGTTCTCTACCTCGGCAATGAGGGCCTTGATCTGCTCGGTCCGTGAACTGATGAGATTCGTAATGATTTGGGACAGGTAATGTTGGGAGGTAGGGTGAGGATACAGTATTGCCTTCTCGTAGTCCTCCATCACCTCGTTATTCTCCAACTCTAGTTGGGCGAGGGTTACGAGGGGCTTCTCGGCATTCTCGGCAATCTTCTTCTTCTTCCTAGAGGGAGCCATGGCGGCCATCGATTACCTCAATGACCAAAAAAATTGGTTATTAAGGCGTCCTGAAAAATCATGAAACGGGTAGTTAAGGCCAGATTTGCGTGAGAACGCTACACAATGTGAAAAAAAATAGTACAAATGTGATATTGTACTGGGATAAGGTGCATAAATTAAGAAAAAGGCTTCTCCTTATCGTGCAACTGAAAGTTGCTGATGGCTTGCGCCATCTATCGGAATAAATATCAACTATTCTCGTTGATTTTTAATTATTCCATAATTGACCAAATACCCATTCTTGATTAATCAAGAAAAGCTAACTACGGACGCGTTTCGGGCTGTTGGCCCTCATCATATCACATTTGTACTATATTTTCACATTGTATAGCGTTCTCACGCAAATCTGGCCTTAACTACCCGTTTCATGTTTTTTCAGGATGCCTTAATGACCAATATTTTTGGTCATTGAGGTTCAGCTTGCACCACGCTGATGAGGGCCAACAGCCCGAAACGCGTCCGTTGTTAGCTTTTCTTGATTAATCAAGAATGGGTATTTGGCCAATTCTGGAATAATTAAAAATTAACGAGAATAGTTGATATTTATTCCGATAGATGGCGCAAGCCATCACCAACTTTCAGTTGCACGATAAGGAAATGCTTTTTTCTTAATTTATGCACCTTATCCCAGTACATTATCACATTTTTACTATTTTTTCACATTGTGTAGCGTTCTCACGCAAATCTTGCCTTAACTACCCGTTTCAATGATTTTTCAGGATGCCTTAATGACCAATATTTTTACTTACCATACTTACCTTATACTTACCCCCCCGCTGGCCATACTTACCACTTACCATACTTACCATCCCTGCCATGGCTCCCTCTAGGAAGAAGAAGAATGCCGAGGAGCCCTCGTAACCCAGGAGAAGAAGAATGCCGAGGAGCCCCTCGTAACCCTCGCTCTATTAGAGCTGGTGAATAGCCAGTTTATGGAGGACGTCGAGATAGCATTTCGCTATCCTCATCCTACCTCCCAAGAATGCCTGTGCGAAATCATTACGAATATCACCAGCTTACGGAACGAGCAGATCAAGGCCCTCATTGCCGAGGTAGAGAACCTCTCTGGCACCCTCGCGTCCTTTAAGGAACTGGACGAAATCATGCCACAGACTGCCTGCCAAAGCTCCCAGACTGACCCACCAAGATTGCCACTCCTTCTCCTGCTGACAAGCCTGCCTCCACCCTGCCTGCTCCTGTTGCAACCAAGAGGAAGCAGCTTGAGGCTCTCAACCCGCCCGCAAAAAGACCCAACCTAAAAGGTCCAAACAAACTTGCGTCATCCCGCGTTTCCAAGCCTGCGGCCGCCCAAGTGGTCCTCCATGGGGAAAGATCGGCGGCCCACACAGTGGTCGTCTCTGACGACCCACAGGCTGACCCCAGGGACATTTACAAGGCTGTCCGCGCTGCCCACACCCTACCCCAAGGTGTTTGGGCCTCTCTGCGCACCAAGGGGAAGCTGGTCCTCCATTCCAGCAATCCCAACATCATCCCTGAGGTGACTACCTCCCTGGCCAGCAAGCTAACGGGAATGAAGGTCCGTCAGCAGAAGGAAATCCTGCCAAGAATCTGCCTCTTCAGAGTGGATGAGGAGACCTCCAATTCCACAATCGAGGAGACCTTCCTGGCAACCGCCGCTGTCAGCCAGCTCCCCGGGAACAAAGTGGTGCGCGTGGCGCACCGTTCTGCACTCAGAAACGGGACCTGCACCGCCTTCATCGAGGTGGACCTCAATACCTTTGGAGCCCTGGGCAACCGCGGAAGAATCGTGGTTGACGGTGTGATCCTCAATTTCGAGGCGTCCATCCGCGCCCACGTCTGCTTCCGCTGTTGTGGCTTCGGCCACAACTCCACCCACTGTTCCAGAGCTCCCAAGTGCTTCCACTACGGTGAAGACGGCCATGAAGGCCGCTCCTGCCCAACCAGAGCTGACCAGCACACTTCCAAATGTGCCAACTGCTGCCAAAAAGGCCTCTCAGACAACCACGAGGCGAGAGCCTCAATCTGCTCCATCCTGAAGTCTAAGGCCCGCACGTTTTAGGCTTCAAAAAACCCTCCGCCTCCAACTCCTCCCGCCACCTTTTTCTGGTTACTGGACCCCTGCCTCACTTCTCCCCGCTGTTCCCCTGCTTTCCCAACGTTTCCACTTCCCTGCGAGTCTTCTCCTGCCGCCACATACTCCTATTCCTTGCCTCCTCACATCGCGCATGGGCTCAAAAATCATTACTTTTGGTTAGTAGCCCGTTAAACCACATATAAATCTAAAAAAAATCATTGAGGTACAGCTTGCACCACGCTGATGAGGGCCAACAGCCCGAAACGCGTCCGTGGTTAGCTTTTCTTAATTAATCAAGAATGGGTATTTGGCCAATTCTGGAATAATTAAGAATCAACGAGAATAGTTGATAATTATTCCGATAGATGGCGCGAGCCATCAGCAACTTTCAGTTGCACGATAAGGAGATGCCTTTTTCTTAAATAAAACTATGTAATAGATTAAGAGCTGAGCTAAGAAAGAGATCGAGATAGAAATCCAACGACCCTAAAGAAGAATTTGGCAAGTCGTTGCCATCAAGGTCAAAGGATGCAGAATAGCGCAGACGCCCCACGCCCTTTGACCCGTTCAAAGTCCAAATTCTCGCATGTCTCCCCCTTCGGCAAAGGTATATAAAACCTCTGTTTTAGCCGAAATTACAGTCACTTCACCATCGGCGTGTGCCCTTGTCGGCTGTACCCAGGTCCACCTCATCGACCATGTAAAACAGTAAGAACTCTTCTATCTCCATCTTGCTCTTAGCTCGACTTTTATCTGTTCACGGAACTTTCCTACTACAACTGTGTCTCTTCGATTTTTGTGTGTGGACATTCCCAAGCTTTCCACTCAGCCTCGACCACGACTGCCTGTACTCTGTGAGAACTGTTAAAGGTCCTCAAAGGTGCAGAGAGGTACTGGAAAACTCTCCACGCCCTGACTGTCCCTCTCGGTTTTTACTGGTTTGAACCTCGGTTACCACAGCTATAGCGAGAGTCGACAGGATACCTCATCACATTTATGTTATATAAAATTATTATTTTATTTTAAATAATATAATTTCATAGATTAAAATACTCTGCTAAATCGACCGCCAGAGGTCACTCTTCCCCTATAAAAACTCGTTGTTGTTTTATCCCAATGGCCGACTCAAAACTTTTGTACATTATGTAAATAATCTTTAGTGTTTCCTTGTTCTACTCGCTTTAAGCCAGGCAGTACTTTTATCAAATTATCTTTTTTATATAGTCCTTAAGCAACAAATAATAATAATTCAATATATCAATCTAATATTCCAAAGTCAACAGCAGAACTCATTCTTTAATATAACATATATACCTTTTTAGGTAAAGAAATTGAGGTATATTTTGAAATATAGATAAGAATCACAAGGAAACAAGATCAAATCCAAAAAAAATAAATTTGTGTGGTTTCAATAACAGCATTGTTACCATCTTCAGACAAAAGTACTGAATACATTCAATTATTTTGTCTTAATAAGGTAACAATGATGTTACTGAAACATCACACATAATTCGTTTATTTTTATTTGGCCTTGCTTTTTTTGATATTTTTAAAATTGCCTTGACTATTAGAAAATGATTAAAATTTCCTATTTATATTATATACCATTTTAAAAAGTACATTCTTTTGTAAACACATATCCAATTTCCCACACCTTTCTAAAACTGCCAAAATAACCTAATAAAAAATTCATCCAAGTCCGGGTATTTCAGTGTTGCAGATATAAACATTTATAAAAGTTGCTTAACTATTTAGAGATGTAAGTGCCGGATTAGGTGCCCTTAAAAATGTTTAATCTGGCTGTTTCTTCTTGAACAGCCGAGAGTGAAGTGGAGAAAGGGAAATTTTCAGATTTCGAGGACCATTTTCCTTAATTCACACAAATCATTAGATTTTTTATTTTTATTTTTCAGATACCACATTAGACCACTCCTCCAAAACTGCACTCTATTCTTTATGTGTTTGTAAAATTGATCTTATATTTCAGATTATTTTTACCAGCATTTTCGAATTTGATATTTGAAGTTTATCTCCATTGTGCTGGAAGATAATTCATTACTATAAGTTTTAAAACAGTTGGAGGCTCTATTCATTCATGAGTAAACCCCACTTGAACAATACCCGGGCGAAGCCGGGTCCATTCGGCTAGTGTTCTGATATATTCGAGCTTATAAATTCGAAAAAACGTGAGCGTCTGTGTGATCAATTTTTCTACATGTTGATAAATGTTTTATCTACAAGGTCCTTATAAAATTATTTCATTATTTTGAACATTCTACCTGATCCAGTCTCATTCCTAGAAATTATTGATCACACGTTGTATTTCCATCTCTGAAATTTCATTAATGATATCTGAGCTGAAAAAGCAAAACAGGGTAAAAATAGAAATGCTTAAGAAGCTGAAAAGAGTAGATAAATATAAGGGTATGAACCCACCTGCATATAGCAAAATTATTCTTTCTTGGTAACTGCAACGCATCAAGAATTGCTGGTTGGACAATGACAAATTTGAATCGTCAAACATAAGGCTCTTATTGAAATCAACTGAAGCATTTTTTTACAGAATTGCCTTGAAAAAAGATTATAATAAGAAGATTGAACATGGAAATTGTACCAATAATCAAGTTGATAATATTGTGTACATTTGATATATGAAAGTCTACAAGTTCAAATACAATAAAATAGTTTCCAAACAAAAATATAATATAAGCCAACAGGGGAAATAAATATAAATCATTAATAATATGTGTAGTTTTTCTTATATTTATAAAATTAAATAGAACATTGTCGATATTTATCTGCTTCTCAGTGATGGTCATATTTATTGCACTTAAGATTGAATTTAAATAACTGAGTAGAAAGGAATATACAAAGAAGTAAACATGTATAAATGCTGAATCTAATTATAAAGTTCCATAAATTAGAAATGTATAGAATTTTATGTTATCAGCAATGTAGAAATCATGCAATATAATTATAATAATCACCAAAATATTGACAAAGAAGATTGGAAGAAAGAATATTTTAGTTGAAATATTTATATACACTTCCATAAGCAGAGTGAGGATCCAAATATATTTGAGACGGTGTATGTGAAGGTAAACATTGAGACAAACAGAAAAGGCGAAAATGAGGAATGAGGTGTGGGTCCAAACCTTGTTATCTGGTTTTAATATCCAAAGGGTCTTTAGAGAAGATAGAGTCAGGAGAAGAACTCCCAGGCGAAGCTTGGAGAATCGATCATTACTGACTATATTTTCATTAGATAAATGTAAACTTTGAGATAGGAAGAATATTGTCATATCTTGCTGGAAATGGAATCATATCTTATAAAGACGCACACAG
>CP092874.1:62131140-62345221 GCA_030710605.1 Cordylochernes scorpioides | reverse complement strand
TGAACCCTTCCAGTACGGCCGCCTACAATATCGCCTAGTTTGAAATGTAAAACTTCTGACTCCGATTGGCGTGGGAAATTGAGCTCTAACTTGTTTAGTTATTTCGCGGGCTGGTCTGGCTTGAGAAAGTCGCTGGCAACATTTTCCCTCATAATTTATTTTCAGATAGAATCTTACATTATAATAAAATCAAGTAAACAACAGTTTGATCAAAACTCGTGATTTATTATTTTAAAAATTTGTACAGTTTTACACAAATATTCATTTGTGGCAAGATAATATTCCTTAAACTTCAAATTACCGCGGAGACCACTTAATATTGATTTTATTCAACTTATCGAGTGTTTTTCAAGGGACCAGGAAATAATTTCAAATTATCGAGAGATTCGAATTAACGAGTTTCAAATTATCGAGAGTCGACTGTAAAAGTTCTCTGAGTGACATTGAGGAAACATCTTCGGGTAACATTTCTAAATTCACTGAGGAGCGTAGATAACCCATTAAGTATTTTTAATAACTTCCTGAAATCTCATAAACAAAGAACATGAGAATATATTACTACATCGTTGATTTTCTATGGTCAAAGAATATTTAGCGTTGATAATTTCTGAATATTCAAAAGAAAAACAGGGTAACGTGGTAAGATTCTTTAATGGAACATGACGAGCCCTCAGGCAGCAACTGCCTGAGGGCTCGTCATGTTCCATTAAAGAATCTTACCACGTTACCCTGTTTTTCCGTTTGAATCTTACAACGTGGCTATATGATGCCAATTTCTGAATATATCATCGAAAATATACTTAAGATTCAGAGAGTTCATTCGAAGGGTATTTTTACGTAACGCTTTTATACAAATTTCAAGATAACATTCTTGGCTGCAAGCAAAAGGATATTTCTTAGATGGCGTCTATATTATTTCCATAGATAGCAGAATGGGGGAAAAGTATTTGACACCTAATTATCGGTATTTCTATCAAGATAATTTTTGCCGATTTTACTGATTGAGATTCATTTGTAATCGTTTGATATTTTGAAATCAAATTAATATACACTGGTGTCCAAAAAATAAGAAACTCAACCAATATTGAAATTTCTCAAAAGCTAATTTATTAACAAATATAAAATTAAGTATACAAATAGTTTAAACTATGGAGAATTTGACTAGTTATATGAAAATTTAAAAAAAAATGAAATTATGAAATATGCAAATTATTGCCAACATACCCAAAGCTAAGGTTCCAGATCTTAAAGAAATAAGATATCAATAGGGAATATGATCAACTCTAACAGCTATCAAGGTCTCACAGCGCGCCCTCATACTGTTTACCAGGCTTTGGAGTAGGTCCAGGGGTAGTAAACCCCACTCCTCCAATAGAGCAGTTCTTAGCTCAACGAGGGTTCTGGGAGAGGGGTGACGAGCTCCAATACGCCTCCCTAGAGCATCCCACACATGCTCTATTGGATTCAGGCCCGGAGATCTGGCTGGCCAATCCATCCTTCGAATATTCTCACTCTGGAGATATTCATTGACTAGCCTAGTTCTATGCAGACGAGCATTATCGTCCATAAAAATTAAATTGTGACCAATTTGATCTCTATAAGGTCTTAGATAGGGCTCAAGGATCTCGTCCCTGTACCTTTGAGCAGTTAAAGTGCCCCCAGAAAAAATGTGGAGGGTGTGCGTCTGCTAGAACTGATGCCAGCCCAGACCAAGAGACTGCCCCCTCTCAAACTGTCTATTTCCCTGATGTTACTGGGATTATAGCGGGTTTCAGGCTCCCTCCAGATGAAAACTCGTCGAGAATCTGTGTTTAAACTAAATCTTGACTCGTCACTGAAGAGAACATTGGCCCACTGATCATGAGTCCAGGCGTGATGTTCCAAGCACCAATTCAAGCGGGCTCTCCTGTGAGCAGAGGTTAAAGGGATACAGACCATTGGTCGTCTTGCATAAAGAGCACCTTCGTGAAGCCTTCGGTAAACAGTTTACCTTGAAATTCTCGTTCCAGTAGCACTTGAGAGTTCATTAGAGAGTTGAATAGCTGTCATCTCCCTATGGCGCTTGGCAGTTACGACCAGATAACGGTCTTCAAAGGTAGCTGTTTTTCTTTTTCTACCAGAACTTTCTTTTCTTTTGATGGTTCCTGTCTCATTTAACTGTTTACATATTTTGATGACCACAGATTTATTCACATTTAGCCATTTTGCTACTTCAACTTGTGATTGCCATGCCTCCATTCTTCCAACAGCTATCCATTTTAAATCATCTGCTAATTTTTTTCGTAAACTCATAATTAACTAAGGATTATATAAAATTATGATGCACTAGCGCGCCATCTGTAGTAGAAATTGTTTAATATCAAAAGAATCTTACGCCTTTAAAATAAAATTATAATTGTACAATTCTTAGATGGGGTAAGCGACACGCCAAATAGCAGACTTATAAAGACAAGCAAAAATTTGCATATTTTCAATTTTACTGAATCAAATGGTTGCGATAAATAAATTCTACGACTTAAAATCCTAATTAAATTACTTTTTAGGTTTTAGGTTGTATATTTTAAAACATATCATTAAAAAACAAAAGTTTCTTATTTTTTGGACACCAGTGTATTTGAATAAGTAAAAATTGATATCAGGTAATAAGTTTATTTTAATTTATATTGGCAAGCTTTCGAGCAAATATACTGCTCTTCAACAGACTGATATTCTATGTACAAACTCTAAATAATATATATACAGAATAATAGAAAACTTTTGTTATTAGCATGTGCTCCCGCGGGCGTGCATCAGAATTGTATATGGTAAAATAAAATGTTTCAAATATTATTTTGATATTGATTTCATAGATTGATATATTTATTTCAGATACAAATATATGTTTTATTGATTTTAAAAGGAATAATACGCGCCTACAATACGAGGTGTGTTCAAAAGGTTTCGCGACCTTTGTGTTTTTCTCAAAAAATATTTATTTATTCATGAATACCTATTTTGTCCCCTTCAAAGTAATTCCCATGAGATATTATACACTTGTGCCAACGGGTTTTCCAATCTTCGAAGCACTTCAAAAAATCATTTTTAAAAATCTTTTTCAGCTCCTCCTTCGATGCCATCTTTATCTCGTCAAGCGTAGCGTAACGTCGTCCTTTCATGGGCCTCTTTAGTTCAGGGAACAAGAAAAAGTAACAGAGGGCCAGATCTGTGGAATACAGTGGCTGCGGCATCATTAGTGTGTTGTTTTTGGTCAGAGAGTCGCGCACAAGCAACGATGTGTGAGCAGGGGCGTTATCGTGGTGCAAAAGCCAATCTTTGTTCTTCCACAAATCAGGGCGTTTCTGACGGATTGCTTCGCGCAAATTACGCATAACTTGCAGGTAATATTCCTTATTGACCGTTCTACCCTGTGGCAATAATTCATGATGCACCACGCCCCTGCAATCGAAGAAATCTGTCAGCAAAACTTTCACATTCGACCAAACTTGGCGCGCTTTTTTCGGTCTTGGTTCGTGCGGCAGCTTCCATTGAGATGATTGGGCTTTGGTTTCCACGTCATAACCATAAACCCACGCTTCCTCACCAGTTATGACCCTCTGGAGCAAATTTGGGTCGTCGCGGACAGAGTCCAGCATCTCATTAGCAATGTTCATGCGATGCTGTTTTTGGTCGCAATTGAGCAATTTTGGTACGAATTTCGCGGCGACCCGTCTCATGCCCATATCATTGATAAAAATTGAATGGCACGAGCCAATCGATATGTTTAGGTCCTCAGCAACTTCTCTAACGGTGATTCGACGATTGGCCAATATCATTTTCTCCACTTCATTAATTTTTTCGTCTGTTGTTGAAGTGCTCGGGCGTCCGGCACGCCCTTCGTCGTTCACATCTTCTCGGCCTTCTGAGAACATTTTGTACCACCGATAAACGTTGCTTCGGTCCAAAGTAGCTTCTCCGTATGCCACAGTCAACATTCGGAATGCATCCGCGCACTTAATTTCGTTTTTCACACAAAATTTAATACAGGTTCTTAGATCCATTTTTTTTAATAGGTAAAAATCGAAGACGATCCAAAACACCTGCAAGCAAAGCAGCTGTCAACAATTAAGTGAACATTCAAAATGGCCGAGCTTGTCGGCATAAGTGAGAGACATGAGTACCAACATAAAGCCATAAAAAGATCGAAATTCGAATATACGTAACCCGCGAACATTCAAAATTCGCGATACTTTTTGAACACACCTCGTAGTTTCAATTTCTCATAACATATAGCGCGCTAATGCAACATATAATATTTCTCTATACATTTGAAAAAAAAATTATAGATATATTGTAAATATTAGATTTTGACCTTTTACTAGAAAATTAAAATTTGACTTCTAAGAATTGTGTGTGTGTGTGTATATGGTAATATAAAATGTTTCAAATATTACATTGATAATGATTTCATAAATTGCTTTGTGAGAAGTGTGTAGGAAATTCCAAATCCTATGAAACTAAAGATGGTAGAAAAGCACATTGGAATGAATCCACCCGCATATATAACAACATGTTGCCATTGTGGGTTGCATAAAATTATAATATTATTTTCACAAATTGGTGGATGACTTACATCTCTGAAAACTATCGCCTGAAACAAAACTTCGCACTTCGTTTTTAAAGCTTCTCCTTGGCAGCATATACAGATGAAACAAAAGAAGATAGCTGTCATGTCTAAAATCAAAATATAACTCGAAAAGTCATTGTAATATATGAAAGAAAAATATTGCAAAAACAAGAATATTATAAAAATCATCAAAGGTAAAGAATATAAATAACTTAATTTATCTGATATTATTCTTATTTTTCTGTAATAACCTAATGCTTCTTCAATATTCAATTTTTTAACTATCATAGACTTATTAACCATATATAGAAATTTATTAAGGACATTCAACGTAAAAGATAAGACAATAAAATGTACATTCATTGTCATGCGAGTGATAGCTTGAATTGCACCAAGATATAAATAAAAGGCATTTCTATGAGAATAATAAAAATAAATGCCGAAATAAATCGAATCTATCAAATTAATTATAGAATTGAAACAAAAGATATATAAAAAGTGTGAATTATCAATCAAATTATATGTATTCATCATTTTTGATATTAATATATGAATATTTTCCAAATCATGGCGATGAAGATAAAAATAGACGTTGATACATACAGGGATAAGAAAAGGCAGGTAGTTGATGCCATATAGATGGTCATATGTTTTTATAAAGTATAATGTTATTCCCACAGAAAGTAATATGGTTACTAGTATTCCCAAACGATACTTTGAGTGACGATCCGTGCCGACGATATTCCCAGTTAGGTAGATATAGAATTTCAAATATCCTGGAAATATATCTTTAACATCTCTTGAGAAAGGATGCATTTCTTGATAAGACTTATTCAGAAATATTTTCTCATATTTTGACTAAAATGTTTTGGTTTGAGAAAAATATTGCCTAGCGACATTGTTTTTCTAAAATGATTGTTTCATTTAATATTCAATATTCAATTTGAAGTTATTATTTATTCATTTGATATCTGAATTTACATTATTCTGTAAAATATTTTCTTTATTCTTTCAATTTCATATTTATTTTCTTTTATTAATTGAAAACAAACAATGGAATGACATTGTTCTCACATGAGTCATCAGAAATGCTAGCAGACAGCTATAAGAAAAAATTCAGTCAAAACCCTTGTACCCAATTTCCAAAGTCAAACCCCTGGCACGAAGCCGAAATAACGGAATTCTCAAAGTAAAATACAGAAAAAGGACTTGACACCCTACTAATATCAGTGAGCTAGAAAATATTATTGCTTCCTTGCCAAATAAAAACGCGAAATCTATATACAAGAAATAGATTCCTTAAAATACGAAAAAAGTTTGTTTTACACGTAAAAAAAAACTTATTTATGTTAAAAGAAACATACGTTCTCTAATGCTTTTACTTCTCGTATATATATAACGTTACATTGACTTATAATTATTTTATGCCTAACCAGCTTTGTCCATTTTGTTTGCAACTTTAATACAAAACATCGACTGAATATGCAAAAAAATATATATAGGTGGCCAATAAATAAGCATTTAATTCTGCAGCGCATCTTAACTAAGCGAAAAAATTAAATATGTGTTACAAAAATTTCCACGCGCCCTGTTTGCATATACTAGCCTTTAATTTAGTACGTGCAATTGGCCTGAAAGAATCTGGTTGGTTTATGCGGAGGCTTGTTCGACATTTAAATAGGACCGATGGCATTATTTAACGGCAGGAATGGATGAATCGACCAACATCAAGAAAGATAGAGTCGACTTAGAGAGACGAATGAACGTGAGGATTGAGCATTCTTCAGAGCACCTCTCTCACACAGATTTAAAAACGTTTCAACGTGTAAATAATGAATCATTGTACTCGAGGACCATTAATTGGCTCTGAATGGACCGAGCTCACGGCGTCTCTTTCGCGAACTATTCTTTAACTGGGAACACTGATAAGTGAGTTTGCAGTGAAGCCAGACTCATTCAATTTGGGATTCGACTGAGAGGGGTAGAATTTTCTTCAGTGATGAGTCCAGTTTGGAATTGAGCCTCGATGATAAGTAAAGACGTATCACGAAACATTTTGGACAGTGGTGAGATACCATGGGTCCAGACAAACGGGATTTATTCCTTTGGGTCGCACCCATAATACCACGGCACGTCGACGACATTCAATTCCCAACTGTATTGTACTTCATAACATGCATATTGGGTTTACATTTTAGCTGTATAACGCCTAACCACATGCGACAATAATTTATACTGATTATTTTCGCGTATCTTGCCTACCAGAAAATCCCCGAATTCATCCCCAATAAGGCACATTTGGGTTTGATAAACTGGGCTTTCCAATTAGCTCAGGATATTGCCGATCTAACGTGAAAATGGGAAAGAATTTGGCAAGATATATTTCATGAAAATATATTCAACTCTATCAATCGATGCCTAGCCAAACCTTTAGCAAAAGGGATTAATTGATCATAAATACTGTTACGTAGAAAGAAATGCACATTCTAGATGTTATAGGGCCCTTTCCAAAAAGCGACCTAGGAAATAAATACATCCTGGTAATAATGGATTACTTCACTAAATAGCCTGTCGCAGTCCCTATTCCAGACCAAGAGGCTTCAACTCTATCCGAGGCGCTACTTGAAGATTGGGTCTGCATTTTGGTGTGCCAAGAATTCTGCATCCGGCCAAGGAAGGAATTTCGAATCAAAAATTTTCCAAGAACTGTGTAGACGACTAGGCATTGAGAAAACAAGAACTACGCCTTTGCATCCTCAATCTGATGGAATGATTGAACGTTTTAACAGGACTCTTACACAACACCTGACCATGTTTGTTGACAAGAATCAAAGAGACTGGGATCAACATCTTCCAATTCCCCTGATGGCCTATCGATCAAGCATGAGTCGACTGGTTATAGTCCTGCTAGAATGCTTTTTGTCCATAATTCCGAATGCCTTGTGATGTGATCCTTAGTCGTTCAGAAGAAACCTTCGAAAGCACTAATGAGTACATCTCTCACCTGTAATAAAAGGTGCTGACCTTCAACTGTGGGCAAAAGAAAAGCCTCAATTTTCCAGATATAATATTTAAGACAGGTACAACGTCAAGACCTCCGAAAATACTTTCAAAGTGGGTGAAATGGTTTGGCTCCATAATCCTCAAAGAAAGAAAGGACTTTCTCCTAAACTTAAATATCAGTGGGAAGGATCCTACAAGATAATCAAATGCCTCATTGATGTCATCTATCGGATTCAGAAGACCCCGACGTCCGATCCCAAAGTGGTGCACTACAACCGGTTAGCACCCTTCAGGGGTACTGTTCCAGAACAATGGACTGTTCCGGACGATCAGTCCTAATGAGGGCAGTGTTACGTAGAAAAAATAAGAATATTCCAGAATGGAGTGAGAATGTTATAGAACGTTTAAGAATAATGTAGAAAAAGCGGAAGACGACTTATTAGCCAATCTAAAGCGATTGCGCAAGGCTTGGTGCTGGCGGCTTTCTGATTGGCTGACCAACCAGACCGTTCTGGAAAGATCTATTCTGGAACGACCTCGTCCTGGTATATATAGGGAGTAAGAACTCATGACGGAGTGACGAAAGATAAAAAGTTGAGGAAGAAGAACGAAGCTACGTGGTGGACTCCAAGCAAACGCTGCTGTCTCAAGAGGTCGGGCTGCTGCTTACCGCCGACGGCCGGTGCACTTCCTGGAAGAATATAGAAAGTTCTATGAACTTCTGTCTCCTGTTCTGCTCCTGCTTTCCTTCACTGTGCTGCAGTTGGTGAGTTTGTAACTGCTGTTTTATTTTGTTGGTATTTGTTGTTTTATTTTGCATTCTTCTGTAATTATTTTATTTATTAGGCTTAAATTAAGTCCTAAAGATCCTTTGTACCCACGGAAGTTATTTTTTTTGTCAACTAACAACGCAACAATACCATCTAAACACTCTGATTTAGGTTTATATCACAATATCGGACAGTCAATTTACTTGATGATTCAACAAAGGCCAATCACGTAGATGGCTCACTGCCGTATAAAAATTCTCATTTGAGCGGTCAAGTTAAACTTAATTTTTAATATTGCTATTTATTTCGTCCTATTTAGAAAACTTCCTCTTGGTGAGTCTTTTTTGTTTGTATGTCTTAAACGAATCATAATTTTATTCAATGTGTGGTGTCTTGTCTAATTTTATTCAATGTGTATAATCTTTATATATATAGGTTGTGTTGATGCTGATAAAATATCCTTTGTAAAAGTCTTATTGATGTAATAATAAAAAATATCCACACACTCTCTGGTAAAATACATCCATTTATTAAGCGGTATTGCCCGCGCTTATATATATAAATATATATATACATATATTTCTTATATATCCATGTTCTTAAGAAAATTTTCAGCGGTACTAAGACTTCATCACAGGGGTGGGAAGACTTATATTTCGAGAAAAATGGGGAATCTCTCTTAATCACCAATAGACTATTATTTTGAAAATTTTTCTAAAATGTAGATGAATAATACCTAGTCGAAACCAGAATATTATTCAGCTAGAGAAAGAGCCCGATGGAGTGTATAAACTATATATTAAAATAAAAATGAAGTGTTCAATTTTAAATTTCAAATTTCTAAAAATATCAATTTGAGAGGTTTCAGGCATAGTTCAATAAAGTTCTCGAAATACATATGTTCTCACAAATATAACGACATACCTTAAATACATTACATGAATGGTCTGTAGGAATAAAAAGATAAAAAAAATACATTGCCAAAAATTATACGTTTAAGATTTTGACAATAGATGGCAATTAAAATTATAAACATTACATACATATTGCAATAGAAATACCTTTATACATTTATTTCTTTGTGGTTCAGGCTACAGTAGTTCCTTTGTTGCTTAACTACCCCCACCCCCTTTTGAGTACATCATAATTTGTATAAACCAAGATGTAATCCAACCACAATATATGCAATGTATCGTTCAAAAATTTGAATAAAAGTAAGGCCTCGCGAAAAAGAGAGAACAGCAATTACCAGGATTACATCATCCAGGAAGTAAAGGTCACTACCCAGGAACCATAAAACTAAGTTCAAAGACCTTCTTCCTGGAGGATGGTAATCATGAAAAGACAATGGAGGTACCAATATCCAATCAGAGTTCAGCATGAACAACTAACAGCCAACTAAAAGTAACCATGTAGACGATCTCAACCAATGAGAGGCATAGAGAGTTAACGAGGAAAATCTCGGATTAAAGTTAGTCAGGAAGGAAGGCGTCCGTACTGGGAGCAAGACGTGCCGAACTCCTTCTCACCAAGGTAACATCTTTTTCCGATAATGTGATAGGAAAGTACCCCATTAGTCCCAAAACCTTCTCTCCCTTATTCGCGAAGTCTTAAATTCAACCCCATCCTGGTTTCCCTCTCGTTATTTCCCCTGTGAAACCTTACTATTCAACTACGACTGCGCCAGATATCATCAACCACCACAAGTCATCAATCCTACGGTAAGTCAACAGGGTCTTACATAGGAACAACAATCAAAAATGGTCAAATTATTATAGAGAGTTTACAGGATATATAATGGAAGACGAGCGAGAACAAGGTGCGAAAAATGGGAGCGACGACGCGGCAAGGGAGATGGAAGCCACCGGAGTAGGCGAAACACGCACCCTGGCGGGAATATTACTTCAGTTGACCGCCGCGCTGACGCAAGTAGGTTCGGCCCAGCGCGTGGAATCGGATCTGCCCCCCTTCGATGGGACCTACGCCGCCCGCCAATTCTTCCAGGACTACGACCGGAAGATGGACGAAGCTCTCGTAACCACCCCCGATAAGTTGTACCGGTTGACTAGCTACCTGACAGGCCAACCCCTGGAGCTCTCCAGGAAACTCCGGTTGGCCACCCAGAGCTACTTTCAGGTGAGGTAAACCCTCATGAATCTCTACCCAGAATCCAACGAGGCGTCCTTCGCCATGAAGCTTGCTGGACAGGCAGGACTGGAGAAGTATTACCGGGAGAAGATAGCTCTGGGAATGCAACTGGTACTCCCACAGGAGGTAATCCTCGAGACGCTGACGGAGAGTGCCGCTCTCCGACCAACGCCTGGTCCGCGTGGTACCTCCTGAGAGCCTGGGAGAGTGGTTCCAAATGGTGCATCGGATCCACGGACCCAGCACACCAACGGCGCGTCACCACGAGGAACAACCGCCCACCATGTCGGGCCCATACACCAGCACACCAAAAAAAAAACAGGTGTGTGGACTGCACCATACAAACCAGCTCAACACGCGAGCGCGCGGGCAGTACCCACAGCCCCACATCCGCAACACGCCCTACATCCACCACAAGGACAAACCGCCCAAGACGCCCCAGCCTTTCGCCAACCAGGTAGGAAGGCACCACCCACTTTTCGTCAGCCAACTGACGATCAAACTACCCATCACGCATGAACTCTCACCCCCTTTTTCTCATTGACACAGGCGCAAGTCTGAACATAGTGCCCCATAACCTCTATAAAAAGTTAAAATGTAACCTCCCTCAATTACAACTTAAAAAACAGTCCATAGACCTACAGGCCATAAACGGTTTGGTACCGACCATAGGTCAAATGACCCTCCCCCTGACAATAGGTAAAATAACGAAAAACGAGAATTTCCATGTGGTGGAAGCACCTCTACCATTTGCAATTCTCGGAATAAATACCCTCCGAAACTTTAAATTGACCATAGACTTTAACCAAGGCACTATGTTCCAACTCGCCGCCCCATTGCCCCCTACCACCTACCATTTTGCTTACACCCTCAATGAATGCGCCTATTGGGAAGGCCAAGCGGAGTCACAAAGGGCTCACAAAGCACACAAGCCTTCCGCACATAGCACCCAATGCGCGCATCCATTGGTCAAAAACCAATTGCCAACATGCCAATCTAGTCACGTGCACGCACAACACAATTTTTTCACTAGGGCCAATTGTCCTTATTATATTCCCTCAATGCACAAGGCCACAATGGCCCAAACTCATCACCAAAATGCCCAATTAGTGTCCATCCAACAGGACAACTCTCACACAAAGTACACACGTTACCACATCGTCACACAACCGTCACGCGCGTAAACATCGCAACAAGCGCGACACTCGCACAAAAAGGCGACAGAAACACCACTCAAACACATGCACCATTACTGATGGTATCATCACACCACTAACAAGAAACATCGAAACCATCCACGCCATTCAACCACCACACAATCGCAAAACGTTGCGATCCTTCTTAAGCGCTGTGAACGCTTATAAAAAGTTCATCCCGGACTACGCCCGCTTGCGGACGCACCTTAACAACTTTCTCAAAATGGATGTCACGTGGGTCTGGGATGACAAATGCCAGAAAGCGTTCACTAGCCTGAAAGAAAGCCTTACCACACTTTGCATCTTTACCAGGAAGGTCTGCCATGCCAAGTGTACTGTGACGCATCATCAATCGGCATAGCAGGCGTCCTCAAACAGGTCCACCCTGATGAGATGACATACCCAGTCCAATACTTCAGCCGCTCCCTACTTTCACATGAACGGAATTATTCCATCTCTGAATTAGAATGCCTAGCAATCGTTGAGAGTGTGGATAAATTCCGCGTCTATTTGATGGACAGGAAATTTACACTATTTTCTGACCATCACGCCTTACAATGGCTGAAAACGATCAAAAACCCGTCAGGTAGATTATTTCGATGGAGATTACGGCTATCGAGATACGAATATGAGGTTCGTAACATAAAAGGAGTACAACAATATGAAATGGACATCATAACTCGTAACCCGTTTTGTGGCTTCTTAGACGCCACCCTCATTAAGAGCCATCAGCCTTCCCCATCTGGAGATTCTAATCCGACCATTGATTACAACGGACTTCATACCATTTTCCGCAAAGGTAACCAAAATCATAATCCCAAAAACACTCACCAACAAACTACTTCAATCAGTACACACACAATACAACCATACAGGCATCTCAAAGATGACGAGACTCATCTCCGCTCAATATTATTGGCAGAACATGTCACAAGACATTGAACAAAAAGTCAAAACCTGTCCAACCTGCCAATTGACAAAACGTATCACCAACCACCACAAGTCACCAATCCTACGGTAAGTCAACAGGATCTTACATAGGAACAACAATCAACAACAATAAAAAAAATCAAATTATTATATACATATAAATTATTTTGATTTGTTGAATAAAAGGTTTCATATCACTATATGACACACGTGATCATATTTATAATATATTTAACAACTAGCCGAATGACCCGGGCAACGCCCTGGTTTTACCCGATTAAATGCTTTTATTCAAATACTATTCGTTACAATTATAAATTGGCGCCGTGGATGTCATTCTTGTATAATATATAAATGAGTTTTAAAAATTAAAAAATAATAATAATAATACATCGGCCGGGAATCGAACCCGGTCCGCCCGCGTGGCAGGCGATCATTCTACCACTGAACCGCCGATGGTTATGAGAAATGGCCATATTTGAAAATTTTTCCATTCACAAAAGCAAACGGTGGCAGAATTTATTAAGAAAGAATTGATTATGACGCTGATAACTGTATATATTAAGAATCAATAATTAATCATGAGAAATTTTTATTATTGTATATATCATCTCAATAAAATAAATACTAATACATTATAATAAATTGGCGGAACCGCTGGGAGGGTTCACCACTGATGAGCCAAGCCCTCCCAATATGTTTTCACTGCAGTAAGGACAGTAGAAGTCTGATTTATTTGTTTAAAAAAAATTTGCAGCTTAATGTCTTGATTCGTTATATATAGAAGGCGCGTTATTACTTTGTATAATAAATACTAATTTAATATATATATATATATTTAAAATGGCATATCCTGACCAGGAGCGCATGTGCTTTACAGAAGGCAGAGCGCCATCTGGTGGAACAGAAATCAATTAAACATGTTTAGTTGATTTCTGTTCCACCAGATGGCGCTCTGCCTTCGGTAAAGCACATGTGCTCCTGGTCAGGATATGCCATTTTTAATATTGATTTCTACCCCTGATCTTTTTATCTTTTATTTTTTTATTTCGTTTTTTAATATATATATATGTTCGGTACACTTTTTGAATGGTACACTATGACAGGTTCGTTTGGTATTGAAAGAATGATTCAATTAATCATCCTTGATATTTTAAATTTTATTCAGGATAAATATAGATATAAATATTATGTTACAAATTAATTTTAGTAATTAAAGAAGTTAAAAAATGTTCGATTGAAAAGGATGGATTGGGAAGGAAGTCAGTCCGTGTTGGCCGTCAGAATTCGAAGGGCCCACTCCCGTGCTTCCCACGTGACCGCCGCCGCCGCGCATGCGCGCCGACCGTGACGTCGCCACCGTTCCTCGGCGGTGGTGTTGGTTGAAAACTGTTCTTCTCTTCGTCGCGCGGGCTTGCCTTTCACTAACATTCCTCCCACCAATTTAATTGATAAATTAAATTCTAATACTATATTTTCTTGGCTATAGTAGAGGCCAATCTAAATTTGTTTTATTTCTAACGGAAAAAGTCGCTGTACCGGACGAAGAAAAACTCCCGATGATGTCTTCACTCTTGCGACTCGAACTTGTCCATCGGCCCCAGGTAGCACCTCCTCCACTTTTCCTAATGGCCATGCAATCCTTCTCTTTTGATCGTTTCCTATAAGTACTATTTCTCCTACCTCAATCCTCCGTGATTTTCTTGCTTTTCCATGATGAACCAGCATTGCTAAGTATTCCTTCGTGAATCTGGCTCTAAGTTCATCTCTACAAGCTTGCATATTTCGGTAGCGAGAAACCATTGAATCCCGTTCTACTTCATCGGCTTCTGGTAAAATTGAGCTTCCACAGTTGTTAATAAGTTTGTTTGGGGTTAGAGGCGCCAATTCATCATCATCTTCTGATACATACGTAAGTGGAAGGTTATTCACTACAGCTTCCACGTCACAAAGCAGTGTCTGTAATTCTTCGTTAGTGACACGTGCAGATCCCAACACTGACCTAAGTAGCTGCTTGACGATCCCGATCATGCGCTCCCAAAAACCTCCCCACCAACAGGCCGTTGGTGGATTGAACTTCCACGATATGCGATTGATTGCTCCATATTCCACAATCTTGTTCCAATCCAATGAACTGAACAGGTTCTTGCACCCAACAAAGTTTAATCCATTGTCCGAGTATATCGTAGATGGTCTTCCTCTTCTAGCTACGAACCTGCGCATTGCTCCAATAAATGTTTCCGTAGTAAGGGAAGTACACAGCTCTAGATGGATTGCTCTGTAAGTAGCACAGGTAAAAATTGCAATCCAGTACTTTTTGTTTCCTTTTAGATGTAGTGGACCTGTCATATCGACTCCAATTACATCAAACGCTGGCCCCACTCGAACTCTGTCCCTCGGTAAAGGTCCCTCTTCAACATAGCAAGGCTGTGCTCGGAAACGACGACAACGTGCACACGGACGAATTTCGTTGCGAATTGTGCGTCTGCTGTTTAGAATCCAGTACCTTTCCCGCAAATTTGCATGCAATGACTGAACTCCAGCATGGCACATTAGTCGATGGTAACTCCAAATTAGCTGACCTGTAACTCCATTCGAAGGCATCACCATTGGATAAGAGTGTGCATCTACTTTCTCCACGGGGACGAAACGGCACTTTACCCGCAAGAGTCCACTTTCATCTTCATAAACACGCAGGTTCTTGAATTTCTTATCCTTGACTCCCTCGAACGAGCACTGCTGAACCAATCTGATCACCCTTTCTTCAGCTAATGTCATTTCCTCCATCGTAATAGGGCCTTTTGTAATTTTGTTTGAACGTTTTCTCTGCAGCCAATCCAGAAATCTTCTCCAGTGTGCAACCCTCCGAAGAATTTTGTGATAATTGGAGAACTGAGTGATCTTCGCCAACATATCTCCCTTTTCTATGTTGCAGTGTGTGACGACTGCCTTTCTCAGTTCACTATTGACTTCTTCGATTGACTCCTTTTCTACAGACTGTGTCCAAAATTGTTCTTCTTTCTTAAGCCAAACTGGTCCCTCCCACCATCTAGTAGTAATCAATTGTGAGATTGAAGCTCCACGTGAGGAGATGTCTGCAGGATTTTCTTTACCAGGAACGTGCCTCCAATCAATTACGCTTGAATTTTGTCGAATCTTCTTTACTCTTCCTGCGACAAACACTGACCAGTTCATATCACGTTTAATCCATGCTAAAGCAGTAGTAGAGTCTGTCCACAATGTAATTGGTATATCTTCGAACTCCATCATTGATTTTATGTGGACAGCCAATCTAGATCCAATTTCACATGCAACCAATTCTAGCCTTGGTATAGTGGTATTCTTCATAGGAGCTACTCTCGAACGAGCCATGAGTAATTGAACTTGAACACTCCCAGGAAATCCACTTCGTAAATAGGCACAAGCTGCAAACGCCGCGTTGCTACTGTCCATAAAAACATGCAATGTCCATGTTCTTCTATCTTGAGATTGAACAACACAGCGAGGAATTTTCAATTTGTCCACCTCAGTTAACTGACTCAACCATGCATTGAATCTTCGACTGATGTCTTCCGATAAGTCTGTATCCCATCCAGCTTTGACCCCATAAGATTCTTGAAGTAACATCTTAGGAATGATTGTGAACGGACAAGTGAATCCAATCGGGTCGAACAATGAATGAGCTGCCGATAATATCTTCCTTCTTGTCACTTTTCCCGGTTCCATTTTCTTCGCAAAACTCCTAAGATCACAAGTTAACTCATCAGTCCTCAGGTTCCAAAACAGACCTAGTACGGGTACTTGCTTTTCTTCAGACGATGGACCAATTTCCCATTCTCTTAAGTCCATTTTTGCTGTTCCAAATATTTCAACTGATTCTTCCTTGAACTTCAAAGCATCTTCTTTTGATCCAACGGAAGCGACGCAATTGTCAACATACATTGACCTTCTCAGAATATCAATCGTTTTCTTGTATTCATCTTCATAAGTGCTTAGGTGATGATCAATTACCGCAGCGAGAAGAAAAGGACTACTTGATACTCCGAAGACGACACGACAATGACGGTACATTTGCTTTTCTTCCAATTTCTGATTTTTGTACCACCAAAACTGTAAGTAGTTTCTGTCTTCTTCAGCGACCTCGATTTGCAAGAATGCCTTTCTAATATCAGAAGTTACTGCCACTGGACCGAGACGAAAACGAGTAATGATATCTGGAATGTTTTCTAACATATTTGGTCCAACTTCCAGACAATCGTTGAGTGAAGGATTTCCTTTTGTGCGAAATGAGGCATTGAATACTGGACGCACAGGAGTAGATTGGCTTTCTGGTTTGATTACTCCATGATGGCTCAGAACATGTCCAGATTCCGAATCGACACGCTCTATTATTCCTTCATCCTCCCAGGACTTGAAAACATCGTGATAGGTTGACAAAACTCCCAACTTTTCTAATCTTGCAGTAGTAGATTCAAGTTTCTTCTCCGAAATTAGCTTGTAATTAGGGAGTGGTGGGTGTCCTCCTATCCAAGGTAAATTGACAGAATATCGACCATCTTCATTCTGTTTCACTGTTTGGTTGAAATGTTCCAACGCTGCAACTGCCAACTCTTCTTTGCTCTTTTCCTTCATGGGTTCCATGATACCGATGACATCTAATCTCCAAAGATCTTGTATTGTTGCATCACGGACTAAGCATAACAGAACTGATGATTGAGATTTAGTTGTTTGAACATTTCCCAAAACCTTTCCACTAACAGTCCAGCCCAGCTTCGTTTCGAGAGCGACGGGACCAGATTCCAATTCTATTTTCTTTCCTGTTAGTAGCTTGGCGTATACGTCTGCTCCTAGTAGTAGTTCAATCTCCGTGTTCGACCTATAGACATCCAAGTCAATTCCCTTTGATCGAAGTTCCGTAATCCATTCGGTAGGTTGAGCGGAAGGCATTGCACTACAAATCGTTGAGCAGTTTTGTACTTCAAAATTGCAGTTGTACTTGGAGTCCACATCAGAAATGTAGATTCGATACCGCTTGTGCTGCTGTGGTCTCGATTTCACTCCACCAAATAGTAAGTGTACAACTTCCTTTTTCCCGAGCATAGTGAGTCCAACTTCGGAAGCAGTTTGTTCCAATACATATGAGTTCTGGGATCCACTATCTAACATTGCTCGAACAACTTTTGATTTATTTTCGCCATTAATCTTTACCATGATTGTTTGAAGTAAGACATCTTGGCACCGAATTTGATTCGACATGTCCACGGATGCATTTATGTTCTTACTTCTCTCTTCAATCCCATCAGATTTTTGGCTGCCTTTTGACACTGGACATAAGATTGCCCTGTGTTTTTTACTACAGATGACACATTTCACAACGTTTCTGCAATACTTGGAAAAGTGTCCGGGCTTCAAGCAAGAATAACAACACTGTTTCTCTTGAATTATTTTCCTTCTTGCTTCAAGAGACATTGACATGGCTTTACAGCATTGTTCACTCCAATGTTTTCCATCACAAAATACACATTTATAAGCGTTATTTGACTTCCCATCAGCAACTACCAGACTTGCAGCGGTGGCGACAGATGTCTTCGGCTTGGGCGGCTTATCTCGATTAAATTGTGATGGATACGAACTCGAAAACGGTTGACGAGCCAAACGCATTCTTTCACTTCCCTCAACTTCGTTTTTTTTTTGGAATTCCATAAGCTTCTCCAGGAGGGCTTCACTTGAATTATGCTTTCCATCTTCATCAGGCTTGTGATGATGACGAGTCCTTTCCCACGCGACGAAGAGATCTTCAGGTAAAGCTGATTCCACCATGGGGTACAGAATAGCAGCGCATTTATCTGTTGTGACTCCTAAAGATCCCAACGCTCGTAGTTGTGATGATAACCGAACGTATACAGTCGAAAAAGGTGTCGTGTTCCTTCCATGAGCATTTTCCAAAGTGATAGCAATCAAATCCCTTACGTACACTTCCACCAACATGTCTTCACGGCCAAAACGTTCCTTAAGAGTGCTGATGGCAAGTGGATAATTTGCCGCTGAGTTTGGAAAGGATGAAACTATTTCCTCCGACACCGATCCCTTTATCATGCAATTTTGTAGGTATTGGAACTTGACACAGGCCGAAATGGAGTCATCATCGTGGACGCTTTGAAAGGCTGACCAGAACTGCAGCCACTCCCGTGCTTCTCCTCCAAATTTCGGTAGTTCCAACTTCGGAAGTCGATGAAGATTTGACTTTCCTTTGTTCCCCCCGGAAACTATTGATTCTCGGTCTACTGTTGGTTTTGCTAGTAATTGTTCCATTTTTTGCAAAACGCCTTCAGACCTTCCAAATAGATTCGCTTGAACGATATCGACATCTTCAATTTCTTCATCTTCTCTATCCGCCTTTATCAGTTGTTCGATGAGACAATCACTGGCAATTAAGAACCTGTCTTTACATCTGAGGAGCTTTGGTCGTAGAGACATCAACATTTCTAGGCTTGGTTCTTGCTTTCCAAGTTCGCCATCTGCTTCTGCAATAACACTTTCCAAAGTCCTCTTTTTCGTCTCACAAGCTTTCTTGAGTTTGTCCATCTTAAATCCTGGCAGGGCTCGCCACAATATTCGGTACACTTTTTGAATGGTACACTATGACAGGTTCGTTTGGTATTGAAAGAATGATTCAATTAATCATCCTTGATATTTTAAATTTTATTCAGGATAAATATAGATATAAATATTATGTTACAAATTAATTTTAGTAATTAAAGAAGTTAAAAAATGTTCGATTGAAAAGGATGGATTGGGAAGGAAGTCAGTCCGTGTTGGCCGTCAGAATTCGAAGGGCCCACTCCCGTGCTTCCCACGTGACCGCCGCCGCCGCGCATGCGCGCCGACCGTGACGTCGCCACCGTCCCTCGGCGGTGGTGTTGGTTGAAAACTGTTCTTCTCTTCGTCGCGCGGGCTTGCCTTTCACTAACTGATCTTTTTATCTTTTATTTTTTTTATTTCGTTTTTTAATATATATATATATGTGATATCTTGGGACCTCTGGGACCAGTGTTACCTGATGCTAGACGAACCTCGATGTCAACTCTACCGTGCAGTCGTGGTGGAAGGCGACACAGCTGGGCCAAAGGTGAAATAAACAAACAGAGATTCCACTAAAAGCGTCTGACGTCAAGAAGGAATGGGATGAGGAGAGAGGGAGATCTTTAGAGCAAGTGTCACCTTGTTGAGAGCCAAGCGTATACTGCCTATTCTAGGTTCTCGATTTAACACCAAGACCTTTCTTCTTTCTAATTGGTTGACCTATTTAGGTGATTCTTTCCCAATTGGCGGGACCATGCCACGTGGCCGCTGGCTATTGGTTGACCTACTTAGGTATGGTCTTCTCTAATTGGCCTTGCGGCTTTCTTTGATGGAAGATACGTCCGGTCTTGTTCCGGGAATATTGGGCGTCTCTCTACTTTTATAGCTTTTGCGGTCACCAGATACCACCGGTCCTGTCAGGAAATATTGGCTTAAACTTAGCTCGCAGGGTTTCCGGGGTCAGAAGGTTAACTGTGACTTTATTAATAGTCGGGCTCTCTTCTAGGCCTACTTCTTAGGTTTGACTTCTACTCTCACCTAAGCCTGATTAGTTTTAACCTTAATCTTCTCCTGTTAGTCTCCATTCCTTCTATCTGTACAGTTGTTAAACTTTATTAGATTCTTACGCGGTACAGATTGATGTTAGTTGAGACTTTCTATGTGCAGTACATAAGAAGTTATATACAGTCATGGGGTGGAACATGTGGGAGTAGATATCTAGACTATTTACAACAAGTCCATGGTCTTAAATCATCACAGATGGCCCCGGATGTGAGAGGGTTCATATGGAGGGATTTAAGAGAGCGGAATAGGAAGACTGTTATTAAGGAAGTAAATTTTTAAAAATTAATTGAAATGAGTTGGTATATAACATGGGGTTGATTTCTGTATATCCATAAGAGATAATAAAGCATAAACAACTAATACTAAACATACAAGTAAAAATAAAAATATGAATAAAATATTTAATAGAGAACATATAATGATTATAGGTAAAACTATAAATGATTGGATGGGTAAATCATGATCTCTTCGTGATGGGCGTTAGAAAGGGTTGAGGGGTTAGTTATTACTTGGTTGCGGCAATGTCACTTTGACTCAAGTCCCAAACCATTTAATGTGCACGGCGCGGAAAACCTAGGCCATGTTTCACATGTAAATTTAATGACCGAATAAAGTTACAGTACCACAATCGAATAGTAAGATAAGGGTGATTGTTATGGGTTTTAATAATTAGTCGTTAAGACGTACGCATGCAGGATAAAGAGGGCGAAGATCAGTGACCAGAAATCAAAGTTTTAATTAGAGTCGTCAGGGGCTTAGCGAGAAAAAGAGTAAAAAAAAAAAAAATGTGCCAGCGTGTGGCATGAGAGTGCCCTGGAATAAAAAAAAATACAATTTGCACGTATCCAAGCCAGAAGTAGGGATAGGTAAATCCGGGGGACGGTGTGTCAAGATTGTTAATTACGAAATCAAAGTAGGTCAAGTCTAGCCTGCGAAGGAGTTAAAAGTTCCTGCGGAAAAATGTTAGTATTTATTAAGAAGTAACCTTTAAAGTGGTTGATTAAGAGGTTATTGAAGATTGCCCTGTTTTTAATCATGATTTTTAGTTTGATTAAAAAAAGAATATATCATTGAGATATGAAATTGCGAAATTAAGGCTTTACATATAGCGTTAAAGGATTTGAAAAATCGAAAATAGAATTGCGAAGTTGAATGCAAAGTAATCTTTAAAAAAAGTAAAAATAGTGATGATATGATACAAAGATTAACACACTACAGCAGTATATAAGGGGTAATAGAAAGTGAAAATATTAAATGAAAATTAATAATGAGCAATAATATACTCGATAGCATTGACATGGTAGAGGAAGATGAAACAATGTAAATAACATCTAATTTATAAAGTGAAAAAAATATATAAAATGACAAAAGGCAAATTAGTGATATAAACAAAAAATATAAACTTGAGAGTATTAGATATGAAAGATAAAATATAAATTTGATTATAGAATAGAGTCATAAAGCAAAAGTAAATAAGTTTTGGTAAAGAAAAATAAAATAAAACGACAATAATCTAAACTGATTGGTTGACGGAAATAAAAAAAAAAAACAATTATAAGAGCTATATAATGATTATATAAAGAATATTAAAATGAAAAAAAAATGTTCATCGAGAAAGAAGAGCAAGTAAAATTATACATAGAAATTATATATCGTGAAAGAATGGAAAGTTGTAGGCCAAACGTAATGTTCCTGTTTTTTTTTTTTTTTTTTTTTAGGATGGGTGGAGAGAGCTTTAAATTGTCCTCGATTGATATCTTTGGTCTTGTTGGCCTAAGTTTTTCTAACTTATCGAATTTGTTTTATGTTTGGCGTGACTCGTGGATCACATTGTTTCTAACTGTGAAACTTACTGAGTCCTAATGTTGTCGATTTTTTGTTCCCTGCGCCACGTTTAGGTGAAAACGTGATTCTTCCTAAAGCGGCATTTATTCTGTGTGTGCAGGAGAAACACGGCGATCTATTCTAACCGATAAAGGGTTGTTGTTGTTGTTTTTTTTTTTTTTTTTTTTAATGTGTGGGTGTGTGTGAATTTTAGGTAAAATGTTGTCCTTGGTTCTAAGTGTCGATGTTAAGTGGACAAGTTAATCGAGGGCGAGAGAATCTAGACCTGGTGACGGGCCGTAACAAGATGTCGGCTGTTTGTTTGCTCGTGTACAGCGGAAGAGGGGGGAGCGAAGCTATTTTTAATGCGATTCCGGCGGTGGCGGGCATATTTATTTGGGTCAGAGGCCCTTTGTGGGGGCAGCTTGCTTTCTTTCAACTTATTGGAAGATCTCTGCATTAAGGTGCAGAAAAGGCGCTGAGCAAGTCGGGGGTATAAGACGGGATTTCTGCGCGTCAAATATTGTGGGACATAAATGGCCGAATTCTATCAAGTGGACATCAGGTGTTACGCGAGGTGTTGGAATTAGAGGCTGGGGCGCGAGGAATAAGATATCTTCTGTATAGTATTTAAGTTTGTTCACATGAACTGTATCATCTTCTTTATTTAGGGGTCGATTGGGTCTGTTAATTCGGACTACGTTTGGGGATATTATTTCTATAATTGTAAACGGACCTGTGAAGTATGGTGCCAATTTTCCCGTATCGGGATGTTTATAATCTTTTACGAGGACTAGGTCACCAATCTCGAAATGCGGGGCTTGATGACCTTTATCATATCTTTGTTTGTCCCTTTCATGCTTAAGCTGTGTTCTGCTGGAGGCAAGTTGCCTAGCCTTCTGTACGTCGGGGAACGGGTTGTAATGATTTTTTAGTTCTGGTGGGATGCTATTAAACATCAAGAAGATCGGTGGGAAACCTGTGACGGTGTGCGGGGATTGGTTATAGATTTGGACAACTTGTTTAATTAGTTTGGTCCAAGATGTCTTCGGGTTTTCGAGATAAAGTAACCTTAGTTTTCCAGTGATGGTGGCGTTCAATCGTTCTATCAATCCGTTAGCTTGCGGATTGTTACTGGTGGTAAGCAGTGGTTGTATACCGCGAGATAGCAGAAATTTGCGGAATTTTTCGGAGGTGAATGCGGGCGCTCTATCCGAAAGTAGACGTTTTGGAGACCCTTGTTGTAGTACCTTTTTTAGGGTTTGGATGTACGTTAAGGTACTTGTAGATTTCGATGGGAATGCCCAAGCGTATCTGGTTAAGTGATCCACTATAACATGGAGATACGTCTTGGAGTGTCCGTATTTCGAAAATCCGGCTATTGTATCTATTGATATTAAATCGAATGGCTGTTGTGGTGGGGGAATTTGTCCTAAGGTGCCATAAGGCTTACCTTTGGGTCTTTTGATGATTTGGCAGGTATGACAGGAATTTACAAATTTTTGTATGGACTTGGCCATACCTTTCCAGTAATACTGAGTAGAGATTAGGCGAGCCATTTGGGAGATACCGGGATGGTTGTATTCGCTGTGAACCTGGTTCATAAGCGAGTGTTGAAGAGCTTCGGGTATTATTATTCGATTTACACCTTTACGCCGTATGGTGTGTAGACCGTTGACGTCTACAGCGACACTGGTATCTGTGATATTCGGTTGGTGTTTCTTAATAGTACGGGCACTGATAAATCCACAAAATGGATTGCGAGAAAGCAAATCGGCCTCGTGTTGCTGGGTTCCCTTGAGGTACTGTATTTCATAGTCGTAAGTGGATAGTCTTAAACTCCACCTAAAAAGTCGTCCTGACGGGTTTTTAATAGTTTTAAGCCATTGTAGGGCTTGGTGGTCGGAGTAGACAGTGAATTTGGTACCGGATAGATAGATGCGGAATTTTTCGATGCTTTCTACGATCGCTAAGCATTCTAACTCTGAAATGGTATAGTTGCGTTCGTGAGGGCGTAGTGCTCTACTGTAATACTGTGTGGGATGAACTTTTCCATCCGGATGTACTTGTTTGAGAATTCCTGCGATTCCCTGGGTGGAGGCGTCACAGTACAAGCGGCAGGGTAAGCCATCCTGATACAGATGTAATACGGGCTTACTTGTTAAGCTCTCCTTGAGAGCCGTGAATGCCTGTTGACATTTTTCGTCCCATTGCCATTTAGTGTCTTTTTTAAGTAAATGGTTGAGTGGGGTTCTGAGACGGGCATAATCGGGTATAAACTTGTTATACACGTTGACGGCTCCTAAAAAGGACTGTAACGTTTTTTGGTTGAAGGGAGGTTTGATAGCGTTAATAATATCGAGGTTACGGGTCTGCGGTGTGTAAGTTCCATTCTTAACAGTGTATCCTAGAAATTCTATTGATGTCTTCAAAAATTCGCATTTTTTATAGTTTAGTTTAATATTTTCCTGTTGGCAGATCTCCAGGAATTTTTCTACGTGTTGAATATGCTCTTCTAAGGTATCCGAAAAGATAATAAAATCATCGAAATAGTGGGCTATGAAGTTTAACTTATATTTTTGGAATATTTGGTTTATTGCACGTTCAAAAATGTGGTGAGTTGCGCATCCCAAAAGGAAGCCTACAAAATTCGTATTGCCCGTCTAATGTCACGAAAGCTAAAAGGTGACGGGAACTGGGATCTATTTCGACCTGCCAGTAGGCAGAAGATATGTCGGCTGAGGAGAAATATTTGGCGCGTGAGAGTTTGTCGAGTATATTCTCTATCAAGGGGAGAGGATGGACGTCTGGTGCAATGATTTCATTAATCCTACGATAGTCAACACAAAAGCGTTTTATTTGTCACGCTTGGTGACAAGCGTAATGGGACTGGCATAGGGAGATACAGAGGTTGTAATTATACCGTGTTCAAGCATGTGTTCGATCTGTGTTTGTATTTCAAGTTGGTCATTTAGGGGTACGCGATAAGGACGTAAGGCAATTACCTTGTCCGAAGTAGTATTGATTTTTACGGGAGGTATTTTAAGCCTAGGGACGTCGTATTTATTGGCGGCGAAAACGGGTGTAAATTGATGCAGTACCTTGTGTAAATTATAGGGACAGTGACCTAGGTTACTTGTGTCCAAAGATATGCAAGAGGAGGACATAGAGGCGTTGAAAATAGGATCAGGAACATTACATTGAAGCCAAATAAGAGTGTTGGAGTTCACCACGTGTGAGCAACCCGTTCCAGGAGGGGAAGATTTAGTAAATGGGACAGTTGTATTAACCTGTCCATGGGACACGTGTTGCTTGCACGAGGTGAATTTGTATAAGGTAGTTGGTAGAGGTACATTATCTTGATACAGGAGTAGCTGAGGACAGTTTATAATTAGTAGAAATCTTTTTATGGAGTTAAGGGATAATATGCCAAAAGGCAAGGGGGTATCTATAATATCGAATTTTAGGTTCTGCGTTATGTTACCTATTTTTACGTTTAAAAAGATATAACCTATGGTGAAAATATTGTTAGCTATGGCATTAATAGTTAAGTTAAATGGGTGAACAGGTATTTTCTTTTGCAAATTGGTTTCTATTATTTTAAAAGTATTCCGACTAATTATATCGATAGATGCTCCTGTATCAAGTAGCAGAGGTAGGTTTACATTATTGGGCAGTTCAGCTCGAACGAGCAATTGTTCAACGAAAGTTATGTGAGGAGGAACCTACTGTTGTGCTGTCTTGGGCGTCGGAACAGGCCTGTTTTGGTGCCGTGGTCGAGGTACCCATGGGACAGCTAGGGTTCACTGCTTGCGCTGGGCTCGTGGTGTAGAGAGGATCAGGGGAGCGGGTAACATGCGCTCGCGTGTTGTTAACTCGGAAGGGTGCGGGAGAGGACAACACAGTTCTGTCGTGCTGCGGATAAGTTGTGGCTCGGTACACAGGTCTTGGACGGCTATGTGCAGGCCGTTTGGGACACTGGGCGTGCCAGTGCATGGCGCCACAATACCTGCAGGATGAAGGGGGTGGATTGGCAGAGTAGTTGGGTCGCGTTGACCATGGTCGCGGAGCACTGTACCTCGGTGACGGTGCGAAGGAAGGGTTGGGCGTTGTTCTGGTCGTCTGTTGGCACATTTGCGACGCACTGTGGGTTCCTCTTACGCGCGACACTACACTATACCACGCTTGGAGGGTGTTCGGTTGCACGGCAGCGACAATGCGCTGATCAGCGACGGGTAACCCATCAGTCAGGGATTCTAAAAGGATTTTGTGGGGAAGGTTCAGCTGTAGGCCACACACCGTCTTTTTTTGATAATATTCCTCTAACGAGGAGCGATCTGTCAACTTAATGGCCAAGAATCGGGCAAATGACGCGTTTGTGGTTTCAGGAAAGAGATCTATCAGGGCCTGCCTTGCGTCAACGTAATATAATTTGTCTAATTTTAGGCTGCGGAAGTAGTGCAGGGCCTTACCTTGTAGGAGGTTGGGAAGCCTTCTCAGTCTTTCGGTGTAGTGTAGTTGGGCCAGATCAGCTTGGGCGTCGTAGTTGTCGAAGAAGCTCTGCGCCTCGTACGAACCATCGTAACGCGATAGCTCCACATCTCGCGAAAGTCCTGTCGCCGAGGAGAGTTGATATATCGTCCTGGCTAAACTCCCCAGGACATCTGACACCGGCGGCGGGGGCGTTGCGTCCTCGTGGCTGGGGGGAACTTCCTGCGTCCTACCGAGGGTGGTTTCTTTCTTTGGAAAAGTGGTGTTTTCGCCACTTTCGGAGTCGGGATCGGACTCCATTGGTTCCTTTGGATTCTCCTCTCTTCCCTGTTCCATCTTTCTGTACAGACAGTGGTCTACTTGCTTACTCGTACCTTGGCGTCCACTATCCTGTCGACTCTTCGGGACGGGGGAGTCTGTGATATCTTGGGACCTCTGGGACCAGTGTTACCTGATGCTAGACGAACCTCGATGTCAACTCTACCGTGCAGTCGTGGTGGAAGGCGACACAGCTGGGCCAAAGGTGAAATAAACAAACAGAGATTCCACTAAAAGCGTCTGACGTCAAGAAGGAATGGGATGAGGAGAGAGGGAGATCTTTAGAGCAAGTGTTACCTTGTTGAGAGCCAAGCGTATACTGCCTATTCTAGGTTCTCGATTTAACACCAAGACCTTTCTTCTTTCTAATTGGTTGACCTATTTAGGTGATTCTTTCCCAATTGGCGGGACCATGCCACGTGGCCGCTGGCTATTGGTTGACCTACTTAGGTATGGTCTTCTCTAATTGGCCTTGCGGCTTTCTTTGATGGAAGATACGTCCGGTCTTGTTCCGGAAATATTGGGCGTCTCTCTACTTTTATAGCTTTTGCGGTCACCAGATACCACCGGTCCTGTCAGGAAATATTGGCTTAAACTTAGCTCGCAGGGTTTCCGGGGTCAGAAGGTTAACTGTGACTTTATTAATAGTCGGGCTCTCTTCTAGGCCTACTTCTTAGGTTTGACTTCTACTCTCACCTAAGCCTGATTAGTTTTAACCTTAATCTTCTCCTGTTAGTCTCCATTCCTTCTATCTGTACAGTTGTTATACTTTATTAGATTCTTACGCGGTACAGATTGATGTTAGTTGAGGCTTTCTATGTGCAGTACATAAGAAGTTATATACAGTCATGGGGTGGAACATGTGGGAGTAGATATCTAGACTATTTACAACAAGTCCATGGTCTTAAATCATCACATATATATATATATATATATATATATATATATATATATATATATTGTCGCTGGTGAATATTTTGATTCAAAATTAATTTCTGTTTGAATTATCCTGGTAAAAAATATTCGTATTTTATTAGAAAATCTGTAAGGTTTCTATATTATGAATTTTCTAGATTGAAAAAAAAAAACACTTATACGAAATGGGAGAACCAAAAATAACCGAAAGCGTGAGATAGATATTTTGTGCTTCGTATACTTAAAGTAACAGGTTGAGCTGCTTGGGAGCTGTTATAGAACCTCAGTCTGCCAAGTGTATCCCTTTTTAATGACGAATGTTATCTATGCGACAGTTATTTTTGGCTGTCTATAGTGCCCTTGCGACCGGATAAAAGGGCTGATTATTACGAACAACTTTCGATATGAAGCCTTTTTTTAAATTTGGTACCTGAAACTGTTATGATAATACAAACAGCTTACATTGAAAAATTGCATTTTGTAAAACTCGAGTAAATGAAGGATATTCTCATTTGAAAAATGAAGCATCAGCCCTTTTCCTATTGTCCTTCATCTGCTTGAACCGAGAACAAAATGGTAAAAATCGCAATATGATCAATAAAGATCGACAGGGGAAAATGGACGACAATTCTTAAACTCTTTATTTTTGAATGCTACGAATGTCAGCAAAGTTTGTATCCAGACTTCTCAAAGAGAAACAAAGGGATTGACGCTTCAAGCTTGGATACCTTTATTCACGTACCTTATTCGCAAGATATAGCCCCCACGGATTCTTCATGTTTCCGATATTCAAAAGGAACTTGAAAAGAAACCGTTTTTCCAACGACGAAATAAAATTGCATGTGACCAAAGCTCTTGCAGGTATCAAAAATAAATAATTTTAAAGTGCTTTGAAATTACAATAAAACGTTCGGAAAATTACAGTAGTCTTATGGGAAAGTAGTTCGAAGTTTCAATACTAAATACTAATTGCTAATTACTAAAAATACTGCAATACTAAATACTAAAAATACTTCATTACCTAAATATTTAATACTGAGAAGTTGTATTTTGAAGAACAGAGCACATATTTTCTATGAAGTAATTCCAATTATTTTGAGTCCTTCTCGTATTTCCCGAAGTTTTTATGAACAAAATCGATAACTATCTCAATCTGTATAATATTTTAAGGAAAGTATAGGAATCTTTGTGTAAAAAAAGTGGGATCCAAGAATAGGAAGAAAAATATATATTTATTTTGTATATTAACATGTTTAAGAATTTATATGTTCAATAAAAGAAGTCATACCTTGGTTCAATTTTTTTAATTGAAGCATCTATATAAATCTATAATTTATATTCGTGATATATTTAGGCGGGAGTTGTTGAATTGCATTCTTTGATGGAAATATTCAGGCTATATATTTGAACTTACTTTTACTTGTTATAATTTACTTATTATTAGTTTGGACACCTATGAGAGCTAACAACTCGAGCTATGCATATTGTAATAAACTATTTTCAATAAAATATAAATAATGACTTAAGAATCCAATATATTAGCATTTTATCAGTACTGATTGAATTTGACGAATCTATTAGTAATCGTATTTCATCAAAAAAAGGTTTAAATGCCTTAGTTATTCAACATATACCTGCATAGATAAAACTAAAGGAAGTGGAAAATCTTTAATGTCGCCAGTCATCTGTTTTTGTTGTTGTGTTTGTTGTCTTTTTTTAGGTGACAGCCAATTTTGTTTACAATTGGTTATCTCATGTGCCTTCTATAAAGGTCTTTGTGTGTATCAAATACCTTTCAGAGTTTGTCTGAAACCCGATATAAATGCTAAAGAGTACAACTTCCTTAAGTTTTGTCTACGAGTTTAATTGAAAAGAGTTTGGGGCTAATGAATTATAGAAAAATAATCTACTATTTTATGATGTATTAGCGCGCCATCTGTAACCAAAATTCGAAACTATTATAAACGCGTATGATTTTTTTTTTTTTTGAAAAAAACAATATCTACTTTTAATACATTATAAAGGACTGCGGCGTATGATTATAAAACAACACTTAAAGTTTCACCGCATAAGTTTCTTTTCTGTGAAAAATCAATATTTATTTCAAAGAGAAATATTTAATATTTCTAATTTTTTAGATGAAGTATGAAAGGGTAAAAATATGAAGAGCAATGGTGAAGTATGAAGTATGAAAGGGTGAAAATATGAAGAGTAATGGCGAACGGAAAAATAAAAGTGTCCAGGGGCGGGAATCGAACACACAACCTTCCGCTTACCGGGCAGATGCCATTTTCACTAGGCTACCCTGGACGTATTTTTCCGTTCGTAAATAATACTTAGGGTAACTTATAATACATTATAAAGGACTGCGGCGTATGATTATAAAACAACACTTAAAGTTTCACCGCATAAGTTTCTTTTCTGTGAAAAATCAATATTTATTTCAAAGAGAAATATTTAATATTTCTAACTTTTTTAGATGAAGTATGAAAGGGTGAAAATATGAAGAGCAATGGCGAAGTATGAAGTATGAAAGGGTGAAAATATGAAGAGTAATGGCGAACGGAAAAATAAAAGTGTCCAGGGGCAGGAATCGAACCCACAACCTTCCGCTTACCGGGCAGATGCCATGTCCACTAGGCTACCCTGGACGTATTTTTCCGTTCGTAAATAATACTTAAAGTAACTTATAATACATTATAAAGGACTGCGGCGTATGAATATAAAACAACACTTAAAGTTTCACTGCATTCATACTTCATACTTCGCCATTGCTCTTCATATTTTCACCCTTTCATACTTCATCTAAAAAAGTTAGAAATATTAAATATTTCTCTTTGAAATAAATATTGATTTTTCACAGAAAATAAACTTATGCGGTGAAACTTTAAGTGTTGTTTTATAATCATACGCCGCAGTCCTTTATAATGTATTATAAGTTACTTTAAGTATTATTTACGAACGGAAATATATGTCCAGGGTAGCCTAGTGGACATGGCATCTGCCCAGTAAGCGGAAGGTTGTGGGTTCGATTCCCGCTCCTGGACACTTTTATTTTTCCGTTCGCCATTACTCTTCATATTTTCACCTTTTCATACTTCATACTTCGCCATTGCTCTTCATATTTTCACCCTTTCATACTTCATCTAAAAAAGTTAGAAATATTAAATATTTCTCTTTGAAATAAATATTGATTTTTCACAGAAAAGAAACCATATTCATAATTTATAATCATACGCCGCAGTCCTTTATAATGTATTATAAGTTACTTTAAGTATTATTTACGAACGGAAAAATACGTCCAGGGTAGCCTAGTGGCATCTGCCCGGTAAGCGGAAGGTTGTGGGTTCGATTCCCGCCCCTGGACACTTTTATTTTTCCGTTCGCCATTATTCTTCATATTTTCACCCTTTCATACTTCATACTTCGCCATTGCTCTTCATATTTTCACCCTTTCATACTTCATCTAAAAAAGTTAGAAATATTAAATATTTCTCTTTGAAATAAATATTGATTTTTCACAGAAAAGAAACTTATGCGGTGAAACTTTAAGTGTTGTTTTAATATCTACTTTCCTTATGCAATATAACAGCGGCATGGTAGATTAAACTGGCGAAACCGTTGGTAGGGTTGACCACTGATGAGCCAGGCCCTCCCATTAATTTTTTCATTGCAGTAAGGACAGTAGAAATTGTTTATTTTTGAAAAAGAATCATACGCGTCTATAATAGTTTCAAATTTTAATATACTATTTTACATAATATCAAAATAAAGTTTGTTATATATATATATATATATATATATATATATATAAATATTTAAAAAATATGCATATATTGGATTTCTAATTATTTTTATTATTCCAATATTTCGAGGGGCAACTCGCCTCTCTTTATCGAGGATGTTTGTGTTTTTCGCTAGAAAATGCGAGCACGCGTACACCACTCTCGTTCTACAAGGCCAATGAAAGAACTGTATCTTTGATTCAACTATTGCCTTCAGTTTATATACAGCAAATAATTATATTTATATTTAATATTATAGATTATTATTTTGTCTATGGAAGATATAGAGATTTATATACAACACAGTGTAATTGTAAAAAATTGTGTTTACATATTAATTCTAAATTAAAAAAAAATTAAAACAAAATAAATTATTAAATAAAAGGTATATACATAGTTATTTATAAATAACTAAGATATGAATTCTTTATAAATTTCTGGAAAATCAATTTTTCTGTTTATACTCTGTTTATCTTCGGCAGAAGCCCAACTTTCTAAAAACAGTCTACTATGTTTTTCTGTTATGTTTTTGTATATAATTGTGGTCTGTTTGAAATCTGGTATATGGCTATTGTTTAGGGAGTGGTCTTCTAGTAGGGATAATGGTTTGTAGTTTTTTAAAGCTGCTTTATGTTGATTGATACGATCTTTAAGTGATTTGCCTGTTTCTCCAATGTATGTAGCTTGACATGTCTGGCAGGGAATTTTGTAAATTACATTGGTTGTATTTTCTTGGTTTGAAATATTTTTTGTATCTGAGTGGCGTAAGATTTGTCTTAGATTTTGTCCAGATTGATATGTTGTAATTATATTATATCTATTTAAAATTCGGGCAATTCTCTCCGAACCGTAGCTATATGGAATAATAGTCCCAATGACTTCCCGAAAAATCAAGAAATGGGTATTTAAGGCCAAATTTTGGTCGCAGTGGTTACACCCTTCTCCACGCTGACGAGCGCCAATAGCGCGAAACGCGTTCGTGGATGGCTTTTCTTTATTTATCAAGAAATTGGGTTGGCCAAATATCACGGAGCAAGCTAAATAAACGTTTAGTTTATTTTTGATCCACTAGATGGCGCTCTGCCATCTAAAAAGCACATGTTCTCGTGGTCAGGAGATGCCTTCTTTATTTTTAATATCAACACCTGACCCATATTTCTTTTATTTTTTTCTATTGTTTTTTTCATATATATATATAAATAAATATAAAGAGAATCAACGATCTTTTGAAAGAAATAATATTAAAATAATTTTTATAAAAATGTGGTCTCTAGGTCTTGTCCCACAAAATTTTCTACTTCAATATCATTTGAATTGAAATATCAAAATTGTATAAGAAATAGCAAAACCTAAAAAGTTGAAGAGCGTTGACAAACTCAAGGTTATAAATCCACCAGCACTTATCACCACCTGTCTATCTTGTGAACTACATCGCAGCAAGTAGTTTGAATTTGAAATTGAAATATTGCTTTCGTTTAACATAAGAGCGCTATTGAAAAAATTCGAATGATTTTTTATACTTTCTCCTTGAAAGGTTAAGCATGAAAGAAAAGAGATATGTAAAAAAAATTCCAGATATTAAAGCGCTTATGTCTTGAATACTTGAATACTCATAATATGTAAATTTATATGCAAGACATTTGCAAAATACATAAACAGTGAGTTAATAATATAAAGTAACAAAGGCCAATAATAAAGATCATTAATCATCTCAGCAACTTCTTTTATATATTTGAATTTTTTCAAGGTTTCATTCAGTGCCATATTTTTATCCAACACCACCACACACCATCTTTGCCTAACATGTGTAAAGCGCTATTTAATAAACTTAATAAATAAGAAAAGCTTAAAAATTAGTACTTAATAATAAATGTTCGAAAATAATATTCACACTAGCAATAATATAAAAATAACCATCAGGAATATATCGATAAAAGATATAAGGAAGAAGAATAATATATATACTAAGGTAAAATATAAAGAATGGAAGAAAAATGATATTACACGATTTAGTTTTGCATATTTTTATAAGAATTTTGAAAATGTTTATGATTTTGAGACGATACCTATACAGTAGTATGTTAATCCAGAAAATAAAGCCAATCTGCAAACATGAAACGTAGGCATACCAGGATTTCTTGGGTTCTAAATATTTCAGAAAGATCCTTACAAAGGTGACCATTAAGAAAAGAATTCCAAATCGAAGCTTCCAGAAACAGTCATTGCTTAGCATATTTCCAGTCAAGTAAATGAATATTCTCAGGTAAGTCGGAAATATTTCATTATTTCTTCTCGCCGAAGTTAAAAACATGTTTTTACCTAGTTAGACCTTCGACACCTTTGACAAAGATAGTTTTACTTGTTGCTTAGCAACCAAAAATCTATTAGGTAAATATAACACATTTACAAATAAACAGGAAATTGTCAATAAAAAACTATTCTTCAACATTTAATTATAATTTATTTTACTTTTTATTGAAACTAAATCTCCAAGATATTGTTTCTCAATTCACATGGACTTCAGAATTTTGTTAGACTTAAAATTGTTCGAATGATTCAAAAGAGCATAAAAATCTAAATTTTGAGATAGATGTTAAAATGTAAAAATATATGTATATATAGAAGCATAGGGCGCCTCTCCCGTCAAAATCTAACGGCGCCCTATGCTCCTATGGATCAATTTCCTCACGGCAAATTTTCCATTCATATCTATGTTATATTAAAATATTATTTTATTTAGAAATATATTTCATAGATACAAATACTGCTAAATCGACCGCCAGAGGTCACTTTTCCCTAATAAAAACTCGTTGTTGTTCTTCCGCGTTAGTCGGCTCAAAACTTTGTACATTATGTAAATATTCTTTTTTGTTTTCCTTTGTTTACTCTCCTTAAGCCAGGCATTACTTATACCAAATTATGTTTTATATATATTTCAAAGTTCAAATAAAGAAATCTCTGATTAAAACTATTTTATTATTATACTTTCAAGAATATTTTTTCAACCACGACTGCACCACCATAGCTTAATCCTCAAGATAACCAAAATCAAGATAATCTCAACAATTCTAAAATACACGCAGAAAATCTCTTTTCCTTATATAAGATGTATATATATAATGTAAATTATATATAGAACAGTAAAAATAAATCACAAATGTCATTTAGAGTGTGATTCAGTTTCTATAATTATATTTGTTATATTTCATTTTAACTATTGGCTACTGATTAAATAAATCGTCTGTAATAAGAAACCAACGATTTCTTGGTAAATTTATATTTTTAAAAAGGACCATATTAAAAATACATCAATCCAAAATACAAATATATTGATAGATAATAAAAATGAAACGTATATTCTAAATTGAATTAATATTTGAATGAATAAACGAGACATTACACACCAAGACGAATCAAAACTGATGTTTTATTAACATTTTACACAATGCATAATAAATTTTGCGAATATCGGGTCTGAAACTTAATTTATGAGTGTATTCAATCAATGCAAAATTGGAAAATTTCAAGATAAATAAAATTGGTTTATATTCGAAGTATCGTTTCTTGATGACTATACATTTTTCCATAATTCTGGAAATACCAGAAGACACGCGAATATATAAAATGACGAATTTGGACTGAAACCCTTCCTCCAACATAATTTTTTACTTTTTCAAAATTCGCCAAAAAGCATCATCTAAGCAATGACTTTTTGATTATCTGAAAGGTCCAGCTCAGTTCTGTTCTCTTAGATGCAGTAAAAGATAAATGTAGAAGCATTTTCAAATATCCTTCATTTCAAACCATCAACTAGGTCTATAATAAACTAGACCAAGAAGCGCAGCCCGAATTTTGTTCAAGCGCATTTTTATCCAACTGGTGTGAATAGCCGACACTGTGGTAGCTCCTAGTCCAACTTGCAGTCATGGGCCAAAGTATGAGAAAATATCCTGAAGACAAAAGAAGACCACACGCATAGGAGCATGGTTACCTCAGTTTAGGGTTGCACCCGGGAAGGTGAGATGGGACTAAGGAGATGCCCCAATGACAGCTGGTCAAAATGTCAGCATAACGTCCTAAGGAAACCTGACTCCCTGGGCACGGAACAAAAAACAGTTTATATTTTCTGGTAGTGATATCAGAGGAGTAGAATTCTTGAGAAACTCTCTCTCCTAATAAAAAAACAGATAAATTGTCTATTTCACCATCCCTTAATTGATTTGATGGTGTTAGCGAATTTCCCGGGGGCTTTTTTCCAGTGTACTTGATTTGATGCCATTTTGAAATAACATACATTTGCTTTGTGTTTCTATATAAGGTTTTATGTTAAATAACACATATGAAATGAAAATATATTTGGATATGGGGTCTAATCCAAATATTATCAAAGCCTCAATGTTTTATATTTATTTGATAGGGCTTTAGAATACGTTTCTAGAAACGTGTTTCTTAGAAAATTTGTTTCGCTAAAATTATTTTTGGTCAAAATATTAAAATTTTTTCCTATTATTTTTCAAAATTATGATTGATTAATGTGATATTTTGGTATGAAAACATATTCGTCAAATCTCACATCTGTATATATCCTTTGAGGAATAAGCAATCTACTATTTTATTTAGGAAATAAAACGTTTTTTTTTTTTTCATTCGAATAATTCAAATATTTTTCTTCCTGAAAACACAGTTTATCATGGCTGCATTCTATGTAACCGCTAAATAAATTTTACATTGAAACTATTATCATCTATTAAAATCCATAGTTTAAACATCCATAAAAACGCTTATATTGATGATAAGGTATAAATATGATTATTATTTAAATAATTTGCAAAAAATATAAGAGTTTTTACTAAAGATGATTTTAAAAAATATAAGAGAGATAGAGATTCGAACCCGGTTCATTGTTATCTAAATTCAACGATTTAGTTGAACTATTACTCACCATTATTATATATATTTTTGCATTGTGAATCATTCTTTAATCGAAACTATCATATAATTTACTACGGTGAGTATATATAGGATCCCGCCCACAAGTAATATAGGTAATAAGTTTCAACCAATCCAATACAGTACAACCATTCTATCATTACAGCTACAACGCATCAAGAATTTGATATTTGGGATTAATCGATTTTATTCGCCAATCAGAAGCCTTTGTTTAAATGAAACAGAAACCTTTTTGACTAGAGGATCTTTTTACTGAAGGTAGTACCTTCTTCATTTATTATTTGGATATCAAAATATACTAATGTACTAAAATATGCTCAAGATTAGAACCTAATAAAACCATTAAAGGCATAGACTATAAGTCGATAACCATTTCCACAATTTAATCAATGTTATAGAAACAGATAATCCTTCATTTATATTCATTTGAATTTCTACAATAGCTTTATTCACTTCAGTCGATACGTTTTGAATAATTGAAAAGAACAATTAGATATGGAAGTGTGTGAACGTGGAATAATGCAGACTCCAAATAAAATAATATATAAATTAACAATAAAAAGGTCTTTTAATCACTCACACAAAATACTTGAAAATTTCATTTCAAATAATATATATCACTATATAATGAAGTATCCAAGACAAAAAAATAAAATAAAGAATCACCTGATATTTTTCGTAGTAGTTTAAAATCAAGGTGAAGTGTGAGGTAGAATACAACCAGTGTTTATATAGGTAAGCATTGAACTGAACAGAAATGGTGAAAAAACAATAAAAGAAGTATAGGTCCAAACTTAGTCACTCTGTATAGATATTTAGATGATCTTGGGAAAAGAGAGCACCAAAAGAAAAAATCAAAGTCATAGTTTGAAGATGCGATCATTGCTAATGGGTAAAATAATTTTATAATTATCTGGAGAGTTATACATCTGAGTTATTGTGTGTGTTTAGTGTCAGGATTCCTATAATATTGATATTTGAAAAACGATCAATTTGGTAAATGTTTTGTTCTTCTATAGCAACAAGTATACGTCGATTGGCTAAGGCAATATCTTCAAACAATTTAAATCGATTGTTTAATGCCAACTTTTTTGCTGAAAATTTGCAAACATTTAGAAAGATGTGTATTTTAAAAGGAAAATGTTTATTAAATATTTTGAAAATCTCACAAATTTTCGATTGAAATATTTAAAACTTCCTTATTAATTCGAATAGATATTCTAATATATGGTTATTCTATTTATTGTTTTATTCATCTATTTTATTACTATTATAAATATATTAGAAATATATATCGAATATGAATAAATATATATATCTTAATTGGTGAAGACTAGTCTCGATTAATTCTGATAACATGAAATTAAAGTAGGAATTCACCCAGAGATATCTTAGCTAAAGATCATTTTTGTGTGTTGTGAACGACCTGTTCTACTTAAGTTAAAGAATTTCTTATAGGGAGATATTACAGAAATGGGCAGAATTAATTATTGGTCTGCCTCATTCAAACATTTTAATCAATTTGATCACATTTGTTTTTTTCAAAATATATAATAAAAACATTTCCTACCTTAATAATGATGAAGAAACAATTTTAAATGTTTTGATACATTTATGTTTGAGCTTTTTATTAAACTTTATCCAACTATAAACACAAATCGCGCAGTCCCGCTAAGTACACTGGCGTTGGAAACGGGTGACAAGAAAAGTACCTATATATTATATATCTATATAGACAAAACTATATACAGGGAAGGTATATACATTATGCTTCAAATGGGTTAATTGTAAGCATAATAATTCAATTCAAACTTAAATAAAAAAAGATATATATATATAGCATAAATATACTTTACACACAATTATTTTTTAAGATTATATGATTTGTCAGATAAGAATTTACAAAATCTATTGAATTTAATGTAAGACACTTTTCTAGAAATCAGTTCACTTGGATCAGTACAGACAATACCGTTATTATGTCTGTAGTATTTAAATGCTGGGTACTTGAGTACAGGATGAGTGAATTCTGAACGTTACATCCACTGAAACAGCTTGTATCATCATCTTCTTGAATTCCTTCTTGAAAACTCTTGATATTACCATGATTAATCACAAATTGAGTTTGTATATATTAGGACAAAATAATTAAGAATAGCTTGGTTATAGAAATTTTTAAATGTATTATTTGTATAATTCAATATAGGGATGACATTCTTTAGTCTATATGAGATTGTAGTATAAAAGAAATAATAAAATTGAATTTTTGTTTATCCTCGTGAACGATTTATTGATCAAGTCATAGTTAATTTTTTTATTCAATATAATATGTAATCAAAAGGATATTTTGATGCGGACATAGTTGTATGATGTCATCTTGTACGCCTGTATACTCCATATTAATATCTGATATTGTATTGAAAATTATTTTGTATAGATTTTACATTCAAATATTTAAACCATATCGTTATATAAAAATTGGTCTGAACTGGCCAGAAGTGCAAACGTGAAATACTCTATGTCCTTATTTAAACTTTGTTTATCTATAATAATAGAGAACGTATATTAATTTTAAAATAAATATAATAATATTCTTCTTAGTGACCCGTGTGCACATTTTTCCTCCTTCTTAAAAATACCTTTTAAATAGTGTCATTTTTAATTATAAAATAATTTAGTGATGCCTGAGTTGATAGATAAGAACAGTGTAAGAAAGGGTAATGCCAGAAAAGCTAAAAAGAGTAGATTGTGTTAAGGCAATGAACCTACCAGCATACATCACAATCATTCTATCATGGCAGCTACAACGCATCAAGTACTTTCTGTTAGAAATCGACAAATCTGAATCATCGAACATAAGATTTTGATTGAATAATTCAGATTCGTATTTTATACCGTCACCTTGATGAAAGATAAAAATGAGGATATTGAAAATTGTAATGAGACCGTTAATCATGTACATAATTTGCTGCAAATTCTTCATTTGAATATCCTCATATACAAACGTACAGAAATAGTTTCCAAACGAAAATATAATGAAAATCAGCAATGGAAGATGATATAGATCATTAATCATTTCTACAATTTTCTTAATATTCTTGAATTGAGACATTCCTTCATTGATGTCAATTCGTTTATTCTCTATATTTATATTCAGTTCATTTAAAATACTTTTCAAATAACTGATTAGAAAGGAATAAGTGAAGAAGTGAACATTGATTAATATTAAATCTAAATAGGCAGGTACGATTACTAAGAATAAATTAAGGGTCGAATCATATTGTTTGTAGAAATCTAGAGAAATATTATAAATCATCAAAACAATATTTAAACCAAAGAAATAAGAGAGGAAAGTTTTACCTGAATGCTCTTTAAAGTTTTCCTTTAAGAAAATGAGTATATTTACATATTTATGGCGGTATAAGAATAAGTAAATGTTGAGCCAGATAGAAATGGCCACAAATATAAATGCAGATAAAATCCAAGCATTGTCAACTATTTGACTTATCAAGATGATCTTCGGAGTCAAGAGAACCAGTAGAAGAATCCCAAGGCGTAGTTTAGAGAAGCGATCAAGGCTGAGGATATTTCCAGTTAGGTAAATGCAAACTTTGAGGTAGAAAGGTATGATATCGTTATATTGAACCGGCGATGGATACATTTGATGCGATGTCTTGAAGATACAGACCCTTTCTAGATAATTGAAATATCATAAATGACTAGGTTGGTAAATGTTTTGTTCGTCTTATCTCATAGCAACAATGTGTCGATTGGCCGATAGCCTAATTGTTAGTCAACAAGAAATTGTTTATCTCGTGTTTAGCAATAATTGCTTTCTCAAAATGTGCTAATCGATATTTTTACTCGAACTGTAAGAAAGAATCGAAGTTTTGTCTTTCCATGTTTGCATCATTTCAACGTTAGAAACTTTGGAACTCATTTTTAGCAAAATACATTATATTTTAAATCCGATAGAAGATTGCTAACACTCTTTATTCATAGAAAAGCGAATTTTCTTTAAATTTGAAATCATTTTAGAGTCCCATTATTCCCGACACTGTTCTCTAAACGATATTTTGGTCTATGGACGCTACTTATTATTGTCTCACTTTGTCCCCGATGTCAACATCATCGGACTGAAAGCGTTAATGACATCTATGAAACATCATTCTATCCAGTAATTGTTTTCATACACAGACTAAAGTTTTGACCAAATTATTATGGCTTAAATGTTGCCGAACTTAAATAGGCTCCCGCTCACCAATCATTGTTGGATATTTATTTTAATATAGGGTCTATATCTGGTAAAATACAAAATACAAATTAATTCGTATTCCATGGTGATGGTGGTGTCTTGTCCATTAGGCAGATCAGATTGGTCCGTGCACCCTGATCACAATAACGGCCAACCGAGGTGCCTTGTCCGTATGGATGTCTTCTTCTGTTTGATGTCGCAATATAGATGGCTGCAAGTATGGCTGGGCAACTGTATGTATGGTCCGGAGTGAGTTGGGTGTTGTAACAGGTATTGAAGTTCCTGTAGGAATTCGTATTTCATAAATACAGTAAGTATAAAGAATAATATTTGAAATTATCATAAAACATAGTTTTTATATAATAGGTGTACAAATGGTATACATTATAGCATAATATATGTTCTAATATAATAATAAGAAATATATTCAACAAGATAATGATAACAGAAAAATATCCAGAGATTTGGACGAAATCAATTATACATCCTATTTTCAGAAAAGGGGACAGAAATAACCCATCTAACTACAGAATAATTGCACTATGCAGCAATATGTCCAAATTATTTACCTCAATTCTAAGAAACAGACTCAACAATTGGATTGGGAAAAGACATTATATAGGAGAAAATCTAGCAGGATTCTGAAAACACCGCTCATGTCTAGACCATATTTTTACCCTGAATACCCTTGACCAACTATATTTAAGAAAGAAACGGGGTAAACTATACGTCTTCTTTGTTGATTTGCCAAGGCATTTGACACAGTTCCTCACGAAATACTCTGGAATGAATTACAAGAAATGGGAATCTGCCCCAGGTTTATAACAATAATAAAAAGTTATTATGAGGCAGAAAAAATCTGTTAGATGTAAAGGTGAATTTTCAAACAACGTAAAAATTGATTCCGGAGTTTTACGGAGCCACTGTCACCTCTACTATTTATAACTTATATATCTGATATAATTGGCTATTATAATAATTCTTCACTTACAGGTTTCTATCTTTTAGGCTTCGGCTTCCTTCATCTTCTCATGTATGCAGATGACATAGCAATAATAGGAGAATCAAAATCAAAAATCAATTTGCAAAGCAAAATAAATTTAATTATAACTTATCTGAAGGAAAATAAATCAGTTTTAAATGAAAAAAAGTCAAAAATAATGGTTTTCAGAAATGGTGGAAGAACAGTAAGAAATGAAAATTGGTTCTGGGGAGGCACTCCGTTGACTGTCATCCCTAGAATAACATATCTGGGATTCCCCTATATAAACACACACAGTACCAGACAAGCTGCGCTAGTTTTCAAAGCAAAGGCATATACCACACTAAACTCAACCATTGGTTTTCTAAAAAGAGAAAAAATCGATTCGATAGAAGTTGCATTCAAACTATTCGAATCATCGATAAAATTGCTTCTGTTTTACGCGGCACCAGTGTGGGCCTGCGATAATGAGGAAATTATAGAGCAACTCCGAACCTCATTTATAAAAAAAATTCTTGACTTACCTAGATATATCCCGGGGCACATACTAAGATTGGAAACTGGAATAATCTCACTTACTGCTACCGCCTCAAAATTAACATTGAAATACTACATGAGAATATTGGAAATGGACGAGTACAGATTACCAAAATTATGCTGGAGCAGACTGAGAGACGTACATCAAATGTCAAAAAACTCTATAGGATTATAAAAAACTGTTAATGATATAATCAACTGTTGTGATCAGTCATGGCTGAACCTCCCACCGAACTATGATACAATTAAAAAAGAACTTATTAAAGGCCGAAGCTGTCCAACTCTTGCCAACCCACTCACGGCCAAGTGCGCCAACTGCCCAGCCAAGGGCCTCTCTGCCGACCACGAGGCAAGATCAATGTCTTGCCCAACTGCCAGAGCTAGAGCTGCAAAGTTCTAGTCCTCCCGCCCCTTTTCCTGTCTCCTGACCTTTTCGGACCCAATCCGGCCTAACCTGCCTCTTCCCTGATGGTGATCCTGTCCTTAGCCTCTCCACCCTGGTCATAGTGGTTTTATATATTCCGCTTTACTCGGCCATTGGGGCTCAAAAATCATTTATTTTGGTTAGCAGCCCCGTAAGATATTTTCTCTCTTGTTGAGGTATAGCTTGCACCAGGCTGATGAGGGCCAACAGCCAGATGCGCGTCCGTGGTTAGCTTTTCTTGATTAATCAAGAATGGGTATTTGGCCGGTTCTGGAATAATTAAAAATCAACGAGAATAGTTGATATTTATTCCGATAGATGGCGCAAGCCATCAGCAAATTTCAGTTGCACGATAAGGAGATGCCTTTTTTCATAATTATGCACCTTATCCCAGTACAATATATATGTGTATAAAGTAAAATATTTGCTGAATATATATATTTTTCAAATTACAAAATCTCTTTTCATAATGAGATACTATTCAAAAATTATTTGTTTGAAAATGGTTTTTCCAGCAAATCATATGCTTTCATGTTGATATTTTCTGCTGATTACATATAGCGCCATTTTGTAGCTAAAAAAATGAAACTATTTCATTTATTTATCTTTTAAAAATCACTCTTTACACCCTCTCTCAAAAATATAGACATTTTAAAGTATTTATTTATTTACATAACCGTATAGTTGTTAGAGAGAAGCCAATAAATTATTGAAAACTAGACGGGTGACCCGGGCTTCGCCCCGGGATTGACCCGTTTGCATATCTACCCGAGTGATTTATATTTAGATAATATTTTTTTTAATAATTGTTTGTTATTAGCATTATCTATTTGTTTGCATCAGCATAATTTAATCTAATCTTTGATAGAGGGCGCTGTTCGTGAGCTAAGTAGAATAATTTGAATATATAGTTTTAATAATTGATTTATATATTTTTTAAAATAGCCTATCGTCTTCCCTGTATTTTTTTACCTATGTATGGACATTTTGGTTTGAATTAGTGAACTACTGCGAATTTGTATACCGGACATATACAAACAAACAAACATACAAACATTGATTTATATATATATATATATATAATAATAAATAGTTATTTAATTTTATAGTCCAGTTTTGTATTAAGATTATCTTCACTATTATGATCATTTAAATTCAAATTATAAAATTTGTAAAATGTTATTAATTTGTAGATAGAGAGAGAAAAAAAAAAAATCCTTTACTTCTAATACATCCTCAAGTTAATTATATATTTATAATTAATAACAATAAAAATTAACAACGTAACGTCTATTACATCGGCTTTTACACGTCATTTAGACATACTCTAATCCTATATATAGAATAATCGAAGAGAGAATATATATAATAGTTAGAAAAAAGAGAGAAAGACAGAACCATGCACTTTTAATAAAACTAATAATAAGGAAAAAAAAAAGTTTTGTAAAGAAGGTAGATAAGATTGTTAGTATATATATATATATTTTTATGATTTTATATTTTATCCTTTTTTTTTAAAAGATTTTTAAAGGTTTTTTTTATTTTATAATATGATTATAAATAGTTGTATTTAGTAATATATCTATAGTATGAATTAACATTTGTTATAAGTTTGGATATTATGTTTTGAAACCCTAATGGTAGACCAGACATACACAAAAAACTTTAAATTGAAATAAATTGGAAAAAGAGATCTGCTGGACCGGGGATCTTCAGATAAAAGTCCAACGACATTTCACCCCTTCTTTATTATGTCATAGATCTCTTTTAAACCGGATTTTATGTGTTAATATTAAGTTGTTTCAGTGAAATATTTAAATGAACATATATAACAGATACAAGTGTTAACAAATTCAAACTGTAAACTTACCTCGACCGCGGCGTCCTCCATTGTGAATATCTATTTCTGGCTGACACATGTTGCGGGAGGGGAATGTCCCCCCACATTTCAAATTTAGACCATTTATTCAGAATTTTTTTGAACAACAAGAAAACTAAAGAAGAAAGGAAAAATAGTTAAGGGAAGAAAGCTGAATTTCATAATCTTTACAGCTAGTTATATCAAAATAACTGATTCAACATTTATTCATCTTTTAATATTCCTTTAAAAAGGCAAATTATAAGAGTTTAATAAAGCTATTAATTGTGCAAATTCACCTTTATTTAACTTCCATTTTCCTCCCCAGAAATTGGAGATTAAACAAAATGAACTATATACTATAACACTTTAAAAATCTTGTGAAAAAATCTTTTAATCAGTTATTTAATCAAAGTTTAATTAACTGTTAAAGATTATAAATTTGTATTAGTTAATATTAAGAGAAATTATAGAAAGTTGATTTCATAAATGGATATTTCCATTTATTTTTTTTTTAATATTTTATAATTGATATACTGTTGAAATATATTACTTGTTTGATACTAAATTTGTTTTCAATAAATTCCATGTTTAAATTTTTAACATCTTCTATGAAATTATCTAATATATTATTTATTCTATAAAATCTTAGAAACTGACCATAATATATACCTTTAGAGCAATTTAATGATATATTAGAATTCATATTACAGTATTTTATAATATTGAAATTATAATTACTCTTTTTATTATAAACTCTAACAGCACTATTTGTAAGGTCTATATTCAAGTCTAAAAAGTTAACTTTTTTGTTTCTATAAATTTTTTCATTGTTCTTAAGTTTCAAGTATTTAGGATATATTTCAGGTATTAATTTTTTAAACTGTGGATTATTAAATATTATTATGTCATCTACATATCGGAATATTTGCCAATTAATATTATTTTGTAGAAAGTATTCTCTTTCGTACCAGAACAATATTAGATTTGCTAATAACGGACTAGAAAGAGTTCCCATGGGAACGCCTTCTGATTGAATATATATTTTATTTTTAAATTCTATATAGTTAAAATTTAAAAATGTTTCCAGTAGAGTTTTTGCTGTTTTAAGATCTAATTTAAATGTTTTATATCTGTTATGAATAATTTTAATGTAGAAAGTTTTGTCATTAATGAATTCATTAAATAAATTGGTTATTTTATTATTTAGATCTCTTAAATTTATTTTAGAATATAGGTCCTCAAAGTCAAATGTGTGTACTGTTTCAATGTTTGTCCAATTGTTCATTAAATAATTAATGATTTTTTTATTTGAGTCGATAAATTTATAATTATATTTATTAGTTAATTTATTTATAATAAATTGTAGTGTTGAAGCTAATTGTATATCAATATTTTTTATGACTGAATTTATACCAGATGTGATTGTTCTGAAAGAAATAGGTTTTTTGTGTAGTTTAGGAATTATATAGAACTTTGGTATGTTTGGATTTTTGTGGTTATTATAAATTTTTAGTGAATTTTCAACATTTTTGATGTCTTTTTTGATTTTTGTGCCTGTAGTTCTAGCAAAAGTGTATTTATGATTATTATCAATTTCCTTTTTTAGTATATCGTGGTATAGATTTTTACAAATTAAAGATAAATTATTGGAACATTTATCTATAGGAGTGATAATATAGTCCTTCTGTAAATTAATTATATTTTCTTTAAAAGAAGGAATGTCTGAATTGGGTTTTGTGTATTTAAGTGTATTATTATAATAATTTATAATTTCCTTTTTAATATTATGTTTCCATTCCAGAAAAGTAAATTCTGGAATACTGTATTTTATACTAGTTTTATTTATGAAAATATCTATATCTTTTAATATAGATTTAATTGTATTATTATAATTGTGTTTAATTTGAGGTATATATTTATACCCTTTATTTAAAATTTCTTGATATTCTGGATTTAAAAAAGCAAAATTGCTAGTTAATATATGACCTGAGAACTTATATTTATCAATATAGTTGTTGCAATTACATTTAATTTTTTTAAAATTTGCCAAATTATTAATAAATTGGTTATAATTGCAAACTAAATTACCTATATTTTTATTGTATCTCCAGATTGTTTTGAAATTTAAATTTTTTATAGGGAAAAGATTATTGATGATTTGGTTATTAAAAATATCATTAAATTTAATATGATTAAATAAATTGTTATTAAATTTAATGATAATATTAATGTTATTAGTAGCTTGTTTAATTTTTCTGTATTTAAAGATGTCGTGTGTGATATCTATTAATCTGTTAGTCAGATTATGAATTTTAATATATTCTATGAGTTTGATAAATTTATTATTATTTAGTTTAAATAATGTTTTAATAAATTTATCGACGAAGTTGTTAGTGTACATTTGTTTTGGGTCCAGTAATTCTTCAAATTCAATGTAACCTAATTTATTTGTAGTTTTACCTCTAGTTTTATTAGGTTTAGTTTTAAATTCTTTTTTTTTGTATTTGCAACTGATTTCATAGGTTGAAATTTCTTCTGTTTGTGGTTTGTATGTGTAGTTTAATTCGTCGTTAAGTCCATAAGGGAATAATGTGTTGTGTTTATAAATGTAGTTGTTTTCTAATAATAGTCGTTGTTTTTTGTTTTGACATATGTCTAGTATTTCTATCTTAAAGTTGTTAAAAGTATGTAATTGATTGTGTTCTTTCATATATATATTACCAATTGATTTTTTAGCGTGGTTTCTATGTAGGTTTATTCGTATATTTAATGGATTACAAGTTTGTCCTATATATGATAGTTGACAAATTTGGCATGTTAATTTATAAATAGTATTCACTAATTTACAACTAGTTGTTTGAAAAGTGTCATGGTTCTTAAGAGAGGGACAAGTTTGACAATTTTTTCTTAGGCAATTCTTAGCGAGTTTAAATTAACATAAAAGAGGTGCTAAACTAATATGTTTGTAGTTTTTTTTAGTTTTTTTAATTTGTTATTCTTATGAATTTTTAAATATATTTTTCTTAAATGTTTTTGTGGTGATAAAATTTGTAATAAATTGAATAATTAATCTATAAATATATAGATATTACTGTTTGTTATCTGTTATATTTTTAAGAATAACTAATAAAAAAAACATCTTTAAACTAACTAAACACTGAAAAAAACAAAAGTTCTGAAGTTATTTTTTCTAGAATTACTTTTATAATTTACTTTTTAATAATCAAACAATGAAAGATAATTAAAATTTGTATGAAGATTTATTTATATTAGAATATCTAATATAATTTAATTTGTATATTATGTTATATATAAAAAATATATCATAGAGCAAGCTCATATGAATTAATATAGTGTAGAAACTATATAACAAAATTATAACAGTGATTCTAATTTTAAAACTTAAGGAGCAAACTGATAATAATGATAACTTATATCAATTAGATTTGATTAGATTAGCAAGCTAAATCTAAATTAATTATAATAATAAATAGTTATTTAATTTTATAGTCCAGTTTTGTATTAAGATTATCTTCACTATTATGATCATTTAAATTCAAATTATAAAATTTGTAAAATGTTATTAATTTGTAGATAGAGAGAGAAAAAAAAATCCTTTACTTCTAATACATCCTCAAGTTAATTATATATTTATAATTAATAACAATAAAAATTAACAACGTAACGTCTATTACATCGGCTTTTACACGTCATTTAGACATACTCTAATCCTATATATAGAATAATCGAAGAGAGAATATATATAATAGTTAGAAAAAAGAGAGAAAGACAGAACCATGCACTTTTAATCAAACTAATAATAAGGAAAAAAAAAAGTTTTGTAAAGAAGGTAGATAAGATTGTTAGTATATATATATATATTTTTATGATTTTATATTTTATCCTTTTTTTTTTAAAGATTTTTTAAAGGTTTTTTTTATTTTATAATATGATTATAAATAGTTGTATTTAGTAATATATCTATAGTATGAATTAACATTTGTTATAAGTTTGGATATTATGTTTTGAAACCCTAATGGTAGACCAGACATACACAAAAAACTTTAAATTGAAATAAATTGGAAAAAGAGATCTGCTGGACCGGGGATCTTCAGATAAAAGTCCAACGACATTTCACCCCTTCTTTATTATGTCATAGATCTCTTTTAAACCGGATTTTATGTGTTAATATTAAGTTGTTTCAGTGAAATATTTAAATGAACATATATAACAGATACAAGTGTTAACAAATTCAAACTGTAATCTTACCTCGACCGCGGCGTCCTCCATTGTGAATATCTATTTCTGGCTGACACATGTTGCGGGAGGGGAATGTCCCCCCACATTTCAAATTTAGACCATTTATTCAGAATTTTTTTGAACAACAAGAAAATTAAAGAAGAAAGGAAAAATAGTTAAGGGAAGAAAGCTGAATTTCATAATCTTTACAGCTAGTTATATCAAAATAACTGATTCAACATTTATTCATCTTTTAATATTCCTTTAAAAAGGCAAATTATAAGAGTTTAATAAAGCTATTAATTGTGCAAATTCACCTTTATTTAACTTCCATTTTCCTCCCCAGAAATTGGAGATTAAACAAAATGAACTATATACTATAACACTTTAAAAATCTTGTGAAAAAATCTTTTAATCAGTTATTTAATCAAAGTTTAATTAACTGTTAAAGATTATAAATTTGTATTAGTTAATATTAAGAGAAATTATAGAAAGTTGATTTCATAAATGGATATTTCCATTTATTTTTTTTTAAATATTTTATAATTGATATACTGTTGAAATATTTTACTTGTTTGATACTAAATTTGTTTTTAATAAATTCCATGTTTAAATTTTTAACATCTTCTATGAAATTATCTAATATATTATTTATTCTATAAAATCTTAGAAACTGACCATAATATATACCTTTACAGCAATTTAATGATATATTAGAATTCATATTACAGTATTTTATAATATTGAAATTATAATTACTCTTTTTATTATAAACTCTAACAGCACTATTTGTAAGGTCTATATTCAAGTCTAAAAAGTTAACTTTTTTGTTTCTATAAATTTTTTCATTGTTCTTAAGTTTCAAGTATTTAGGATATATTTCAGGTATTAATTTTTTAAACTGTGGATTATTAAATATTATTATGTCATCTACATATCGGAATATTTGCCAATTAATATTATTTTGTAGAAAGTATTCTCTTTCGTACCAGAACAATATTAGATTTGCTAATAACGGACTAGAAGAAGTTCCCATGGGAACGCCTTCTGATTGAATATATATTTTATTTTTAAATTCTATATAGTTAAAATTTAAAAATGTTTCCAGTAGAGTTTTTGCTGTTTTAAGATCTAATTTAAATGTTTTATATCTGTTATGAATAATTTTAATGTAGAAAGTTTTGTCATTAATGAATTCATTAAATAAATTGGTTATTTTATTATTTAGATCTCTTAAATTTATTTTAGAATATAGGTCCTCAAAGTCAAATGTGTGTACTGTTTCAATGTTTGTCCAATTGTTCATTAAATAATTAATGATTTTTTTATTTGAGTCGATAAATTTATAATTATATTTATTAGTTAATTTATTTATAATAAATTGTAGTGTTGAAGCTAATTGTATATCAATATTTTTTATGACTGAATTTATACCAGATGTGATTGTTCTGAAAGAAATAGGTTTTTTGTGTAGTTTAGGAATTATATAGAACTTTGGTATGTTTGGATTTTTGTGGTTATTATAAATTTTTAGTGAATTTTCAACATTTTTGATGTCTTTTTTGATTTTTGTGCCTGTAGTTCTAGCAAAAGTGTATTTATGATTATTATCAATTTCCTTTTTTAGTATATCGTGGTATAGATTTTTACAAATTAAAGATAAATTATTGGAACATTTATCTATAGGAGTGATAATATAGTCCTTCTGTAAATTAATTATATTTTCTTTAAAAGAAGGAATGTCTGAATTGGGTTTTGTGTATTTAAGTGTATTATTATAATAATTTATAATTTCCTTTTTAATATTATGTTTCCATTCCAGAAAAGTAAATTCTGGAATACTGTATTTTATACTAGTTTTATTTATGAAAATATCTATATCTTTTAATATAGATTTAATTGTATTATTATAATTGTGTTTAATTTGAGGTATATATTTATACCCTTTATTTAAAATTTCTTGATATTCTGGATTTAAAAAAGCAAAATTGCTAGTTAATATATGACCTGAGAACTTATATTTATCAATATAGTTGTTGCAATTACATTTAATTTTTTTAAAATTTGCCAAATTATTAATAAATTGGTTATAATTGCAAACTAAATTACCTATATTTTTATTGTATCTCCAGATTGTTTTGAAATTTAAATTTTTTATAGGGAAAAGATTATTGATGATTTGGTTATTAAAAATATCATTAAATTTAATATGATTAAATAAATTGTTATTAAATTTAATGATAATATTAATGTTATTAGTAGCTTGTTTAATTTTTCTGTATTTAAAGATGTCGTGTGTGATATCTATTAATCTGTTAGTCAGATTATGAATTTTAATATATTCTATGAGTTTGATAAATTTATTATTATTTAGTTTAAATAATGTTTTAATAAATTTATCGACGAAGTTGTTAGTGTACATTTGTTTTGGGTCCAGTAATTCTTCAAATTCAATGTAACCTAATTTATTTGTAGTTTTACCTCTAGTTTTATTAGGTTTAGTTTTAAATTCATTTTTTTTGTATTTGCAACTGATTTCATAGGTTGAAATTTCTTCTGTTTGTGGTTTGTATGTGTAGTTTAATTCGTCGTTAAGTCCATAAGGGAATAATGTGTTGTGTTTATAAATGTAGTTGTTTTCTAATAATAGTCGTTGTTTTTTGTTTTGACATATGTCTAGTATTTCTATCTTAAAGTTGTTAAAAGTATGTAATTGATTGTGTTCTTTCATATATATATTACCAATTGATTTTTAGCGTGGTTTCTATGTAGGTTTATTCGTATATTTAATGGATTACAAGTTTGTCCTATATATGATAGTTGACAAATTTGGCATGTTAATTTATAAATAGTATTCACTAATTTACAACTAGTTGTTTGAAAAGTGTCATGGTTCTTAAGAGAGGGACAAGTTTGACAATTTTTTCTTAGGCAATTCTTAGCGAGTTTAAATTAACATAAAAGAGGTGCTAAACTAATATGTTTGTAGTTTTTTTTAGTTTTTTTAATTTGTTATTCTTATGAATTTTTAAATATATTTTTCTTAAATGTTTTTGTGGTGATAAAATTTGTAATAAATTGAATAATTAATCTATAAATATATAGATATTACTGTTTGTTATCTGTTATATTTTTAAGAATAACTAATAAAAAAAACATCTTTAAACTAACTAAACACTGAAAAAACAAAAGTTCTGAAGTTATTTTTTCTAGAATTACTTTTATAATTTACTTTTTAATAATCAAACAATGAAAGATAATTAAAATTTGTATGAAGATTTATTTATATTAGAATATCTAACATAATTTAATTTGTATATTATGTTATATATAAAAAATATATCATAGAGCAAGCTCATATGAATTAATATAGTGTAGAAACTATATAACAAAATTATAACAGTGATTCTAATTTTAAAACTTAAGGAGCAAACTGATAATAATGATAACTTATATCAATTAGATTTGATTAGATTAGCAAGCTAAATCTAAATTAATTATAATAATAAATAGTTATTTAATTTTATAGTCCAGTTTTGTATTAAGATTATCTTTACTATTATGATCATTTAAATTCAAATTATAAAATTTGTAAAATGTTATTAATTTGTAGATAGAGAGAAAAAAAAAAATCCTTTACTTCTAATACATCCTCAAGTTAATTATATATTTATAATTAATAACAATAAAAATTAACAACGTAACGTCTATTACATCGGCTTTTACACGTCATTTAGACATACTCTAATCCTATATATAGAATAATCGAAGAGAGAATATATATAATAGTTAGAAAAAAGAGAGAAAGACAGAACCATGCACTTTTAATCAAACTAATAATAAGGAAAAAAAAAAGTTTTGTAAAGAAGGTAGATAAGATTGTTAGTATATATATATATATTTTTATGATTTTATATTTTATCCTTTTTTTTTTAAGATTTTTAAAGGTTTTTTTTATTTTATAATATGATTATAAATAGTTATATTTAGTAATATATCTATAGTATGAATTAACATTTGTTATAAGTTTGGATATTATGTTTTGAAACCCTAATGGTAGACCAGACATACACAAAAAACTTCAAATTGAAATAAATTGGAAAAAGAGATCTGCTGGACCGGGGATCTTCAGATAAAAGTCCAACGACATTTCACCCCTTCTTTATTATGTCATAGATCTCTTTTAAACCGGATTTTATGTGTTAATATTAAGTTGTTTCAGTGAAATATTTAAATGAACATATATAACAGATACAAGTGTTAACAAATTCAAACTGTAAACTTACCTCGACCGCGGCGTCCTCCATTGTGAATATCTATTTCTGGCTGACACATGTTGCGGGAGGGGAATGTCCACCCACATTTCAAATTTAGACCATTTATTCAGAATTTTTTTGAACAACAAGAAAATTAAAGAAGAAAGGAAAAATAGTTAAGGGAAGAAGGCTGAATTTCATAATCTTTACAGCTAGTTATATCAAAATAACTGATTCAACATTTATTCATCTTTTAATATTCCTTTAAAAAGGCAAATTATAAGAGTTTAATAAAGCTATTAATTGTGCAAATTCACCTTTATTTAACTTCCATTTTCCTCCCCAGAAATTGGAGATTAAACAAAATGAACTATATACTATAACACTTTAAAAATCTTGTGAAAAAATCTTTTAATCAGTTATTTAATCAAAGTTTAATTAACTGTTAAAGATTATAAATTTGTATTAGTTAATATTAAGATAAATTATAGAAAGTTGATTTCATAAATGGATATTTCCATTTATTTTTTTTTTAATATTTTATAATTGATATACTGTTGAAATATTTTACTTGTTTGATACTAAATTTGTTTTTAATAAATTCCATGTTTAAATTTTTAACATCTTCTATGAAATTATCTAATATATTATTTATTCTATAAAATCTTAGAAACTGACCATAATATATACCTTTACAGCAATTTAATGATATATTAGAATTCATATTACAGTATTTTATAATATTGAAATTATAATTACTCTTTTTATTATAAACTCTAACAGCACTATTTGTAAGGTCTATATTCAAGTCTAAAAAGTTAACTTTTTTGTTTCTATAAATTTTTTCATTGTTCTTAAGTTTCAAGTATTTAGGATATATTTCAGGTATTAATTTTTTAAACTGTGGATTATTAAATATTATTATGTCATCTACATATCGGAATATTTGCCAATTAATATTATTTTGTAGAAAGTATTCTCTTTCGTACCAGAACAATATTAGATTTGCTAATAACGGACTAGAAGAAGTTCCCATGGGAACGCCTTCTGATTGAATATATATTTTATTTTTAAATTCTATATAGTTAAAATTTAAAAATGTTTCCAGTAGAGTTTTTGCTGTTTTAAGATCTAATTTAAATGTTTTATATCTGTTATGAATAATTTTAATGTAGAAAGTTTTGTCATTAATGAATTCATTAAATAAATTGGTTATTTTATTATTTAGATCTCTTAAATTTATTTTAGAATATAGGTCCTCAAAGTCAAATGTGTGTACTGTTTCAATGTTTGTCCAATTGTTCATTAAATAATTAATGATTTTTTTATTTGAGTCGATAAATTTATAATTATATTTATTAGTTAATATATTTATAATAAATTGTAGTGTTGAAGCTAATTGTATATCAATATTTTTTATGACTGAATTTATACCAGATGTGATTGTTCTGAAAGAAATAGGTTTTTTGTGTAGTTTAGGAATTATATAGAACTTTGGTATGTTTGGATTTTTGTGGTTATTATAAATTTTTAGTGAATTTTCAACATTTTTGATGTCTTTTTTTGATTTTTGTGCCTGTAGTTCTAGCAAAAGTGTATTTATGATTATTATCATTAAATTTAATAACAATTTATTTAATCATATTAAATTTAATGATATTTTAATAACCAAATCATCAATAATCTTTTCCCTATAAAAAATTTAAATTTCAAAACAATCTGGAGATACAATAAAAATATAGGTAATTTAGTTTGCAATTATAACCAATTTATTAATAATTTGGCAAATTTTAAAAAAATTAAATGTAATTGCAACAACTATATTGATAAATATAAGTTCTCAGGTCATATATTAGCTAGCAATTTTGCTTTTTTAAATCCAGAATATCAAGAAATTTTAAATAAACGGTATAAATATATACCTCAAATTAAACACAATTATAATAATACAATTAAATCTATATTAAAAGATATAGATATTTTCATAAATAAAACTAGTATAGAATACAGTATTCCAGAATTTACTTTTCTGAAATGGAAACATAATATTAAAAAGGAAATTATAAATTATTATAATAATACACTTAAATACACAAAACCCAATTCAGAGATTCCTTCTTTTAAAGAAAATATAATTAATTTACAGAAGGACTATATTATCACTCCTATAGATAAATGTTCCAATAATTTATCTTTAATTTGTAAAAATCTATACCACGATATACTAAAAAAGGAAATTGATAATAATCATAAATACACTTTTGCTAGAACTACAGGCACAAAAATCAAAAAAGACATCAAAAATGTTGAAAATTCACTAAAAATTTATAATAACCACAAAAATCCAAACATACCAAAGTTCTATATAATTCCTAAACTACACAAAAAATCTATTTCTTTCAGAACAATCACATCTGGTATAAATTCAGTCATAAAAAATATTGATATACAATTAGCTTCAACACTACAATTTATTATAAATAAATTAACTAATAAATATAATTATAAATTTATCGACTCAAATAAAAAAATCATTAATTATTTAATGAACAATTGGACAAACATTGAAACAGTACACACATTTGACTTTGAGGACCTATATTCTAAAATAAATTTAAGAGATCTAAATAATAAAATAACCAATTTATTTAATGAATTCATTAATGACAAAACTTTCTACATTAAAATTATTCATAACAGATATAAAACATTTAAATTAGATCTTAAAACAGCAAAAACTCTACTGGAAACATTTTTAAATTTTAACTATATAGAATTTAAAAATAAAATATATATTCAATCAGAAGGCGTTCCCATGGGAACTTCTTCTAGTCCGTTATTAGCAAATCTAATATTGTTCTGGTACGAAAGAGAATACTTTCTACAAAATAATATTAATTGGCAAATATTCCGATATGTAGATGACATAATAATATTTAATAATCCACAGTTTAAAAAATTAATACCTGAAATATATCCTAAATACTTGAAACTTAAGAACAATGAAAAAAATTATAGAAACAAAAAAGTTAATTTTTAGACTTGAATATAGACCTTACAAATAGTGCTGTTAGAGTTTATAATAAAAAGAGTAATTATAATTTCAATATTATAAAATACTGTAATATGAATTCTAATATATCATTAAATTGCTGTAAAGGTATATATTATGGTCAGTTTCTAAGATTTTATAGAATAAATAATATATTAGATAATTTCATAGAAGATGTTAAAAATTTAAACATGGAATTTATTAAAAACAAATTTAGTATCAAACAAGTAAAATATTTCAACAGTATATCAATTATAAAATATTTAAAAAAAAATAAATGGAAATATCCATTTATGAAATCAACTTTCTATAATTTCTCTTAATATTAACTAATACAAATTTATAATCTTTAACAGTTAATTAAACTTCGATTAAATAACTGATTAAAAGATTTTTTCACAAGATTTTTAAAGTGTTATAGTATATAGTTCATTTTGTTTAATCTCCAATTTCTGGGGAGGAAAATGGAAGTTAAATAAAGGTGAATTTGCACAATTAATAGCTTTATTAAACTCTTATAATTTGCCTTTTTAAAGGAATATTAAAAGATGAATAAATGTTGAATCAGTTATTTTGATATAACTAGCTGTAAAGATTATGAAATTCAGCTTTCTTCCCTTAACTATTTTTCCTTTCTTCTTTAATTTTCTTGTTGTTCAAAAAAATTCTGAATAAATGGTCTAAATTTGAAATGTGGGGGGACATTCCCCTCCCGCAACATGTGTCAGCCAGAAATAGATATTCACAATGGAGGACGCCGCGGTCGAGGTAAGGTTTACAGTTTGAATTTGTTAACACTTGTATCTGTTATATATGTTCATTTAAATATTTCACTGAAACAACTTAATATTAACACATAAAATCCGGTTTAAAAGAGATCTATGACATAATAAAGAAGGGGTGAAATGTCGTTGGACTTTTATCTGAAGATCCCCGGTCCAGCAGATCTCTTTTTCCAATTTATTTCAATTTAAAGTTTTTTGTGTATGTCTGGTCTACCATTAGGGTTTCAAAACATAATATCCAAACTTATAACAAATGTTAATTCATACTATAGATATATTACTAAATACAACTATTTATAATCATATTATAAAATAAAAAAAACCTTTAAAAATCTTTAAAAAAAAAAGGATAAAATATAAAATCATAAAAATATATATATATATACTAACAATCTTATCTACCTTCTTTACAAAACTTTTTTTTTTTCCTTATTAGTTTTATTAAAAGTGCATGGTTCTGTCTTTCTCTCTTTTTTCTAACTATTATATATATTCTCTCTTCGATTATTCTATATATAGGATTAGAGTATGTCTAAATGACGTGTAAAAGCCGATGTAATAGACGTTACGTTGTTAATTTTTATTGTTATTAATTATAAATATATAATTAACTTGAGGATGTATTAGAAGTAAAGGATTTTTTTTTTCTCTCTCTATCTACAAATTAATAACATTTTACAAATTTTATAATTTGAATTTAAATGATCATAATAGTGAAGATAATCTTAATACAAAACTGGACTCTAAAATTAAATAACTATTTATTATTATAATTAATTTAGATTTAGCTTGCTAATCTAATCAAATCTAATTGATTTAAGTTATCATTATTATCAGTTTGCTCCCTAAGTTTTAAAATTAGAATCACTGTTATAATTTTGTTATATAGTTTCTACACTATATTAATTCATATGAGCTTGCTCTATGATATATTTTTATATATAACATAATATACAAATTAAATTATATTAGATATTCTAATATAAATAAATCTTCATACAAATTTTAATTATCTTTCATTGTTTGATTATTAAAAAGTAAATTATAAAAGTAATTCTAGAAAAAATAACTTCAGAACTTTTGTTTTTTTCAGTGTTTAGTTAGTTTAAATATGTTTTTTTTATTAGTTATTCTTAAAAATATAACAGATAACAAACAGTAATATCTATATATTTATAGATTAATTATTCAATTTATTACAAATTTTATCACCACAAAAACATTTAAGAAAAATATATTTAAAAATTCATAAGAATAACAAACTAAAAAAACTAAAAGAAACTACAAACATATTAGTGTTAGCATCTCTTTTATGTTAATTTAAACTCGCTAAGAATTGCCTAAGAAAAAATTGTCAAACTTGTCCCTCTCTTAAGAACCATGACACTTTTCAAACAACTAGTTGTAAATAAGTGAATACTATTTATAAATTAACATGCCAAATTTGTCAACTATCATATATAGGACAAACTTGTAATCCATTAAATATACGAATAAACCTACATAGAAACCACGCTAAAAAATCAATTGGTAATATATATATGAAAGAACACAATCAATTACATACTTTTAACAACTTTAAGATAGAAATACTAGACATATGTCAAAACAAAAAACAACGACTATTATTAGAAAACAACTACATTTATAAACACAACACATTATTCCCTTATGGACTTAACGACGAATTAAACTACACATACAAACCACAAACAGAAGAAATTTCAACCTATGAAATCAGTTGCAAATACAAAAAAAAAGAATTTAAAACTAAACCTAATAAAACTAGAGGTAAAACTACAAATAAATTAGGTTACATTGAATTTGAAGAATTACTGGACCCAAAACAAATGTACACTAACAACTTCGTCGATAAATTTATTAAAACATTATTTAAACTAAATAATAATAAATTTATCAAACTCATAGAATATATTAAAATTCATAATCTGACTAACAGATTAATAGATATCACACATGACATCTTTAAATACAGAAAAATTAAACAAGCTACTAATAACATTAATATTATCATTAAATTTAATAACAATTTATTTAATCATATCAAATTTAATGATATTTTTAATAACCAAATCATCAATAATCTTTTCCCTATAAAAAATTTAAATTTCAAAACAATCTGGAGATACAATAAAAATATAGGTAATTTAGTTTGCAATTATAACCAATTTATTAATAATTTGGCAAATTTTAAAAAAATTAAATGTAATTGCAACAACTATATTGATAAATATAAGTTCTCAGGTCATATATTAACTAGCAATTTTGCTTTTTTAAATCCAGAATATCAAGAAATTTTAAATAAAGGGTATAAATATATACCTCAAATTAAACACAATTATAATAATACAATTAAATCTATATTAAAAGATATAGATATTTTCATAAATAAAACTAGTATAAAATACAGTATTCCAGAATTTACTTTTCTGGAATGGAAACATAATATTAAAAAGGAAATTATAAATTATTATAATAATACACTTAAATACACAAAACCCAATTCAGACATTCCTTCTTTTAAAGAAAATATAATTAATTTACAGAAGGACTATATTATCACTCCTATAGATAAATGTTCCAATAATTTATCTTTAATTTGTAAAAATCTATACCACGATATACTAAAAAAGGAAATTGATAATAATCATAAATACACTTTTGCTAGAACTACAGGCACAAAAATCAAAAAAGACATCAAAAATGTTGAAAATTCACTAAAAATTTATAATAACCACAAAAATCCAAACATACCAAAGTTCTATATAATTCCTAAACTACACAAAAAACCTATTTCTTTCAGAACAATCACATCTGGTATAAATTCAGTCATAAAAAATATTGATATACAATTAGCTTCAACACTACAATTTATTATAAATAAATTAACTAATAAATATAATTATAAATTTATCGACTCAAATAAAAAAATCATTAATTATTTAATGAACAATTGGACAAACATTGAAACAGTACACACATTTGACTTTGAGGACCTATATTCTAAAATAAATTTAAGAGATCTAAATAATAAAATAACCAATTTATTTAATGAATTCATTAATGACAAAACTTTCTACATTAAAATTATTCATAACAGATATAAAACATTTAAATTAGATCTTAAAACAGCAAAAACTCTACTGGAAACATTTTTAAATTTTAACTATATAGAATTTAAAAATAAAATATATATTCAATCAGAAGGCGTTCCCATGGGAACTTCTTCTAGTCCGTTATTAGCAAATCTAATATTGTTCTGGTACGAAAGAGAATACTTTCTACAAAATAATATTAATTGGCAAATATTCCGATATGTAGATGACATAATAATATTTAATAATCCACAGTTTAAAAAATTAATACCTGAAATATATCCTAAATACTTGAAACTTAAGAACAATGAAAAAATTTATAGAAACAAAAAAGTTAACTTTTTAGACTTGAATATAGACCTTACAAATAGGGCTGTTAGAGTTTATAATAAAAAGAGTAATTATAATTTCAATATTATAAAATACTGTAATATGAATTCTAATATATCATTAAATTGCTGTAAAGGTATATATTATGGTCAGTTTCTAAGATATTATAGAATAAATAATATATTAGATAATTTCATAGAAGATGTTAAAAATTTAAACATGGAATTTATTAAAAACAAATTTAGTATCAAACAAGTAAAATATTTCAACAGTATATCAATTATAAAATATTTAAAAAAAAAATAAATGGAAATATCCATTTATGAAATCAACTTTCTATAATTTCTCTTAATATTAACTAATACAAATTTATAATCTTTAACAGTTAATTAAACTTTGATTAAATAACTGATTAAAAGATTTTTTCACAAGATTTTTAAAGTGTTATAGTATATAGTTCATTTTGTTTAATCTCCAATTTCTGGGGAGGAAAATGGAAGTTAAATAAAGGTGAATTTGCACAATTAATAGCTTTATTAAACTCTTATAATTTGCCTTTTTAAAGGAATATTAAAAGATGAATAAATGTTGAATCAGTTATTTTGATATAACTAGCTGTAAAGATTATGAAATTCAGCTTTCTTCCCTTAACTATTTTTCCTTTCTTCTTTAATTTTCTTGTTGTTCAAAAAAATTCTGAATAAATGGTCTAAATTTGAAATGTGGGGGGACATTCCCCTCCCGCAACATGTGTCAGCCAGAAATAGATATTCACAATGGAGGACGCCGCGGTCGAGGTAAGTTTACAGTTTGAATTTGTTAACACTTGTATCTGTTATATATGTTCATTTAAACATTTCACTGAAACAACTTAATATTAACACATAAAATCCGGTTTAAAAGAGATCTATGACATAATAAAGAAGGGGTGAAATGTCGTTGGACTTTTATCTGAAGATCCCCGGTCCAGCAGATCTCTTTTTCCAATTTATTTCAATTTAAAGTTTTTTGTGTATGTCTGGTCTACCATTAGGGTTTCAAAACATAATATCCAAACTTATAACAAATGTTAATTCATACTATAGATATATTACTAAATACAACTATTTATAATCATATTATAAAATAAAAAAAACCTTTAAAAATCTTTAAAAAAAAAAGGATAAAATATAAAATCATAAAAATATATATATATATATACTAACAATCTTATCTACCTTCTTTACAAAACTTTTTTTTTTTCCTTATTATTAGTTTGATTAAAAGTGCATGGTTCTGTCTTTCTCTCTTTTTTCTAACTATTATATATATTCTCTCTTCGATTATTCTATATATAGGATTAGAGTATGTCTAAATGACGTGTAAAAGCCGATGTAATAGACGTTACGTTGTTAATTTTTATTGTTATTAATTATAAATATATAATTAACTTGAGGATGTATTAGAAGTAAAGGATTTTTTTTTCTCTCTCTATCTACAAATTAATAACATTTTACAAATTTTATAATTTGAATTTAAATGATCATGATAGTGAAGATAATCTTAATACAAAACTGGACTATAAAATTAAATAACTATTTATTATTATAATTAATTTAGATTTAGCTTGCTAATCTAATCAAATCTAATTGATATAAGTTATCATTATTATCAGTTTGCTCCTTAAGTTTTAAAATTAGAATCACTGTTATAATTTTGTTATATAGTTTCTACACTATATTAATTCATATGAGCTTGCTCTATGATATATTTTTTATATATAACATAATATACAAATTAAATTATATTAGATATTCTAATATAAATAAATCTTCATACAAATTTTAATTATCTTTCATTGTTTGATTATTAAAAAGTAAATTATAAAAGTAATTCTAGAAAAAATAACTTCAGAACTTTTGTTTTTTTCAGTGTTTAGTTAGTTTAAATATGTTTTTTTTATTAGTTATTCTTAAAAATATAACAGATAACAAACAGTAATATCTATATATTTATAGATTAATTATTCAATTTATTACAAATTTTATCACCACAAAAACATTTAAGAAAAATATATTTAAAAATTCATAAGAATAACAAACTAAAAAAACTAAAAGAAACTACAAACATATTAGTGTTAGCACCTCTTTTATGTTAATTTAAACTCGCTAAGAATTGCCTAAGAAAAAATTGTCAAACTTGTCCCTCTCTTAAGAACCATGACACTTTTCAAACAACTAGTTGTAAATTAGTGAATACTATTTATAAATTAACATGCCAAATTTGTCAACTATCATATATAGGACAAACTTGTAATCCATTAAATATACGAATAAACCTACATAGAAACCACGCTAAAAAATCAATTGGTAATATATATATGAAAGAACACAATCAATTACATACTTTTAACAACTTTAAGATAGAAATACTAGACATATGTCAAAACAAAAAACAACGACTATTATTAGAAAACAACTACATTTATAAACACAACACATTATTCCCTTATGGACTTAACGACGAATTAAACTACACATACAAACCACAAACAGAAGAAATTTCAACCTATGAAATCAGTTGCAAATACAAAAAAAATGAATTTAAAACTAAACCTAATAAAACTAGAGGTAAAACTACAAATAAATTAGGTTACATTGAATTTGAAGAATTACTGGACCCAAAACAAATGTACACTAACAACTTCGTCGATAAATTTATTAAAACATTATTTAAACTAAATAATAATAAATTTATCAAACTCATAGAATATATTAAAATTCATAATCTGACTAACAGATTAATAGATATCACACATGACATCTTTAAATACAGAAAAATTAAACAAGCTACTAATAACATTAATATTATCATTAAATTTAATAACAATTTATTTAATCATATTAAATTTAATGATATTTTTAATAACCAAATCATCAATAATCTTTTCCCTATAAAAAATTTAAATTTCAAAACAATCTGGAGATACAATAAAAATATAGGTAATTTAGTTTGCAATTATAACCAATTTATTAATAATTTGGCAAATTTTAAAAAAATTAAATGTAATTGCAACAACTATATTGATAAATATAAGTTCTCAGGTCATATATTAACTAGCAATTTTGCTTTTTTAAATCCAGAATATCAAGAAATTTTAAATAAAGGGTATAAATATATACCTCAAATTAAACACAATTATAATAATACAATTAAATCTATATTAAAAGATATAGATATTTTCATAAATAAAACTAGTATAAAATACAGTATTCCAGAATTTACTTTTCTGGAATGGAAACATAATATTAAAAAGGAAATTATAAATTATTATAATAATACACTTAAATACACAAAACCCAATTCAGACATTCCTTCTTTTAAAGAAAATATAATTAATTTACAGAAGGACTATATTATCACTCCTATAGATAAATGTTCCAATAATTTATCTTTAATTTGTAAAAATCGATACCACGATATACTAAAAAAGGAAATTGATAATAATCATAAATACACTTTTGCTAGAACTACAGGCACAAAAATCAAAAAAGACATCAAAAATGTTGAAAATTCACTAAAAATTTATAATAACCACAAAAATCCAAACATACCAAAGTTCTATATAATTCCTAAACTACACAAAAAACCTATTTCTTTCAGAACAATCACATCTGGTATAAATTCAGTCATAAAAAATATTGATATACAATTAGCTTCAACACTACAATTTATTATAAATAAATTAACTAATAAATATAATTATAAATTTATCGACTCAAATAAAAAAATCATTAATTATTTAATGAACAATTGGACAAACATTGAAACAGTACACACATTTGACTTTGAGGACCTATATTCTAAAATAAATTTAAGAGATCTAAATAATAAAATAACCAATTTATTTAATGAATTCATTAATGACAAAACTTTCTACATTAAAATTATTCATAACAGATATAAAACATTTAAATTAGATCTTAAAACAGCAAAAACTCTACTGGAAACATTTTTAAATTTTAACTATATAGAATTTAAAAATAAAATATATATTCAATCAGAAGGCGTTCCCATGGGAACTTCTTCTAGTCCGTTATTAGCAAATCTAATATTGTTCTGGTACGAAAGAGAATACTTTCTACAAAATAATATTAATTGGCAAATATTCCGATATGTAGATGACATAATAATATTTAATAATCCACAGTTTAAAAAATTAATACCTGAAATATATCCTAAATACTTGAAACTTAAGAACAATGAAAAAATTTATAGAAACAAAAAAGTTAACTTTTTAGACTTGAATATAGACCTTACAAATAGGGCTGTTAGAGTTTATAATAAAAAGAGTAATTATAATTTCAATATTATAAAATACTGTAATATGAATTCTAATATATCATTAAATTGCTGTAAAGGTATATATTATGGTCAGTTTCTAAGATATTATAGAATAAATAATATATTAGATAATTTCATAGAAGATGTTAAAAATTTAAACATGGAATTTATTAAAAACAAATTTAGTATCAAACAAGTAAAATATTTCAACAGTATATCAATTATAAAATATTTAAAAAAAAATAAATGGAAATATCCATTTATGAAATCAACTTTCTATAATTTCTCTTAATATTAACTAATACAAATTTATAATCTTTAACAGTTAATTAAACTTTGATTAAATAACTGATTAAAAGATTTTTTCACAAGATTTTTAAAGTGTTATAGTATATAGTTCATTTTGTTTAATCTCCAATTTCTGGGGAGGAAAATGGAAGTTAAATAAAGGTGAATTTGCACAATTAATAGCTTTATTAAACTCTTATAATTTGCCTTTTTAAAGGAATATTAAAAGATGAATAAATGTTGAATCAGTTATTTTGATATAACTAGCTGTAAAGATTATGAAATTCAGCTTTCTTCCCTTAACTATTTTTCCTTTCTTCTTTAATTTTCTTGTTGTTCAAAAAAATTCTGAATAAATGGTCTAAATTTGAAATGTGGGGGGACATTCCCCTCCCGCAACATGTGTCAGCCAGAAATAGATATTCACAATGGAGGACGCCGCGGTCGAGGTAAGTTTACAGTTTGAATTTGTTAACACTTGTATCTGTTATATATGTTCATTTAAACATTTCACTGAAACAACTTAATATTAACACATAAAATCCGGTTTAAAAGAGATCTATGACATAATAAAGAAGGGGTGAAATGTCGTTGGACTTTTATCTGAAGATCCCCGGTCCAGCAGATCTCTTTTTCCAATTTATTTCAATTTAAAGTTTTTTGTGTATGTCTGGTCTACCATTAGGGTTTCAAAACATAATATCCAAACTTATAACAAATGTTAATTCATACTATAGATATATTACTAAATACAACTATTTATAATCATATTATAAAATAAAAAAAAACTTTAAAAATCTTTAAAAAAAAAAAGGATAAAATATAAAATCATAAAAATATATATATATATATACTAACAATCTTATCTACCTTCTTTACAAAACTTTTTTTTTTTCCTTATTATTAGTTTGATTAAAAGTGCATGGTTCTGTCTTTCTCTCTTTTTTCTAACTATTATATATATTCTCTCTTCGATTATTCTATATATAGGATTAGAGTATGTCTAAATGACGTGTAAAAGCCGATGTAATAGACGTTACGTTGTTAATTTTTATTGTTATTAATTATAAATATATAATTAACTTGAGGATGTATTAGAAGTAAAGGATTTTTTTTTCTCTCTCTATCTACAAATTAATAACATTTTACAAATTTTATAATTTGAATTTAAATGATCATAATAGTGAAGATAATCTTAATACAAAACTGGACTATAAAATTAAATAACTATTTATTATTATAATTAATTTAGATTTAGCTTGCTAATCTAATCAAATCTAATTGATATAAGTTATCATTATTATCAGTTTGCTCCTTAAGTTTTAAAATTAGAATCACTGTTATAATTTTGTTATATAGTTTCTACACTATATTAATTCATATGAGCTTGCTCTATGATATATTTTTATATATAACATAATATACAAATTAAATTATATTAGATATTCTAATATAAATAAATCTTCATACAAATTTTAATTATCTTTCATTGTTTGATTATTAAAAAGTAAATTATAAAAGTAATTCTAGAAAAAATAACTTCAGAACTTTTGTTTTTTTCAGTGTTTAGTTAGTTTAAATATGTTTTTTTTATTAGTTATTCTTAAAAATATAACAGATAACAAACAGTAATATCTATATATTTATAGATTAATTATTCAATTTATTACAAATTTTATCACCACAAAAACATTTAAGAAAAATATATTTAAAAATTCATAAGAATAACAAACTAAAAAAACTAAAAGAAACTACAAACATATTAGTGTTAGCACCTCTTTTATGTTAATTTAAACTCGCTAAGAATTGCCTAAGAAAAAATTGTCAAACTTGTCCCTCTCTTAAGAACCATGACACTTTTCAAACAACTAGTTGTAAATTAGTGAATACTATTTATAAATTAACATGCCAAATTTGTCAACTATCATATATAGGACAAACTTGTAATCCATTAAATATACGAATAAACCTACATAGAAACCACGCTAAAAAATCAATTGGTAATATATATATGAAAGAACACAATCAATTACATACTTTTAACAACTTTAAGATAGAAATACTAGACATATGTCAAAACAAAAAACAACGACTATTATTAGAAAACAACTACATTTATAAACACAACACATTATTCCCTTATGGACTTAACGACGAATTAAACTACACATACAAACCACAAACAGAAGAAATTTCAACCTATGAAATCAGTTGCAAATACAAAAAAAATGAATTTAAAACTAAACCTAATAAAACTAGAGGTAAAACTACAAATAAATTAGGTTACATTGAATTTGAAGAATTACTGGACCCAAAACAAATGTACACTAACAACTTCGTCGATAAATTTATTAAAACATTATTTAAACTAAATAATAATAAATTTATCAAACTCATAGAATATATTAAAATTCATAATCTGACTAACAGATTAATAGATATCACACATGACATCTTTAAATACAGAAAAATTAAACAAGCTACTAATAACATTAATATTATCATTAAATTTAATAACAATTTATTTAATCATATTAAATTTAATGATATTTTTAATAACCAAATCATCAATAATCTTTTCCCTATAAAAAATTTAAATTTCAAAACAATCTGGAGATACAATAAAAATATAGGTAATTTAGTTTGCAATTATAACCAATTTATTAATAATTTGGCAAATTTTAAAAAAATTAAATGTAATTGCAACAACTATATTGATAAATATAAGTTCTCAGGTCATATATTAACTAGCAATTTTGCTTTTTTAAATCCAGAATATCAAGAAATTTTAAATAAGGGGTATAAATATATACCTCAAATTAAACACAATTATAATAATACAATTAAATCTATATTAAAAGATATAGATATTTTCATAAATAAAACTAGTATAAAATACAGTATTCCAGAATTTACTTTTCTGGAATGGAAACATAATATTAAAAAGGAAATTATAAATTATTATAATAATACACTTAAATACACAAAACCCAATTCAGACATTCCTTCTTTTAAAGAAAATATAATTAATTTACAGAAGGACTATATTATCACTCCTATAGATAAATGTTCCAATAATTTATCTTTAATTTGTAAAAATCTATACCACGATATACTAAAAAAGGAAATTGATAATAATCATAAATACACTTTTGCTAGAACTACAGGCACAAAAATCAAAAAAGACATCAAAAATGTTGAAAATTCACTAAAAATTTATAATAACCACAAAAATCCAAACATACCAAAGTTCTATATAATTCCTAAACTACACAAAAAACCTATTTCTTTCAGAACAATTACATCTGGTATAAATTCAGTCATAAAAAATATTGATATACAATTAGCTTCAACACTACAATTTATTATAAATAAATTAACTAATAAATATAATTATAAATTTATCGACTCAAATAAAAAAATCATTAATTATTTAATGAACAATTGGACAAACATTGAAACAGTACACACATTTGACTTTGAGGACCTATATTCTAAAATAAATTTAAGAGATCTAAATAATAAAATAACCAATTTATTTAATGAATTCATTAATGACAAAACTTTCTACATTAAAATTATTCATAACAGATATAAAACATTTAAATTAGATCTTAAAACAGCAAAAACTCTACTGGAAACATTTTTAAATTTTAACTATATAGAATTTAAAAATAAAATATATATTCAATCAGAAGGCGTTCCCATGGGAACTTCTTCTAGTCCGTTATTAGCAAATCTAATATTGTTCTGGTACGAAAGAGATCTATGACATAATAAAGAAGGGGTGAAATGTCGTTGGACTTTTATCTGAAGATCCCCGGTCCAGCAGATCTCTTTTTCCAATTTATTTCAATTTAAAATTTTTTGTGTATGTCTGGTCTACCATTAGGGTTTCAAAACATAATATCCAAACTTATAACAAATGTTAATTCATACTATAGATATATTACTAAATACAACTATTTATAATCATATTATAAAATAAAAAAAACCTTTAAAAATCTTTAAAAAAAAAAAGGATAAAATATAAAATCATAAAAATATATATATATATACTAACAATCTTATCTACCTTCTTTACAAAACTTTTTTTTTTTCCTTATTATTAGTTTGATTAAAAGTGCATGGTTCTGTCTTTCTCTCTTTTTTCTAACTATTATATATATTCTCTCTTCGATTATTCTATATATAGGATTAGAGTATGTCTAAATGACGTGTAAAAGCCGATGTAATAGACGTTACGTTGTTAATTTTTATTGTTATTAATTATAAATATATAATTAACTTGAGGATGTATTAGAAGTAAAGGATTTTTTTTTTCTCTCTCTATCTACAAATTAATAACATTTTACAAATTTTATAATTTGAATTTAAATGATCATAATAGTGAAGATAATCTTAATACAAAACTGGACTATAAAATTAAATAACTATTTATTATTATAATTAATTTAGATTTAGCTTGCTAATCTAATCAAATCTAATTGATATAAGTTATCATTATTATCAGTTTGCTCCTTAAGTTTTAAAATTAGAATCACTGTTATAATTTGTTATATAGTTTCTACACTAAATATATATATATATATATATATATATATATATATATATTGAAAATTGGCTATAAAAACGTTAGTTAGACGCAAAATACTCATATATTCACTATAGAAATGACATTATTTGAGAGTTTTCAATATTTTTTCTTACTGTCCTCTTTCTGACTTGATTACATATTATACTCTATTGAATTAATTTTTTGAGATAAAAATAATAAATCAAATATACAGTATTACCCCACTACAACGCTATTCTAGTGTCTTGGGCAAGACACACTATAAAGGATAAAGTTGATATAGGTGGAATAAAAAAAGTCAATTTCTGTACTCAGAACAAGAAATAACAAAGTGTGATTAAATATTTACCGCACTGGATTTATAAAAAATACGTGGAGTAAAAAAATAGCGTGCTTGTTAAAAAGAGTAAATGTTCACGTAAATGTTTTTGCGCCTGCACCTCGCATTCGTTTAAATAATTATATTTTTAGAAGACGTAGTAGTAACAGCACGGTTAAATTAAAATTGGCCTTAAAATTGGAACGTGTTTCTTTAAAATTATTTTCACGAATCGGTGTATCAGACAGAGAAAAGCTTTGATTTGTTTCAAAAATCATTTTAAGAAAACCTTTTCAAAAGAAGAACAGAATTTTTGAGTGTCTCAAAAGGTTTAAAGTTGGCCGAATTTCCTTGAAAGACAACACAAGGTTTGGACGACCAAAAACAGTGAATGTTCTTGAAAATGTTGAAAAATGTAAAGTTCCAATGTGTTTGAAATTCGGAGAATAATAATCAAAAAGTGTCTGAGGAAACCAGAGTGTCATTTAGGATGTGTCATTCCATAATATTATTATAGCTTAGATATTAACTCTGGAAAAAAAGAGACACCTAAAGATATCTGCGAACACTTGCATATATTGGTCGTACAAGACCAAATGTGGCAACATAAAGTGATATCAGGGGACAAGATATGGGTCTACGAATACGATCCTGAAACAAAACTCCAAACAAGTCAATGATTGGCAGAGGACCAACCCAGACCCAAAATTGCCAGGATTAAAATTCAAAAATGAAGGTTCTGCTATTCACTTTCTTCGACATCAAAGCATTCTTACATCACGAATTTATGCCAACTGTAACAACAATTAACAAAGTATCTTGCTATTTTGAAAAGGTTAGAGTTGGCCGTCACTTTGGTGTATAGAATTATACAGAGACATTCCTTCGCAAATTGTAGAATAGATTTCAAGAACTCTTCCATTGTATAGGGTGGGCGCCATCCATTATCAAGTATTCTCTTCTGACAACTTGTTGTGCCTTACTTGTTAATTAAATAATTTAATCCAATCTGAATAATTCATTCCACTTCCTGCATTAAAATATGGAATAAAATCGGTTGTGAAATTTTTGAATTTCAATTCTTCTTGGCCTTCACGGGATGCGTAGATTTTTAAAATTGTTTGATTTATTTTTTTTCCATTTTTACAGATTCAGCCTGTCTTGTCAACTATTTCAACAGTCTTATTGCAGAACTATTCGCCAACGCTTGGAAAAGTTTTGTTCTCGAAAATAAAAAGACAGTAAGCGTGCGAATTTCGTTTTTATTATATTGGACGTCATAAAAAATAATGTTAACACAAGGCAATAATGTTCACACATGCTGATAAGTGAACTGCCGATCATGACCTCTTTCAAGGAATGTCTTTATATGTCATAAAATACTTCCTGGAAGGGAAACGGAGGGGGAAAATATTTACAGAGCGAAAAATTACACAACACACTATAGGTATAACATTTACAATTCAGATTATCAGTAAAATCTTAAATTAACAAAAACGTTTAAGTACAAAAGTCAAATAGAATAAAATATCATTTCATATCTGCAAAATACGTCATTTTTATCAATATTTCACACTATAAATCATTTTAAGACCTTTTATCAATTTATTATTCTTCTTTCCTTTCTATTGGTTGCTATTTCAAAACTAATATGATAAAGGAATATCACATAATTTTGACTCCATTTATTAAGCTCATTGTTATTATTATTCACCATAAATAATTTCAAAACATTTTTATTTTTTCAATTATTGTCATTTCATATCTATTAATTATCATTTTAAAACCAATATGATAAATGAATATCACGTTGCCTTAGTTTTTCTTTCCATAAATCAAATAATATTTATCACTTACTCACTATATTTTTCTCACTCTTTCTTTAAAAAAACTGTATTCTATTCTTCATATGTATGTAATGTTATGTATGTGTGTGTATGTTTGTCGGCTATACACGTCCACAATACGTAACTAATCTGACTGATATTTTAACAGTATATATAGCAGAAGCTGGAAAAACTTATAGTGTATGTTTTAGGTCTCTGTCTCGAATATTTTTCGAGTTATTTGCAAATTGCTTTGCAAATTTGCCTTATTGCAAGCAGCGCATCTAGCGGTGAAGATGGGAGGTAATATCAGCTGACCTAATGTACATGTAAAACGTGTTTTAACAGGGCACAGAGCAAATATGGAAGATATATTCATAGGATTTTTAGCCAAGAAAAATTGAAATTGACAGGTTCTGGGCAAAAATAGTTTTATTTTTTTTTTGAGTCATAAAATGATGATGACAATATTGCTGTATCATGTTTGATTATCATATACAAAATTATATCGGGCAAATTCAAAAAAGCAGAGACCACGGGTGAAGCCAGTTTATTTTTAGTACAAAGTTACAAAATTCTAACAGAAATACTTTCATTCGAGCAGAAGACACAGAGCCAGATCATCTCTTTATAAAATTATCGCTTCTCAGACACAAGGTTTGGAGCGGGACGTTTTTTTCATATGTAACTCTATAATGTGGATTTCTCACAAATTCGTTTTTTTTTGTTTCTACTCCATAGAATATACACCATTCTAAAAAGAAAAATGGAAAAAGTATTATTTCCCCCTATTTTTTTCTTCAAAATGGATTTTATTATGGATTTTTTTTCTAACTTTTAAAATTGAATTTTTTTACAGACAAAATGTGAAAACGGCGCCAATTTATAATTGTAACGAATTGTATTTGAATATAAAACATTGAATCGGGTAAAACACAGGCGTTGCCCGGGTCATTCGGCTTGTATTTTGATAAAACTAAGGTGAAGAAAGAGGGTTTTTCCGTTTACTCTCCTGTTGAGAAGTGATACTTTTTATGGTTAATGGTTTATTATCCAATCTAGTTTATAATGGAGTAATCCAACATATTATAATAAAATAACAGTTAATATTCAATTGTAGAGTAAATATTCAATTCATACTTAAATCTCAAAGAGTAATTATAAATCGTGTATGGTGATGAGTGTATCGCAAGCAAAATATGTATTAGTATTCTTTAGTACAGAAACACCTTTTTCATATGTAACTCTATAATGTGGATTTCTCACAAATTCGTTTTTTTTTGTTTCTACTCCATAGAATATACACCATTCTAAAAAGAAAAATGGAAAAATTATTATTTCCCTCTATTTTTTTCTTCAAAATGGATTTTATAATGGATTTTTTTTCTAACTTTTAAAATTGAATTTTTTTACAGACAAAATGTGAAAATTGAAATTATTAGGCATGACATTGTTGATTATTTTTTAAAATTTAATATTATATTTGAGAATATAAATGAGTTTGAAAAAAATATCAGGTTGTCCCATAAATAATCGACGTTTTTGGAAACAAATTTTTGAAATGATATTTTAGATAAATAATTTAGCAACACATGCAAATTTTATATTGTTCTAAAGCTTATAGTACGCGATTTCACGTTCATTCTAAAAGTTCATGAATTGTGAAAATTTTATAATTAAAAAGATTGAGAAATGGAACCTAGGAATTTGCGCATTATTTTACTTCACGAATTTAAACTTGGACGTTCGGCCGCCCAGGCAACTAAAAAAATTATTGAGGCCTGAGGAGAAGCTTCTTCTTCCAGAATATAACGGGAAGATGATTTCAGAAATTTAAAGTTGGCGATTTCTGACTTGAAGATCAAGATGGTCGTGGTCGTCGATCAACCTTCAAAAATGAAGATCTAAAGTCTCATATTGCATCCAATAATACCCAAAGAGTGCCTGATGTAGGTGCAGAGCTTAATGCTTCAAAACCACCATTTCTAGACATCTTCACCAAATTGGCAAAACAAAAAAATTGCCATAATGGGTCCCGCAACGATTTGTGTGATGCTCAACGTCAGCGACGTCTGGAAATTTGCAGTTATTTGTTAGCTCGCTACAATTTGACTCATTTTTTAAAATTGTTACCTATGATGGAGAGTGGGTTCTTTTTGACAAAACAGGAAGAGATCAAGGCAGTGCTTAGACAAAGATGAGGACCCAAAACCCTTCCTAAAACCAAGCTTGCATCCAAAGCAGATAATGCTCATTGTTTGGTGGTCATATGCAGGATTAAGGCATTACAGATTTTTGAATAGTGGCGAAACGATATATTCATAAGTGTATTGTCAAGATTTGCAAGCCATGCATCTGAATTGTCAGAAAAAATGCCCAATTTGGTCAATAGGAAAGCCGCTATTCTGCTTCACGATAACACACGGCCACACTCTTCATTTATGACCCAACAAAAATTGTTCAATTAGGTTATAATGTTCTAGTTCATCCTCCTTATTCACCTGAACTGTCCCCTACCGATGTCCATTTTTTCGAGCATTTGGATAATATTTTTCATGGAAAACGGCTGAACAACCGGAGAGATGTGGAAAACGATTTTTGGATTTTTTAGCCTCGAGGCAACCAGACTTTAATGAAAATGGCATAAAAAGGTTACAATAACTTTGTCATAAGTGCTGTGATTCTAATGGTGCCTATTTTATTTAAATAAATTCTTTTTTTCTTTGATATGATATATTTAATTGGTCGCTTCCAGACGGCCATTATTTATTGGACAACCTATATATATATATAAATTGAGAGTTATTTCAAATAAATATACAGCACATTTTATATTTTAATTTTAAATGAATTAGTTATTCAAAGTTTATCAATATTGTCCTTTTTTTAAGTATATATATATTGTCGCGTGTTTACCCTCCGGTTCTCTGCGACAACGCGCTTCTTCCGTTCGTGGTTCACCCACTCGGGCTCCGGTTGCTCTTCCCTGCGGCCTTTCCCGCACGCCACTCAAAGACTTCCTGAGATCCACCTCTCCTGTGGAAACTCCCTTCCTCTGGCAGTATCTCTCGGCCTTACCACTGGTGGGGGGACACGAGAGATTTACCAGAAGAGTAGTAGCAGCTGCAGTAGCCCGGTGACGATGGCAGTGGCGATAATAACGACAGGAGGCGACACGGAGACCAGAAGCACTTGTTTTTTTTTGTAATCTATTACTAACATTAAATCTAAATAAAACAACAGACAATGGGTATTTACAAGACCCTACATCCTGGGGCCAACACAAAAGCGTATTTACATCCAAACTCCCCAGGAAACGGGACCACAGCAGTCGGCGACTCCCTCATCAGCCAGCAAGGGAATCTGGCGAAAGCGCCATCTATTGGCGGAGGTTTTAACCGTTTAGAGGCCTTACACGTAACAATATATTCTTAACAATCAGGAATTTTTAGGGTCTTTTGAAATCTACATTAGAGAGTTATTACTGCATTCAAAGGTATAACTATTTAAGTATATAACACGCAGAAACTTATTTTAAAATGAAAAAATAAAGTAGTTGTGACCTCTTATGCTTTCTTGTAATTTACCGGATCTGAAATTATGTGATAATGAATAACTATTCAAGTTGCATGACCAAAACTGTATAGGAAATGGCAAGGCCAAGAAAATTAAAAAGAGTAGACATTATCAACGGTATGAAGTCGCTAGCAAACATCACAAGCAATCTATCCTGACAGCTACAACGATCCAAAAATATCCTGTTAGACATTGACAGATTTGATTCATCAAATAAGATTTTTTTATTCAAGAGGACGGATGCATTTTTTATTGCTTCACCTTGAATGAATAAAAAAATAAGAATCGTGAAAGTTGTCACAATACCAATAATCGCGTGCACCAAGTTTTGTGCAATCCATATTTGATTGTTCTGATACAATAATACAAAAAAATAAGTCCCAAATAGGAATATAATGAAAGCCAGCAAGGGTAATGAATACAGGTCGTTTATAAATTCGACCACTTCTTTAATTTTTCTGAAATATGACAATCCTTCATCAATATTTATTCGCTTTTCTTCAATATATTTATTCACCTCATTCAAGATGCTTTTTAAATAACTGAGTAAGAACATGTAAGTCATGAAATGAACATGAATAAATGCATTTTCAATATAGACAAATCCATAAATAATGATTACTAATGGGTTTGCTGCATAATTATAGTAGACTTCATATAAAAAGTTAATAAGAATTACCAAAATATTTAAGCCAAAGAAAGGAAAGAATAAGATTTTACCAGAATGATCCTTATTGCAGCCCATCATCAAAGTGAGGATATTGATAAATTTTAAACGGTTTATGTAGAGGTAAACATTGAGCCAAGTAGCGAACATAAATATTCCGATGATGGTATAGATAAAATGCTTGTCATCAGCTGTATATATCCAGACGATCTTCAGAGAGGAGAACACCAGTAGAATAATTCCAAGTCGAAGTTTGGAGTAGCGATCATTGCTGAGTATATTTCCAGTTAAGTAAATGTAAACTTTCAAGTAGGTAGGAAAAATATTGTCATGTCTTGCTGGAGAGGGATACATCTGGTATGACGTCTTTGAGAGAAATAAAGAACCTTTCTAGAAAATTGAATTTTGTCAATAATCAAGTTGGTAAATGTTTTTCCTTCCTATGCCATAGCAACTAGGAGTGGATTGGCTCTTGTAGGATTTACCATTCAATAAGATCTGATTGCTCTATGTGTATTTTTGCTCTCCTATAAAATAAAATCGCCAAGAAGATATATTACGAGAAAAATACGAAGGCAAAAGGTTTCCTCAATTATAAATAGTGTTGCAGATCCACTGTCTTTTTTGTGTGTATGTGTTTTATATTCATTTTATTTGAAGATAACCAGAGGGAGGCCTTAAAAAATGTGAGAAAGCCGTGTAAGAAGACGCCCCCCTCCCCCCGCGGCGGCGGTGATGTCACCGCCCATGATGCAACTTCCGCCCTCTCGCCCCCCCCCCCCCACCCACTCTCCTTTTGTTCTACTTTGTTGTCGACGCGTGCTCGCGTCTCGAGACTAAAAACTCTATCTCTCTCCTTTTAAAGTAATTCTTTAACTGTAATTTTTATATCAATTATAAATAAATTTCCCTTCTTCACAGCAAACATTGAGTTGCTATAGTTTTAATTATTTATGCTGGTTACACCGTCCAGTGATACGAATTTCATTGTTCAAAGCTCGACATTTTTTGGCGTCCGCGACAGGACGGTACAACAGCATATTTTGTAACTCAAAATGAATCGTCTCAAGAAAGGAAGAAGGCCTGTTCGTGGCCAAATCACAAAGCTCATCAACAGTGTTGAAACAGCCCTGAAGAAGCCAGTAGAAGAACTGGACAAGACAGACTTGAGGGTCTCAGCACTACAGCTTGAAGATTTATGTCGAGATCTTCATGAATGGGATGAGAAAGTAACCGAGGCCATGTTGGATGAAGAAGTGACTGAAGATGAACAGGACAAAGAATATGATGAACGTCTGAGGTACGACAGACTTATCAAAAGGATGAGAGAAGAGTTAGAGAAAGTACTGAATCCGAAGAAAGGTGTGTCGCCCCAGCCTGATGAAACATCTTCGGAAACGAGCAACAGTACAAGCCGGAGAAGAGTTCTGCTTCCCAAGAGAAAACTCCCAGAGTTTGGAGGTGATGTACGGGAATGGATAACCTTCTGGTCAAGGTTTGAAGACATCCACAACGACGAGGATCTCTCAGACTCAGATAAGTACCAATATCTTGTAGACTGCATGTTGGAAAATTCCGAAGCTCAGCAACTAGTTCTAAGTTATCCTGTCTCAGGAAAGAATTATGCTTCGGTAATCAAAGATCTTAAAGAAAGATTTGGGCGAGATAACATGCTAATAAAGGTCTATGTTCGAGATCTATTGTGGTTGGTCATCCGAAGTGCACAAGAGAGAAAGGTCAACTTTAAAGATCTTGTGACAAAGTTGAACTCTCAAATTAGGCATTTAAGTATGCTTGGTGTAACTACGGACAAGTGTGCCGATATATTGTATCCGGTAGTTGAATCATGTCTACCGGAGGATGTCCTCATCTCATGGCAGCGAAGCAGCGAACCGGAAGACCTAGAAAGCTTGATGAAATTTCTTCGTCGTGAGGTCAATCAGACTAAGGATAGAGAAATGGCCTACAATAAGCATTCAGATTCCTTAGCTCAGCCTACACCAGGGAAGATAGAGACGAAGAAAAGAAGTTTTAATGCAAAGCGTGAAATTGCTACAACCTCTGGATTTATGCATTCCGACATCTCACCAACACTGCGTGAGAAATTTAAATGCATTTTCTGCGACAATGGTCATCCAAGTCAAGACTGTCGAAAAGGAATGAAAATGGGCATGGACCAGAAAAATGAGAAAATCAAGAGCTACAAGAGATGTTTTAAATGTCTGCTTCCAGGCCACAGAAGCAGGCAATGTAAAAAGAAAGTGCGCTGTGATTTCTGCAAGAGGGATGGGCATTATGCCATCATGTGTAGAGGTGCAGATCATGCTGAAACTGAAAGAAAGAGTCCACAACGACCACAGAATTCAACGCCAACTCCAGGTTCGAGTGATGTAGCTACGGTGAACGAGATGTCCAACTGTGTAAGCACCAAAGCATGCCTTGAGACATTATTAGTGAAAGTTTGGGGTCCTAAAGGTAGCAAAGTGGTACGGGCAGTAATTGATAGTGGATCATCCCAATCGTACATTTTGGAACACATTGTAAAGGATTTGGGTGTTCCTATCATGGGAGAAGAAGAGCTTGATCATGAAATATTTGGTGGGATCAGGTATACTGATCGACATCGGATCTACTGCCTGACTCTATCAAGTATTGAGAATGATAGATGCATTTCATGTCCGGCATCGGCCACTAATCAAATAGCCAGATGTATAAGAAAGCCTACATTTGGTTCATGGGCTCGCGAACTTGCGTCAAAGAAGATACAGCTCTCAGCATTTAAAGCCGAAAGTGATGAGGTAGAGCTTCTCCTCGGTGCAGACATTAACCCAAAAATAGCTACAGCCAATATGATAAGATTATCGGATGATCTTATTGCTCGAGAAACATTGCTAGGTTGGGTAGTTCAAGGCAAAACGGAAGGAAAATTCCCAGATAAAAATCCTAACCAGGTTCATAACAGTATGCTGATCACATCTTTAATGACACAAGAAATAAAGGTTTCCGATTTATGGTCTCTGGAAAATATTGGAGTCATGGATGACGGGCAAGCAGAGTCAAAGAAAGAGACAGATCAGGCTATTATGGATAAGTTTCGGACTGAAACAAAGCGATTGGAATCTGGTAGATACGAGGTGCACCTTCCATGGATAGAACCAGCCCAGAAGCTAAAAGTAAATAAAAGCCATGCCGAGAAAAGACTCCGGAAGATGACAGAGGATCTAAAGAAAAGAGGCTTTTATCACCATTACAACAAGATATTTGAAGAATGGGAGGAAAATGGGATCATTGAAAGAATCCAGTCAGATCAAGATGATACATTAGAATACTTTCTACCACACCGAGCAGTAGTGAAATCTGGTAGCAGCACGACACCAGTACGACCAGTTTTTGATGCTTCCTGTAAGACAAAGGGTGGATGGTCTCTGAATGATTGTTTGGCGAAGGGACCCAACTTATTGGAGCTCGTTCCGGATATCATGCTGAGATTTCGACTCAATAAAATCGGCGTAGTAGCAGACATAGAAAAGGCCTTCCTTCAAATATCAGTGGCAAAAGAAGACAGACAATTTTTGAGATTTCTATGGTGGGAGGACGGCAAGCAAGAGAATCTTCGGATTTATCAACACAAGAGAGTGGTGTTCGGAGTTACATCAAGTCCTTTCCTCCTAGCTGCTACATTGAAGTTACATTTGGAGCAATATGAAAATGAAAGAGAAGTAATCCCATTGCTAAAATGTATGTACATGGACAACTGCGTCAATAGTGTTACTTCGTTAGAAGAAGCGCAAGTATTTCAACAGCAGTCTATTGACCTGCTCAGCCCAGCAGGATTCAATCTAAGAGAGTGGCAGATGGGAGGCCCCGGCATAGTTAACAGTGAGAATATTTCTGTGCTAGGTATGAAATGGGACACAGCGGATGACACTTTGACAATTTCGGATAAGCTAATGATGACTCCAACCTACAAGTCATTGGATCAAGAGAATGATGCCGAAATAGAAAATCAGACTCATAAATTGACAAAGAGGATTATGCTATCGGAGGCCCATGCGGTGTTTGACCCTCTCGGTTTGTTTTCTCCATTCACCATAGAGCCGAAGATCATCCTACAACAATGTTGGAAGTCTGAGTTGAAATGGGATCAGCCGGTCCCAGAGGACATTGTGAAGAAGTTTGTGGAATGGCAGAGTCAAATTCCCGAATTGTTGTCTGTCAGGATTCCGAGGTGGGTGATGAGAGATGGGTTTGAACAGTCATCACTGCATGTGTTTTGTGATGCGAGTCAAGATGCCTATGCAACCTGCATTTACTTAAGAACAGTGAAAAATGAAGAAGTAAATGTACAACTCATCGCATCAAAGTCAAGAGTAGCTCCCAAAAAGAAACTTACTATTCCGAGATTAGAATTAATGTCATGCCTCATCGGATCCAGATTGACTAAGCAAGTCATGAAGATTATATCGGAATCGATTGCAATACCAGAGACAAATATTTGGTTTTGGACAGACTCCTCAACTGCACTTCGTTGGATTCAAAATGAGAAACCGTGGGCAACATTTGTCAGAAACAGAGTCAACGAAATCTGTTCTATTTCGAAGAAAGAGAATTGGCATCATGTGTCAGGGGCAAACAATCCAGCTGACCTTCCATCACGTGGGAGCAGTGTAAAGAAATTGATAGAGCATAAATGGTGGGAGGGACCCTCTTTTCTCTGGGGAGAAGAAGCAAGCTGGAATCAATTTGATCCGATTTTTGATGAAGAAGAAATCAATAAGGAATTGAAGAAGACGGTAAACATCGCTGTCAACAGCACGAAAGATAATTTCATGGACAAACTTGAGAGGTATGGAGATTATCATCGTATAGTACGGATTGTTGCTTATTTACTGCGTTTTAAAAGGAAGACCGTCTCAGATCAATCGCGACCCGGACAACATGATAAGATGTCAAAAGAAATTTCTGTAGAAGAATTCGAAGAAGCTGAAAAGGTAGTATTATGGCATATCCAACTAATAAGTTTTGGGAGAGATGATAAGCGAATAAACAAGCTCAATGCTTTTACAGATGAATATGGACTATATCGAATCAAGAGTCAACTGTATTTTGGAGAAGACGAATATGATACAAGATGCCCAATAGTTCTTCCGGGTGAAAACCAAGTAGTCAAGCTTTTGATTCGAAAAGAGCACGAGATGATGTCCCATGCCGGGATTCAAACAACTCAACAACTAGTGAGACGTCGTTTTTGGATTCTAAAAGGCAAGAGAACCATAAGAAGTATCATCTCTGCATGTGCTACGTGTCGTCGTTACAATTCCAAGAGAGTCCAGACTGAGAGCATTCCAATTCCAGCAACCAGGATTGGATCAACACCAGCATTTGGAGTGATCGGTGTGGATCTAGCTGGACCTTTGACTGAGACCGGTGGAAAGAAAATATGGGTAGTGTTGTACACCTGTGCTGTGTACAGAGCTGTACATTTGGAGCTCACAAAAACAGTGTCTACTGAAGGATTTCTTGACACTTTTCGAAGATTTGTTGCAAGACGTGGTAGACCGAGCATTGTGTACTCTGACAACGGCCTCAATTTTGTCGGATGCAATAACTTATTCAAGAAAGTTAATTGGAATGATGTCTTACGTTATGCCACCGTACAACGTATTAAGTGGAATTTCAACCCCCCAACAGCAGCATTTTGGGGAGGATGGTGGGAACGCCTTGTGGGTCTCATGAAGCAACTGATCCGAAAAGTATTGGGAGACAAAACAGTCTCATATGAAGAACTACAGACTGTGATATGTGAAGTGGAGTCAGCAATGAATTTGAGACCTTTGACCGCGATCAGTGAAGAATCTGGCTTGGTACCTATAACACCCGCCAAATTCATGTGTGACAACGCATCATGCTTATTTGTACCTGAAGCGGACATTGTCGACTCTAAGTTCCTGAAAGAAAGTCATGCAAAAGTACAAAAGTTACGCAAGACAATTCGACAGAGATTTAGAAAAGAGTACTTAGGGTTTCTGCGACAAAATACTAGAAACAAGACAAAGTCAATTAAAGAAGGCGATGTTGTACTCATGGAGGTCGATAACAAAAAGCGAACAGAATGGCCAATCGGAGTTATTGAGAAGACCTACCCGGGAAAAGATGGCATTGTTAGAGTCACTATGATAAAAACTAAGCGTGGAAATTTTTTGCGACCTGTTCAACGATTGTTCTTTCTTGAATCAAGCGAAAACCATTATAAAGAAGATTTCGGAAAAGGACGTGATCTAGAGAAAGAGAAGATAAATCTTGACACACCAAGTATATCACAACGGAGCATCCGAGGGAAAGATTCACCTGTTATCACAAGATCAGGAAGAATCGTTAAGCCGCCTGACAGATATTGATCATAGTGAATCCAGAAGAATAATTACTCCATAATTATTGGTGGGAGTATGTTGCAGATCCACTGTCTTTTTTGTGTGTATGTGTTTTATATTCATTTTATTTGAAGATAACCAGAGGGAGGCCTTAAAAAATGTGAGAAAGCCGTGTAAGAAGACGCCCCCCTCCCCCCGCGGCGGCGGTGATGTCACCGCCCATGATGCAACTTCCGCCCTCTCGCCCCCCCCCCCCCCCACCCACTCTCCTTTTGTTCTACTTTGTTGTCGACGCGTGCTCGCGTCTCGAGACTAAAAACTCTATCTCTCTCCTTTTAAAGTAATTCTTTAACTGTAATTTTTATATCAATTATAAATAAATTTCCCTTCTTCACAGCAAACATTGAGTTGCTATAGTTTTAATTATTTATGCTGGTTACACCGTCCAGTGATACGAATTTCATTGTTCAAAGCTCGACAAATAGCTTCACAAGTTTACGAACATTCTTAAAATTACTATGAACGCTGATATATATCGCGGCAATGATTTTTGTAGATTATATAACTAAATATTAAAAACAAGAATGGCATATCCTGACTGCTCACATCAGCATTTCAGATGGCAGAGCGCAATCCAATGGAACTAAAAATCAACTAACGTTGATTTAACTTGTTCCGTGATGATTGCTAACCCAATTTCTTGATAAATCAAGAAAGGTCAACCAGAATATGTTATTTTTGTTTTTTAATATCAACACCTGACCTGTTTTCCATAATATTTTCACATAACAAAAATATGTATAAAAATAAAGCAAAAATATACATAAATATATTCTGTATATAAAGCAATCAATATTATTGAAATCCAAAATAAGCCCTATTAAAAAAAACATATATGCAAAGAAATTTGGGCGAAAAGGGGATGAGGTATGTTTGCTCTAGCAAGGTAGTAATAATTACAAATGTAATAGTGCCAAATAAATAAAACTATTATCTAGGGCAGTGTCGGGCAACCGGTGTGCCGTGGCACACAGGTGTGCCGCGAAGAATTCTAGGTGTGCCGCGAACATTTTTGTAGGTATTTAGAACTTTTGGTTAAATTTAAAAATAATGTTTCAAAAAATATTTTTTATAATTTTTATTCAATTTTAATAATTTTTTTCAAAAATTTTCATATAAAAAATGAAATTAAAAAAAAGCAAATTTCATTTTATATAAAACTTATTTTGGTATTATAATTACAACAGTTTGCATATTTTTATATTTCATATAACGTATGTACATAATCTTGACGTACATAACTGGCACGTGCCATTATTAAAAAATAAAAATGCAAATAGGTACGTACCTATTTAAAATCATAAGTTAAAAAAAAAACAATCCGCGAAAACAACTTTATTTAATAAAGTTGAATACATACTGCGGGAAAATACCTAATTTTTAAAATAATATGTCCAAACTTAACCGTCATTTACAATCTTTGTCACAGCTGTTTATTAATAGAGACTCAAAGCTACAAAGCTTAAAAAAAAGAAAACAAAAAAAAAATTATAAATTTATTTTAAAAATTTCTTCGGAGTTTTCGTCAAAGTATTGCTGTAGTAATTCTTCATTTTTTTTTTTTGCATGTTGTAAAACACACACACATTCACACAATAAGTTTTGTACACCGTAAAATCTGTTGGTTAAAAAAGGAAAAAAATATTTTTGTTACGAAATTCTCACAGGTGCGCCGCGAAAAAAAGAAATTAAGCTTAGTGCGCCGCAACTCGAAAAAGGTTGCCCGACACTGATCTAGGGTAAGGTTCAAGTTGAGATATTGCAGTAATGATCAGTAAGGTCTTTTGTCCTGTTTATGCTTTTCAGTTTTAGGGAAAACCCAGTCCTACAAAACAGATGTTTGTCCTGTATCTTTCTATAGTGAATTACTGCTTTATTTAGGTTTAAAATGTGCCCTGTCATGTGGTTATACTGATATTGGGTTGTAAATAAAGTTTGTTCGGTTTTTGTATCCTTTTGTTTCATAACGGTTTTTGTTGTTATACAGTAAACTATTTATATTCTTTAAAAAATACTTGTTCTGCTCTACAAACCAGTTTTATTTTTTTTTTATTTATTTTTCATTTAATTCATATATTTTTGAAAATTTATAGAAATGTTGTGAATCCATTGAAAATTCATAGTTCCATAATCGAAATAGCGCTGGAAATCGACAAATTTGACGATAATTTTATTAAACAATATTTTTCCATTTCTCTTGACCCACCATTTGAATCTCGAGTCATGAGCCTCTTGTATATGATTTTAGATATATAGAATAGGTTTCTTTGTTTATTTCCAGCATTAATGTATCTATGATTGATATCTTTGAATATATTTCATCTTGTTTCCTTTTTATTTATTTTTATAAAGTCGCCAATTACTTCCTGTTCTTTTTCTTGAAGCATTTCAAAAACTTGAAACATCCCATCTTACCTTCGATCGCTTACTTGATATCGCTTATTTGTGGCGTTGCGAGAATTCAACAAATAACTTGTGAAACGCTATAAATTATTTTTATTATTTTATTGGAATTTGTGATAACAAAACACATTGAAGGCTATATACCGATGTAGTAATAAAGGTCTGATCCTGATGAATCCTCTGCTATCAACTCCATTTCAACGAGGAAAGCGAAGACTAGAACGCGGCTGATTCCACAATTGGCTGTTCAGTGATTCGCTAACCATGAGGTATGCACGAAGGAACGTGTGGTCACTGGACATGCGTCGGACCTGGAGGCTGTTGTTGGGTGCTGCGCTACCTGGAGTACAGGAGCTCGATCTATGATCCCTTTCTTCCTGTGGTGAATCTGTATAAGACCGGGTGTCTTAATGAACCTTTGTGTGTGTGCAATCAGCTCCTTTAAGGATAACTTCTTCAAAACATAGCTCTCTTGGATTAATTCCTGATAATATAATAATTCGAAAACAGCCTTACTCTCAAATTTAACAATTTTGTTATTGCCACGTGGAAAATTAGGGAAGACAACTTCTTCAAGGTCTTCTCGACGGTCTTCAGTTTGTCTTCCCTAACTTACCCGACATCTCCACCAAAATGCCACGTGGAAAATTAGGGAAGACAAAAACTCAGGAGGAGGCAACAATTTATTTCAGGCAAGGACAAACTAAGCATGGTAAAAAAAAAGATAAGCCTCGAGGTAAATTTACTTAGTAGCAAGATAAAAACATAAAAATGACCACTCTGTTAATAAAAATGATAAAATAAATATATACTTTGTTACAATATTTTTAGAAAATATCAGCGACACCATGAAACCTAATAATTCTCCTTGCATTGAAATTCATAGTCTTATCGAGTTTTAAAAGTACTTTTTAACCTACTGAATTACTCATGAATGATTATGCTCATTTAAGTATAAACCCAAGCTTCTAATATTATTTAGAAGTTTTCAAATTTCTCTCAGCAGAACCCGGCGTTGCCCGGGTAATTCGGCTAGTATTTTTGATAAAAATCAGTGACAACCTTCAAACTTTCTAATAATTCGTCATTGCATTGAAATACTCAGTCTTCTCGCGTTTTAAAAGTATTTTTTAACATGCTGATTCTCGCTTATGAAGGATTCTGCTCATTTATGTAAACCCAAGTTTCTAATCCTATCTAGAAGTGTTTCCTTACTTCTCATCAGATAAATAATTCTATAAGATATTTCTGAATTTTGTTTTACTTTGATTGTTTGGAAACTAAAAGGGATACATTTTCTCTCTCCATCGGTGGCGGAGTCTTTCCCGCGGTGGGCGCCACCAATGATGACTATATCTTCTATCTATATATATAAAAATGAATGTTTGTATGTTTGTCTGTTGCTTGGTCTGTATGTCCGGTATACAAATTCGCAGTAGTTCACTAATTCAAACCAAAATTTCAATACATAGGTAAAAAATAACGAGGATGACGATAGGCTATTTAAAAATATATATAAATCAATTATTAAAACTATATATTCAAATTATTCTACTTAGCTCACGAGCAGCGCCCTCTATCAAGTATTAAAAGGTTATAAATACGTTTAAAATCTAAATCTCAATATTTTATTAATAATAGTTCGCTTAATAAAACACATATAATATAAATATTTATATAATAACCGCTCTAATTTTAAATATTTGGTAGGTTTTATTTATTTATATATTTTCATTTTTAGATATAACTGATCTAATTCGCCGTTTAAAATATCTAATAATAGTTCGCTTAATAACACATATAATATAAATATTTATCGTGAAGATAGAGGCTGCCTGGCCGGCATTCATAATGTTTTAATTTTTATTTGCTCCCCTGACGAGGACAAAAGCTTTTTGTCGAAACGTCGAGGTAATAAAAAGATTTATACTGGCCGAGGTGTCTTTTTTCAAGAAATAAATATTTATATAATAACTGCTCTAAATTGAAATATTTGGTAGGTTTTATTTATTTATATATTTTAATTTTTAGATATAACTGATCTAATTCGCCGTTTAAAATATCATAATAGTTTGCTTAATAACACATATAATATAAATATTTATATAATAACCGCTCTAATTTTAAATATTTGGTAGGTTTTATTTATTTATATATTTTCATTTTTAGATATAACTGATCTAATTCGCCGTTTAAAATATCTAATAATAGTTCGCTTAATAACACATATAATATAAATATTTATATAATAACTACTCTAAATTGAAATATTTGGTAGGTTTTATTTATTTATATATTTTAATTTTTAGATATAACTGATCTAATTCGCCGTTTAAAATATCTAATAATAGTTCGCTTAATAACACATATAATATAAATATTTATCGTGAAGATAGAGGCTGCCTGGCCGGCATTCATAATGTTTTAATTTTTATTTGCTCCCCTGACGAGGACAAAAGCTTTTTGTCGAAACGTCGAGGTAATAAAAAGATTTATACTGGCCGAGGTGTCTTTTTTCAAGAAATAAATATTTATATAATAACTGCTCTAAATTGAAATATTTGGTATGTTTTATTTATTTATATATTTTCACTTTAGATATAACTGATCTGAATAGCCTTTAAAATAACTGCTCTAATTCGAAATATTTGGTATGTTTTATTTGTGTTCACTCTATTTCTATTTATTTGAAGTATTAGAATTTCCATGTTTCGAGAACCTATTTCATAAAGGTCAGGGCGCGGAGGCCAGAGTTAGTGTCACAGCTGTGCCGACAAGACAAGAAAAAATCCTCGCGGGGGCTTGCCCAAGATGAACTCGGGGATCTTCGTCCATCTATATATATAATTGCCTTATTCTGTCTGAAGCTCACGGATAGAATGCGCGCCCATTGGCTGCCGGCGAACACGTGTCCTCCCTGCCCCCCTCTAGACAACCCTGTTATCAGCTGTGTGATACATACACCTGTCTATAGCGGCCATTCTAGACAACCCTGTTATCAGCAGAGTGTTACATCCACCTGTCTATACAGACCACCCTGTCTATAGCGGACACTTTAGGCAACCCTGTAATCAGCAGTGTGTTACATCCACCTGTCTATAGAGACCACCCTGTATATAGCGGCCATTCTAGAAAACCCTGTTATCAGCTGTGTGATACATCCACCTGTCTATACAGACCACCCTGTCTATAGCGGTCACCTTAGGCAACCCTGTTATCATTAGTGTGTTACATTCACCTGTCTATACAGACCACCCTGTCTATAGCGGTCACCTTAGGCAACCCTGTTATCAGCAGTGTGATACATACACCTGTCTATACAGACCACCTTGTCTATAGCGGCCACTCTAGACAACCCTGTTATCGGCGGTGTGATACATACACCTGTCTATACAGGCCACCCTGTCTATAGCGACCACCCAAGACAACGTTTTTAAAATATATTCGCACTCGGGTAAAACCCGGGCGTTGCCCGGGCCATTCGTCTAGTATTTTATATATTCAGGGTGATCCAAATGTCCCGCACAACTTCAAAAATTAATAACTCCGCGAATATTTGCGCTAGAGCAATGCGGTAAACACTATTGTGTTCAGGATGCAATGGGATATTTTATTACAAATAATGAAAAATTCAAAATTGATTTTAGTTACAACTTTACTTGCTAGATGGCGCTCTACCAGAATCAGCTATTCAGAGGCCAATTTGTTTGATAAATTGAAAAATATAACTGAACGACACGTATTTTTCCTTTTTGAATACCAGGAAAGAACAACTAATAATATCAAATGATAAATTAATAAAACACCAGTTCGCCAAAAGTTAGAAGAAATGGTTAACGATTTTTAAATACAATCTGAGATATGTAAAATAGGTATATGCAAATTAAAACATGTAGCAAAAAAAAACTGATATTTTAGATAATGTTTGCTGGAATCCTCTCAGCGATTTAAATTTCGAAAATAATAATTTTCTATTTTTTTTAATTCAACTCTCTCTCAGTATCGATTATATTTATTTTAATTCATTTGAAAAATATTTATCTATCTCTGATGATTTATTTTACTCTGGAATGCTGTTGTTGTTTTTGCCGTGTCCAATAAAGAGCCTCAGATGTCTCCATGCATCTCTATCACATCAGCAGCAGCATTCTCCACTATCTTGGGTGTGTAAAGCAGCTGCTCTGGGTCTATGTCAATTTTCTGCAAGGCTGCGGGCATGGAAATATGTGGGTAGGTGTTAGTTCCTCACCAGGACAGTTGTTGCATTTTCTATAGGTTATTGTGCCATCTGGATGCATTGTCATTCCTTTATAATGTTTGGTTCTGATTCTTGTTATAGTTTTGTCATTTTTCTCTCGGAGTTTATTTCACATTTTGATCTTTTCTTTTTTTTATTCTCTTGTATTTTGACAAAGCATCAGCGTCAAATAATGACATTTGTTCTTTCCTTTGGCTCAACATTATGGCTTCCTTTGCAAATTCAACTGCCATTTCATTACCCCCTATCCAAACACTGGCAGGAATCCATTGTAGAATGCAGTTATTCTCCAATGATATCAGTTGAGTAAGCAACGAGTGTATTTTCTGTGTGATTTCAGTATTGCCCTTCTGAATTGCTTCTAGATCGGATATGAAGTCGGTGTATATTATAATTCCTTCTGCTTGATGCATGGATGGTTGGTTAAGGCATACATGAAGAGCTTTCCAGATAGCTGTCAGTTCACAAGTGAAGATTGACGAAATCTTTCTTGCTCCTTCTTTGATTTTGATGTATGTTCCATCTTGCAGTATCATGTTAATTGCAGCCCATCCATTACTTATGGTAAGGTCTGATGATCCATCTGTATATGCTGTTAAATAATTTATCTGATCGCATAAACCAATTGTGTCAAGTCCTTTCTTTTTAAGTATGTTTTTGTTCTCTTTTTTTTTCAGGGTTCATTCAGGTTAAGATTGGTGATTACATTTGATGGAAATGGGGTGGAAAATATTGTTATTCTCGAATTTGATATTCATTATGTTTCATATTTATGCCCTTTCTAATATTGTTGTCGTACTGAAGTGTTGAAGAATTTTTGAGCCTTTCTTTTTGTCTACAATTTAAATAGGTTCAATGGGATATGTGTTCGGTTTCTTTAGTTTTTAAGCTTTTGGTGAATTTTATTGTTTTTAATTGTCTTCTGCTTTCAAGTAGGTCTAGACCACATTCTCTCTGAATTTTCTCATTGTTGGTATTTGAAACAGAACCAGTGATTAATTTGGCCGCTTTTGCTTGAACACTATCTAGTCTTCTTTTTAGTGATGAACTTGAGGGAGCCCAGACAGGTGTTGCATATTCCATTATTGGCCTTATTAAGGTGATATATGTTGTTCTGATAATTTTGGGTTTTGCTCCCCAATTTGTTCCACATAGCCTTCTCAGAATGTTTAGGTTTCTGGTAGCTCTATTTGAGGTGCTAATTATGTGTTCTGTAAATCGCAATTCCTTATCAAGTATCACACCTAGGTATTTTGGAGATCTAATTTTATCAATTATATGGTTGTTTATGTTTATTTTGGAGTTGATTTCATGTATTTTTTCCTATCAGTGAAGGAAACCTATAGGTTTGTGTTTATTGGGTTTATGGTCATTTTGAGTTTCATTGCCCACTTCTCCAGTCCTCTCATTAATGTGTTCAGTATTTTCTGATATTTCTATACTGCTACTTGTGTGCCATATGGCTATATAATCTGCATAACAGGCAACTTTTGTGTCTTAAGTGAGGTAAGGATGGATGTTGTTAAGGTTGTGTCGTAATTAGATATACAGCAACTCAAACTTGACAATGACTCTTTTTATCTCTTATTCTTTTCGTTTGGCCAACAAAAAATGTCCAATTTATATACACATATATTCTTACATAATGAGACTTTAAAGAATGCAAATAATCTTCATCTATTTACATACACAACACATCTTCCCCCTTAATAATACTCCAGTCGCACTGGGAGTTTCCTGGCTCTCTGAGGTCTACGACTGAGGACGGGCACTTGCACAGAAGCAGTCTCCTCCTTGTTTCCTGATGTAACCTCTGGAACCTCCTCTTCACTTTCTTTCTGACTTCCACCTACAGGCTTCTCTCCTGATGTTCGAGGAAGTATCAAATTTCTTGTCTCCACTCGTTTCTTTCTCACAGTTCGCAATTGATTGATATGCCTCTTATACACGAGACCCTCGCAACTTATAAGGTAGTGACGGTAGCTCAATAATTTCAAAATGGTACCTTTTTACCGTTTAGGTCCAGTTGCATAGTTGCGGAAATAAAACCTCGCAACCTGTAGTAAACTGCTCCTGCCTTCTTACGGCCTCATGAAATACCTCTCGCGGATTTCCCATCTTGGTATTAAATACGAGAATTTTGATCTTAAACTTCTCTTTATTAGCAGTTCCGCGGGGGAATTCCTTTATTACAGTTTGGGGGAATGCTCTATGAGCAAATAAGAATCTTTGTAGATTCGTCTCTAAATCATCCTTTCCATTATTCTTTCTCAAAAGGTTTTTAAACTCTCTTACATATCTCTCAGCTAAACCATTTGTACTAGGATTATACGGACTGGTCTTAGTGTGCCGTATACCATTCATTTTGGTAAATTTCTCGAATTCACCGGAGACAAACTGTCTTCCGTTATCTGTAATTAAAAATTCGAGCATTCTAAATCTGGCAAAAATTTCTCTAAGATGATTTATAATCTTTTTGCTGGTAATATCTTTGATACAATTTTCTATCCACTTGAGTATGCGTCCACGAGAACCAAAAACATCCTTCTCATGAACGGACCCGCTAGATCAAGATGAAATCGATGCCATTCCGAGATGGTAGCCGGGGGCATGCTTGCCGATTCTTGGCATACTCTACATTCTCTAAGCCTGGTCACCTGAAAATACCGTCTGGCAATCATCTTCATTTTAACAATCCCCATGTGTATTTCATGCAAGTCATTTAATTTTAAAGATCTTAATTTTTGGGGAATTACCACTCTTTAACGCCATTGAAGACAACCAAACTCCAAACTTAATTCCTCATTGATCTTATAATGAGGAGCTAATGGATTTTCCCTCGGTACCCTTGTGAATTTCCAGTTGCCTTCTCTAACATTCCTTAATACTATATACAATATTTTATCTTGGGACGTCTCATATGCTACCTCCATAAAAGAGAACGGTACCTCATTCAACTTCCTGAGAAGAAGTAACTGGTCGTAATCAAGAGACTCCCTGACACTCGATTCTAAAGGAAGACGTGACAATGCGTCAACATTGGAATTATCACTAGTTTTTGGAAATTCCACAGTATAATTAAATGCAGCTAATTTCAAGGACCATCTTTTGATTCTGGATGATGCACATATGGGAATTGGTTTCTGAGGTGAAAATATATGAAATAAGGGTCGGTTGTCTGTGACCAATACAAATTTTCGTCCCAGTAAGTATTGTCTGAATTTCTCAACGCCATAAGTTATGCTCCACGCTTTCTTTTCTAGTTGAGAGAAACGTTTTTTCCGCTTTAGTTAATGTTCTAGAAGCAAAAGATATAAGGCATTCTTCCTTTCTATCATTTCTATGACTCATAATTACGCCTAGTCCATAATAGCCCATAGTCCATTAATAATGATTTACATTTTTTAAATAACATTCGATATTCTTTCGTCCAATTCAATCTACAATTTTATTCAAAAGTTGATAGAATAGCGATAAAATGTTTGCTATATTCTTTATGAATATAATAATAAATTAAGAGTCCTATGAAAGATCTTAATTGCGAAACATTCTTTAGGGGTAGCGCCTCTATCACTGCTTTAATTTTATTTTCTAAGGAATGCAGTCCATATTTATCCATTTTAAACCATAAATATTCCTTCGATTTCTCTTTAAATTTACATTTATATCTGTTTAACTTTAAACCTTTTTCTAGCAATCATCTAAACACTAGATCCAATTTTTGTTCATGATTTTCAAAGTCTTTTCCTGCAACCAAAATATCATCTATGTATCAGGCCACACCTGGCAAATGGTAGTCTTTCATAAGAAAACAACCTCTTTGTTGTGTTTATATCAACAACAGCTTTGGCTTCTTCCGCTAACATTACTTGTGAGTAAGCCTGTGATAGGTCTAGAGTCGAAAGTACGGTGCTTGTAGATAATTTTGAAAAGATCTCATCGATCGATGGAATGGGATACCTATCTAATTCTATTGCTTTATTAGCTGTACATCTAAAATCACCACATATACTTACACACTACCATCCTTTTTTAATACTGGTACTATTGGAGCGGCCCAATATGCATGAACTATAGGTTATAAAATGTAAGAATTCACTAAACGATCAATTTCATTCTATACTTTGTTTTTTAGGGAGAAAGGTAAACTTCTGGCCTTACAAAACACAGGAGTCACATCATTTTTTAAATTAAAATTTATTCTAACATCCTTTAGACAGTTCGAATCTTTGTTAAAGAAATCTGCATATCTATCAATCAAACTATTTCTATTAGATTCATTATTTAAGGTTTTAACAGTTTAAGCCATTCTCTTTCTAAAAAAATCACCTGGATTTTTCATTTACAACTATTAATCGTAAATATTGGTTGGCTTCTTTTACAAAAACATTTATTTTACCTATAATCTCTATTGAATTACCACAAAAGGATTTTAATCTTAAATTTGTTGGAAATAATTTTTTACCTTGCCAATAAATCTTATAGATATCTTTAGGTATTAGCGTAACTGGACTTCCTGTATCTATTGTAAAGCACAAAGAATTATCATCTACTGTTAAATTTATTGTGTCATCAGTTTCGCCCTGTACAGAAGATATAGAGTCCTCTTGTACAAATTTACATCCCCATATTTTTTACCAGCTTTGCAGACCCTACTTAAATGACCCAGTTTTTTACATTTTAAAACAAGTCTTTGTTCTATGAGGCCAAACAGAGGCCACGTGGGAATGTCTTTCACCACATCTACCAGTATAACACATTATTTCTCCCCTTTGCCTGAAAGGCCTATGCTGCACCATACTATTGTTGTACTCAGCCTTTTTATCTTTTCCATTCACAGGGGATATCTTGGCCACTAATTTATCTTGTAATTCTCTTGTATTTATCTCCGCCAGTTCGAACGAGATCGCCACTGCAAAATTTTATCCAAGGTGACATCGTCATCTTGTAGTAGCTTCTTTTGCAGGTTTTCCAACTTGATTCCAGCCACAAAACGGTCTCGCAACATGGTTCCCAGCATATCGCCGAAATTACAATTTATTGCTAAATGTTTCAATTCTCTAAGATATTACTAAATTTATTCTCTTTCATGTTGAATTCTACTCAAAAATCTGCATAGCTGTGGTATCACTTTCTTCTTTGGATCCAAATGCAGCATAATTCTTTGAATGATAGTATCATAGGGTTGATCTTTCATTAGTCCGGGAAGAAAATGTCGTTTCCTAGCTTCAAAGTTTCAGAATCTGGTAGCGAGGTAAAAATCAGTACTTTAATCTCTTCCATCAGATGCCAAAAAGAAAGCCTCAAATTTTTGTACAATTTGCAATGTAGCATCTAAAAGGTACTATTAACTTTGAACTTGTCATGCTGATCTTTTCTACTCTTTTGTTTTCTTGATCCAGATAGTTTAAAAGATGTAGTTGTTATACTTGCGTAGACGCCGTTTTCCTCAGATTTTTACTGGCTCTGTAGATCCCGCATCTTCGTCGCCACTTTTGTTGGGTCGTAATTAGACGTACAAGAGCTCAAACTTGACCATGGCCAACAACAAATGCCGAATTTATATATACATATATTTTTACATAATGAGGCTCTAAATAATACAAATAATATGCATCTATTTACATACACAACAATTAATATATAGCGAGAAGTGTAGAGGATTGAGCACAGATCCCTGAGGTACACCAGCTCATGTTCTTCGGTCCTTGAAAAATGTTCCATTGACCCGAACCTTTATCCTTCTTCCCCTTAAGAAGTTTGCAATCCAGATTAAGGTTTTTCCTCTTACTTCGATGTAGTGCAGCCTTTCAAATAATTTCTCCCTCTACACTCGATCAAAAGCTGAGGTCATATCCAGGAATACGGCCGTTGTCTTTTTTGGCTGTTTTTCCTGGAAAGAATCTATTATTGATTGGCAGAAGTAGAACAGTTTATCAGTTGTACAGTGTCTGGATCTTTAGGCAGTTTGGTAGAAGTTTATTTTATTATTGTTAGTGAGCCAGACTATGAGCCTAGAGTGGATAATTCATTCTGTTATTTTACAAAGTATGCTGGTAAGAGCAATTGGCCGATAGCTTTTGCATTCCTTGGCATCTTTGTTTGGTTTCAGTATTGGCACTATAATTGATATCTTTCAATTCTTTGGTAGTTTACCATTTTGCCATGAAATGTTCAGTATTCGTAGGAGTTGATTTTTAGCATCGTCTCCAAAGTATTTGATCATTTGACCAAAGATTAGAGCATCTCCAGGTGAAATCTTGAATTTAACTTTTCTATTGATGAGTTTAGCTCATTCAGTGTGAAGTCTCTAGAGAAAATATCTTGCTGATGGTCATTTCTTGCTTGTTTAACTAACTTGTTTACATTATTTTTTAGAGTCCTGCCTTCATTCATATAGCTGAGTCTAGAAGTGCTTGAAAGATATTCAGCAATTATGTCAGCCATCTGTTTGTTCGTTCTCGCTATTCATATCGGTTAGAGTTTTGGAGGATTAGTGTTGGTTTTGATTTTTTTATAACACCAATTATATTCCAGTGATGGCTTTCTTTTTTGGATCCATTTTTTTCGCAGAATTCTGCCCATTTTTCACTTGTTTGAATATACAAATTTATTGTTCTAATTTGTGACTAATTTCAATGAGTTCTTTTATGATTTCTTCTGTTTTATTTGTTTTAAGAAGTTCATTGATATTGTCTCTCTCTGCAATCATTGCCTCGATATTGTGGTCCTTCCAGTAAGGTATTCATAGGTCTTTACGTCTACCTCTTGATATCGATACTTTTGCAGCTTTGGATATGTTCGAAGATAATTTTTCCATTTTTTTGTCAATCGTTCTGTGATTTAATTCTTCGTTGCACAGTTATTCAAGCTTTTCTGTGATTTTTTTCCAGTGTTCTTTTATTCTGTTAGGACATTCTCAATTTTGAATTTTAGGGTTGTTAAAATTGGTCTGTGGTCACTGATTGCACTTGTCAGAATTTTCCATTGTGTTGTGGGTGCGATGTTGTAATTTATCGCTGTGATGTTCATTGCGGATTCTGTGCCTGTGGACTTCTATCCAAGTCCATTTCGTTATTTAACGGTGTAAGGTCGAGGTCGGTTAGCATTTCCTCAACCTGCTGACCTTTGTTATCCTGGACAGGTGATCCCCAAGTTGGTCTTTCGGCGTTAAAATCACCAAGTATGATTGCGATATCCGAAGACGCTTCACTTAATGTCTCTATCAGGCCTGTATTGATGCTAGTATTATCGTGGTGATAAACATTCATGATTGTTATTGTTTTCTTTTCTGGGAGGTAGATTTCTATTGCCTGAGCTTCTGTTGTGCTTTCTGTAGGCTTATTCTGATTATAGGCGATTTCCTTAAATTTGATTTCTAGAGTTTTAATCAAAACGGCAAGTCCTCCTTCAAATTTTCCCGGTCTGTCCTTTCGCAGTGTTGTATAACCTTTGATATTGAATCTCAGATTCAGATTCAATTTTGTCTCCTGAAGACAAGCAATATGCACATTGTTGTCACAGAGAAGACAAGTCATCTCTTTATTTTCCTCTGGGTACCATTTATATTGAGTTGTAGTAGATTGAATTGTGTCCTCGTAGTAGATTTCTCATCATGAGCTCGAGCTGCAGCTCCTGACGCGGCGGTTACCCCGGACGCGGTAGCATTACTGGAGATATCAGTTTTGCTCTTCATTTGAAAATGTGTGCCGTTGCAACGTTAGTCACCTTGGAAACGAACCAGAATATTGTCAAATATTCCAAGGGTCCAGGGGGGACCGCAAGGAGGTGTGGTCGGACTTCTCCCCTTCCCCCTGGAATGCCGTCACTACAGGATAAAGCACTCTTGGTGAATTTTTCAAATTGTGATTCAGAATCTGCCTCTGAAGCTTTACGAGCGTTTCGTTCCCTTAAAGATATTCGAAGAGGTAAAGGACCAATGCGTTGCTAGGTTTTGAGGAAACTGGATCTCTGGAAGCAAAACCTCGGAGTGGAAGACCATCGACATGCAAGTAAGTGGCTGTTACGGTTTTGCAGAATGCTGAAGCTATTGAAACGTTATCCACGTATGGAGAAGTAAGTGCTAGACAAGTTTCTCGACAAACGGGGATTTCGTATGGAACAGTTTGGAGAGAACACACATTTAGAATTTTTCTTTAAAAATACCCTAACAAAATTCAAAGTTTTCACGAGTTGAAAGTCAGCGATTTTGAGAAGCTAAAGAAATCGCTGCATGGGTTTTCCGGCAAATTGATATTGATGAAAACTGTCTGTCAAATGTTCTAAGAACAAATGATGCTCACTTTTATCTAAAGGGAGAATTTAACATTCAAAACTGCCTCATTTTGGCAACAGAAAACCCTAGGATTTCACAGAAATGCCACTTCATCAGCCCAGAGTTACAGTTTTGGGTGGGTTCACTTCTTCTTTTATTATTGAGCCATTTTTCTTTGGAAAAATGAATGGAAGAACTTTTAAAACCCTTTTTGTAACTGGTGAACGTTATGTTCAACTTTTGAGAGAAAAGGTTATTCCCGTATTGCAGGACAGACAAGTATTAAGCGAAATGACATTCATGCAGAATGGTGGACCTCCTCATATCTCCCGCTGTGCCAAACAATTGCTGAAGGATACGTTCGGTGAAAATCGTGGGATAAGTCGCCATTTTATATACCAGTGACCTCCAATATTACCAGACTTGACGCCTTACAATTTCGGTTATGGGGGTACATTAGGTCGCGTTTTTATCGATGCCGGCCTACCACATTGGCCATGTTGAAGGCTTCTATCAGATGGCACGTTTTATAAATTTCAAATATTTAATTGTGACCATTCTGTCATCTATCGTCTGCAGGCGGTGTTTGAGAATGAAGGGCGCCACATTGAGCAAGGATTGTGACCTAATACAAGAGAGAAGGCAGTTACCTCATGTGTTATATTTTGCAGCTCTTTGTTTTGGATTATGTGAATAATAAATGCTGTCCTCACATCTTGACTCTTTTTTTTTTTCTGTGAACAGTAATATGTTTGTTTGTCATTTGCCCATATCTTATATTATGTCGTGCAGGCCAAAGTGTTATAACTTCTCGAATAACACTGGTATACACAATTTTACCCTTTATGTTTAGTTATTCGCTTTTCGCTCATTAGAAGAAATAGCATAAGGAATATTCTCCGTACCCCCCTAACTTTAGAAAATTTGCGCAAAAAATAATACAAAATGATTTTACTACCACGTTTTTCAACGCAAAAGTTCGATTTAAAAATGATTTTTTTTAGTGGATACATTATCAAAATTATGTACAGAATAATAAACAATGATAACATTTAACAAACCCATAGGATATTTGGAATAAAGTAAAAACAAATAGATTTTGTCACCCCCCTCTATATTTCATTTTTGGATCATGACAAATATCCAGTTAAATAGTCAAGTGTCGCCAATCAGTCAGGAAACTACACATTCCTTATAGCAAGAAATCCTATTAATAGTGCCATCATAATTTTTGGTGCTATATTAACATTTCAAAAATCGTGTATTGATATAAGCAGTGTTTTTCAAACATTCAATCTATTTCACAAAACTCCATCTAAAATATAAATATTTTTTGCTACATGTTTTAATTTGCATATACCTATTTTACATATCTCAGATTGTATTTAAAAATCGTCAACCAATTATTTTAACTTTTGGCGAAATGGTGTTTTATTAATTTATCATTTGATATTATTAGGGTTCTTTCCCGGTATCCAAAAAGGAAAAATACGTGTCGATCAGTTATATTTTTCAATTTATCAAACAATTTGGCCGCTCAATCTCTGATTCTGGTAGAGCGCCATCTAGCAAATAAAGTTGTAACTAAAATAAATTTCGAAATTTTCATTATTTGCCATAAAAAAATCCCATTGCATCCTGGACACAATGGTGTTTACCGCATTGCTCTAGCACAAATATTCACGGATTTATTCTTTTTAAAAGTTGTGCGGGACTTTTGGATCACCCTGTATTTATATTTATCAATTATTTTTATATTTATATCTACTTATTCGTATATTTAACCTTATATATAATCCTATATGAACATTGTAATAAATTAGTGTCAATCTCAATCTCTCTCTCGATAACCCGAATTCCTGGAGAGTACTAAAGTAGGATATATTGATTAGTGTTTGAGTTATAAATTTTTATAATAGCAATATGTTTCATAAAATAAAATACACAATAGAGAAATGTTTCTCTAACTTCGTACTGAACAGATGATAAGGTCAAACTTCGTATTATCTTATCAGTCATAGTATTCTATATTTCCTTTTTTTTTTCAAATACCACCACATGCAATAAGGTTGTTTCGCAAATTTTTCATTTTATGGTTAAGTGATATTCATTTTTTAAAGTAACAGTAAATATTTGTCAAAAACATCCCTTGGAAAAAAGGTAAAAGCATTTTTATTTTAGAATTCCTGGAATGAGGTTAACATTTACTGGTTTGACCGTTTATGGTACACGTGCTGCCATCTATCTTCACACTTAATAACTATTTTTTTTGAAATACGAAAAAAATGACTCAAATAATGTAAATGCATATATATCACAAATTGAATATATATATTTTTTATACGATTTTGGAAAACATATAAATCAATAATCAATTTCGAAATTATTTTCAACTAGGGTGTTATATATATATATATATATATATACTAGCCGAGTGGCCCGGGCAACGCCCGGGTTTTACCCGACTGGACCCGGCTTCGCCTGTGTAGTGTTCGAGCGAGGTTTACTCATGAATGAATAGAGGCCCCAACTGTTTGTAAACTCAATGTAATGAATTTTCTTTCAGCAAAATGGAGATAAATTGCAAACAGCAATATCGAAAATGCTTGTGAAAAAATCTGAAATATAGGATCCATTTCACAAACACATCTAATGAATAGAGTGCTGTTTGGAGGAGTGGTCTAAACTGTTAATTTTTAAAAACCATGACCCGGGATCATTGAATGCAGATTTAGACACTTTGTTCTGAAAAAAAAAATTGCCCCAATGGCTCCTGATTCTTGAAAAAGTCCAACCCCTCCAGTGAGTGCAAGTAACCAAACTGGGCTTTTATTCTTAAAAATTGAAAAAAAAAATCTAATGATTAGTTTGAATAAAGGAAAATGGTCGGCACAATCTGAAAATTTCACTTTGTCCACTTCACTCTCGGCTGTCCAAGAAGCAACAGCCAGAGCAAACATTTTAAAGGTCACCTAATCCGGCATTTACATATCTAAATAGTTAAGCAACTTTTATAAATGTAATATATTTCTGCAATATTGAAATACCTGGACTTGGAAGAATTTTGTATTATTTATTGTTGCAGTTTTAGAAAAGTGTGGGAAATTGGATATTTTAACAAAAGAATATAATTTTTAAAATGGTATATAAAATAAAAAGGAAATTTGCACAATTTTCTAATAGTCAAGGGCAATTTTAAAAATACCAAAAAAGCAAGACCAAATAAAAATATATATATATATGTGTGATGTTTCAGTAACAGCATTGTTGCCATATAAAGACAAAATTACTGAATGTATTCAGTACCTTTGTCTGAAGATAGCCAAAATGTAACTGAAACCACACATAATGTAATTATTTGTATTCGGTCTTGCTTCCTTTTTTTTTTTTAATTATCCCTAGTACGTGTGGTACAGGCCATGATAACCATGGTGGGTAGGTAGCGACTGCTTTTACTGTAAGCGCACCACATGTCTACAAATGTGATACATTGCTACCAGCTAAATGCATTTTCACTATAGTGTGATTTCCACATGATGGATCTGTAGACACATTATAATCTCTCCAGAGCTTAAGGTAGCAAACAGTACTTTCACATTATATAAATATCAATGCCAAAATCCAGAGTTATGATAGCTGTTGCAGTGTAATGTAGACCTGCAGGATGGGAAAAAGCAATATTATTTCCGGCTTTAATTTTAAAAGTATTATGAAACGTTAAAAATATAATCTTAACTTTTGAAGCATGAAAAAATGCTAACTTGATGTGTATTAATTTAGTCTAAAAACAAACAGCATGTAAAAGTAAGCACCAATCGAAAGCATTTATTAGCTCTAACAGTGCTGCCCCCAGCGGTAAAAGACTGGAGCTAACGCTTCACGGGTTGGTAAAGTTTATGTTAATATTACATTAACTTAACAATATTCCATGTTTTGCTAACACAAATTTTAAAAATAATATGCATAAAAATAATGCAATTCTAAAAATCATAAATGAAGCATCATTAAATTAAATGGGAGAGAAATGGTGTTCCAAAATATTTTTTTGTTGTAAAACTTTGACCTTTATATTTTTACAAATTCTTAATGTATATATAACCCAAACCAATTTGTCTATAAAATTCTGCAAACAAATATAATATTATAGAGGCACGAAAATACTAATGGTGTAAAAATCAAAACAGCAAAGTTATCCTGATAAATGCAATGAGCTATGATAAGGTGTGTTGCAGGCTAACAAAAACCTTAATTGAACCAGAAATGTTGATACCATAAAAAAAAAAAACAATTTTCAAGAATAGAGTTATGTAAATGAATTAAATGTGAAAAAATTAAAATAAAATAAAGTAAAAAAAGCTTTATTGATGAAACTACAGTAGAGCAATAATGATAACAAATTATTCACAAATTATGTATTTACAAAAGTCAAGCTTCCCAAAATCATTATTCGAAGAAATCTCTTTCAAAATTGTCAAAATCTATATCAAAGCCCCCTGATAAACAATATTGCGTGTCTTGCTAAAAGTAGAACTAAAGACAAATAAATTTTTAGGGCTGGAAACACGGGAGCATGCTACATAGAGTTGCCCATGCGAGAAACAGGGAGACTCAAGATGCACACCAACTACTTGCAATGTTTGACCCTGAGATTTATTAATTGTCATAGCAAAGGCAACCATAATTGGGAATTGCAAGCGTCTAAACTTAAAAGGCAGATCATTTGGAATAATAGGTATTCTAGGAATAAGGACCTTTTTCCCCTCGAAAAGAGCCAGTTAAAATTCGAGCCTGGAGAACATTAGTCTGGGTTTCCAGCAAAAACTGTTTTTGGATAATTTTTAGAACAGCTATTATTCTTCATACAGGGGGACACAGGGTTGTACTCACCGCAAGGCCCATGTATCATATTCTTAACCACAATGTTATACAATAGCGGGCCTTGAATAGGATCTAGAAACTCAGCATATATGACAGAGTCTATCTGAGTGGGACGGAGCTTATTTGCTAGCCAAACTAATATATGAGCATGAGGAAGTCCCCTTTTCTGCCATTCAACAGAATACATCCACGCTACTGTTGCTCCATACAATTGGCCTTTTGTTAGAGCCCCAATAAATTTAACTAATTTTTGCCGAAAAACCCGAGCTGTGATATCATGTCTATCCAGCTGTTTTTGTCCTGCTAGCAACGCTGCAGATAGCTCTTCCCAAGAGTGGTTACTTGTAAAAGTAATAAAAAGATCTGGACGCCCAAATTTCCGAACATAACAAAAGCATCCTGCGTATATTCTGCCAAATACCTGGGACTATTGACAAAACTTGATGGTAAAATGATCCTTTGACCCAAGATATTAGGGTTAATATTTGCATCAGTTGACAGGGCATCGCGCAAATGAATATAACTCTCTGCACGCAAGTTTCTCTGGTGCAGCGTAATATAGCGCAAACGTTCACTTTCTACCTTAGCATACATATCGACCAGGAATTGATGAAAGAGCTGGCCAAATTGAACAATGACATTTTGACTATTTCGGCGAACCATAATAAAATAGCCATAAAAATCTATAGAAGACACTTTACTTGACAAAGGCTGTCTAGTGTTTGGGTCGATCTGAGGAATATGAAAAGAATATCCTTCTTGGCCTTTCCAGAAAATTAAAGGATATTGAAGGGCATCATAAAAGCGATGTGTGTCGCTAACATGTTGCAGCAAATTATCTCGCTGATGTAAAACAATGTCACGTGAGCCAAACTGATTACCAGCTAAGACAACCGCAACCTCATTAGCTGTAGGAGCATTATACCGTCTAGGATGTTGACCAGGAGGTGTCCGATCAGCATTTACAACAACTCTGTATGCATCACTGGGGAGATTTTCAAGTGCAGTTTTAAACTGTTGAACCAGTAGATTGTGTTAGTGCAACATGCGCTGCAAACCCTGTACAATATTAAGACGTACTCCCTGTATTTGCTGGCATCTTCGATCAGTCTGAATATCATCATCATCATTGCCCATAAAATAGATCCGAAGAAATCTACTTGGCTGGTTCTCAGATGGCATAAGTGAACCTATTCTGTGGTAGACCTGGCCCTGGATAGAAAATGTGGTTGGAAAAGTAACAGAGTGGGTTTGGTTTTCAGCTCCAAATGATGTCATTTGAAAGCAGGAATTATATTTGCGAATATTACGCAAAAAATGGACTGAATCAGAATTCTCTCCAGATAATAGGCTGCGAAGTGGCTCGGGAGGTAAGTCAATTAATGGCAAACGGACTTTCCCGTTTAAACAGCACATTCCAGAAGACTCATCTTTCCATCTTAAGGCCCCACAAAACCTGCATGTAGTGTCCATCATCCCAAGGGAAATTAAAGGGTGCGTAAAGTATTCAACAGCAACAGAATAATTAAAACCTGCATTTTCCATAGAAGACCAAACGCTGCTGAAAAAATTATTTGTTCTAGTATTCCTCCGAGTAGAAGAATATATTTCTGAATGCGCCTGTAAGCGAGAATGGATGGGATCAGGTGTCTCTAACGACCGCACAGCGGCTTGACACGCGGACTGTGCACGCAATCTTCGAATATTCTGTCCTCTGGTTTCGCGCAGTCTGTAAGCATGCTGAACCCTAGAGCTATTGGAACGCTGAGAAAGATTGCTTCTCCTATGGCTTGGCATACCTACAAACACAAAGCATTAGTAAAAATAAAAATAAGGATAACTGAAAAATGTAAAACATCAAGGACTGAGATTGAAGAAAAAAATTCAAAAATAGTGTATTAAAATAAGCGCGACTCATGACTAAGGCCAAAATTAAAAAATGCATAGAAATAATCTGAAAGGAGGGGAAAAATGCATAAAACTCAGTGAAAACGTAAAACAACTGATTAAAAAAAATCAAATGGAAGAAGACGTAAAAAAAAAGTATAATTAGCTGAAAAAATATGCACAATAAATATGAGTAGAACATACATAGATATATATGAGCAGCTACATATTATGAAGCAGATAAATCTAAATACTACCTAAACAAATGACAGCAAAACAAACAAAAAAAAAAGACAATGGAAGAAGGCCTAAAAAAAAAAGTCTAATTTGGAGCCTATATAGATATATGGACCCGGCTTCGCCCGGGTATTGTTCGAGTGGGGTTTACTCTTGAATGAATAGAGCCCCCAACTGTTTTAAAACTTAAAGTAAAGAATTTTCTTTCAGCACAATGGAGATAAACTGCAAATATCAAAATTAAAAATTCTGCTAAAAATAATCTGAAATATAAGATCAATTTCACAAACACATCTAATGAATAGAGTGCATTTTTGGAGGAGTGGTCTAAACTGTTGATTTTTAAAAACCATGACCCGGGATCATCGAATCCAGTTTTTGGGGAATTTGTTCTGAAAAAAAAAAAAATTGCCCCAATGGCCCCTGATTCTTGAAAAAGTGAAACCCCTCCAGTGAGTGCAAGTAACCAAACTGGGCTTTGGTATCTAAAAAATGAAAAAAAAAATCTAATGATTAGTGTGAATTAAGGGAAATGGTCCTCGCAACCTGAAAATTTCACTTTCTCCACTTCACTCTCGGCAGTTCAAGAAGAAACAGCCAGATTAAACATTTTTAAGGGCACCTAATCCGGCACGTACATCTATAGTTAAGCAACTTTTAAAAATGTAATATATCTGCAATACTGAAATACCCAGACTTGGATTATTTTTTTATTAGGTTATTGTTGGCAGTTTTAGAAAAATGTGGGAAATTAGATATTTTTACAAAAGAATGTACTTTTTAAAATGGCATAAAATAATTAGGAAATTTGCATCATTTTCTAATAGTCAAGGGCAATGTTAAAAATACCAAAAAAGCAAGACCAAATAAAAAATAAACGAATTATGTGTGATGTTTCAATAACAGCATTGTTACCTTATAAAGACAAAATTACTGAATGTATTCAGTACTTTTGTCTGAAGATGGTAACAATGCTGTTACTGAAACCACACATAATTTATTTATTTGGATTTGGTCTTGCTTCCTTGTGATTTTTATCTATATTTCAAAATATACCTCAATTCTTTTTTACCTAAAAAGCTTTACATATATATTGCCAAGACCATAAATAAAGGTAAAATGTCAAATGAGTTATTAATTAACCCTATATGGGTCAGGACAAGTGAAAATAAGGCCAACAATAGAAATATCTTTCTAAAAAAATAAATTTGAACGCTAGCTTCACACAGGGCACAAAATTTGCTACCAGCTACATGCGTTCTTTTTTACTATGGTGTGATTTCCACAGGTTGGATCTACATTATAATTTCTCCAGAGCTGAAGGTAGCAAACAGTACTTTCACAATAAATAAATATCAATGCCAAAAGCCAGAGTTATGATAGCATGTTGCAGTGTACTGTTGACCTGCAGGATAGGAAAAAAGCAATATTGTTTCCAAAGACTTTAATTTGAAAAGTATTATAAAACGTTAAATATATTATACTTACTTTTAAAAGCATAAAAAAAGCTATCTTGATTTGAATAAATTCAGTCTAGAAACAAACATAACGTAAAATTATGCACCAATCGATCGCTGATTGTATATTTATTTATATAAATGAGTATATTTGCATATATATATATATATATATATATCTAAATGCATTCATATAAAAATATGGTTGTACCATATAAAATATATATGAGCAGTCATATATTGTGAAGCAGATAAATATAAACCCTACCTAAACCAATGACAGAAAAAAAATGTTTAGCCAACCCTTAAATAAAGCAGTTACTGAAAATTCATAGCTGCTGCTTACAATATAAATGCTATTAGAGCATAAACATATTACATGGAACAAACATATAGTAAAATATATGTAGCAAGTTATATTGTAAAACATACTTTTTTCAATAAATATACTTTTTACAACTTTAATAAAATTTATACGCACTCTAAATATAAGAAAGAAAAAAAATAAAATACTGTTCTAAAAATAATATACCTTATGAGATAAAATAGTACACTTATCTTTAAAAATGTAGATCGTTATATTTACACTAATTAAAATTAGACGAAGCAAAATATATGAATAAGCTGCGAAATAAATAATATTTCCAATTAATTTAAATTGAAAAAATATTACTAAATGATTAAATAAAATCTACCTTCTAAAAAGGAAAAGAAAGTTTTTCGAAATGCAATTTTTGTGCTTTTAGCCTAAATGTTAAACCAAAACCTCAACTCCCTACGTGCGAAATTTCACAATACAGTTTTAATTAACCCAGGTTCCGGGGGCGTATTTATTTGATAATGATCGATTAAAATTATTTTCAAAGAGTTTAAATATATAAAAATAATCTTACCTTTTAAAGACACATTAAGCGGGTAAAATTACAAATTAAAAACAAACAACGTGTAAAATTATTAACCAATCAAATTCATTTATCGTCGCGACCAGTGCGCCGCCAAGCGGTAAAAGGCTTGAACTAAGGAATTTTGGTTTAACATTTTTTAAAAATAGCACATTAAACCTTTTCGTTTTTTGAATAGCCTATATGTTAAACGAAATCTTCAGCTACCTACATGCGAAATTCCATAATGATTGAGTCAGTAGATTTTGCGTGATGCGATAACAAACATCGATTTCGCATTTCATTTTTATAGATATAAGGATATGGTAATTTGAGCCAACAACCCCATGTATATAATTTATAACAAGATTTTAATGTTGTATAATAGAAACACAGCTGTTAATGATTATACGTATTATTGACATGTGTCTTTACATCATCATATGTAATGTAATTTGTACAAAGTGGATAAATAAATAAAATCTGTAATAGATTTAAGAGTTGAGCTAAGCAAGAGATGGAAGTCATAACGTCAAAATCAGATAGATTTACAATTCCCACGACAAGACCACCCACACTGTCACATGTGGTGGAATGCAGAGACCCCTCTCACACCTGGACATGCAAAGCCCCCTTTCTCAGAAACGGCCCCCTGTCACATAAGGCCCCCCGTCTTTAACCTATAAATACAATCACTTTACAGTCACTTGACAGTTTTTTTTCACCCTCAGCGCAAGCTCACGTCGGTTGTCACCAAGGTCCTCCACAGTCACCATGTAGACTAGTAAGGACTCTTCTATCTCCATCTTTCGCTCCTAGCTCAACCTTTATCTGTTAACGGAACTTTCTTAGTGCAACTGTGTCTTCGTTTTTTGTGTGGACATTCCCAAACTTTCCACTCTGCCTCGACCACGACTGCCTGTATTTTGTGAGAACTTTTAAAGGTCTTCCAAGGTGCAGAGAGGTACTGGAAAACTCTACATCCTGACTGTTCCTCTCGGTTAACACAGTATAGCGAGAGTCAACACTTCATCATCACAAAGTTAATCGACAGGATTCTCTCTACACAGGAGTCACCAGAACTTCAACTTATTTCAGCAGTCGACATCAAACTCAACAATATATTACAGTGAGTCGACAGAACAAATTATTACATATAAATATATATATATATTTAAAACAAAGTAGGCATATCCTGACCAGGAGCACATGTGCTTTTCAGAAAGCAGAGCGCCATCTGGTGGAACAGAAATATCAACACCTGACCCACTTATTTTTTATTTTTCACTATTGTTTTTTCTCATATATATATATATATAATTATATATATATATATATATAATTTTTTTTTGGTCGTTGAGGTACAGCTTGCACCACGCTGATGAGGGCCAACAGCCCGAAACGCGTCCGTGGTTAGCTTTTCTGGATTAATCAAGAATGGGTATTTGGCCAATTCTGGAATAATTAAAAATCAACGAGAATAGTTGATATTTATTCCGATAAATGGCGCAAGCCATCAGCAACTTTCAGTTGCACGATGAGTAGATGCCTTTTTCTTAATTTATGCACCTTATCCTAATACAATATTACATTTGTACTATTTTTTCATATATATATATATTGTTTTGAAATAAGAGCAATCCATATTTAATTCATTTAATTAATTTTATATGCCTTTTTATTATCTAATATATATATATATAATATTGTTGCAAATGTCGATGTATGGATAAGCTGGCAGTCGTGTACGCGAGGCGAGTGTTGATGATCTTCCCACACGCGGACAAGAAGCAGAGGCAGAGCTAGATGTTAGCACCGAGAGTGGACCGGGAACAGCCCACGGGACAGAGGTAGAGGCCGTGACACAAACTTGGATGCTTATCCCCGAGACATGGAGAGCGAGTGTCTGTGTGAAACAGAAGCCCTATGTCGATGGCCACACCCTAGAACCATCTGCTGACCTCCTGCCAAAATCTGTCCTGTTTACAGGGGTTGTCTATAAAGAGTCCCTGGTGGCCCCACGTGGGCTGGGCATTGCCATTTTCCTCCTCTCTCGCCAGCTGTCCCCAGCTGACCGCTCTTTGAATTTTATTTAGACGTCACCATTTTTAGTTTAAATACAAATAAGGGTGTACAGGTTATATTAATAAAGATTTAGCATATATAGAAAATATGGGGGTGGTAGCAAATAGAAACTATACATTTTAATAGAAGGTAGGATATTTTAAGGCATCGGCTCTAACTAATTGGGAGATATGTGGCATATACTGAAAGTGTCATTATTATACAGTTTTAAAATATACGATATATATACAATATATATGTATAATATTCAAATATTTATTTTTAAAAAAATAATAGACTAATTTTACATTACAAAAGTGTTAAATACTTTATAGAAATATAAAATAAAGTTTTAATATATGTATTTAAAATATATATATATAAATATTTTGTAAATTGTTTTTTTTTCTGAATGGTAAAGTTATACCTATCTAAAGCGCCCCATTTTGGGACTCACCAAAATAGAGTGCTATAAAAATGGGTGCTATAGACAGGTCACTTTTAATGTAAAATGTTTCAATTTTATTTTTTTAAATCGGGCGCTATTTAGAGGGGGCGCTATAAAAAAAGTTTAGCTGTATTTTGTGTATTTTTTAAATTTAAATCTGAAATATAAAATATTTTAAAGATAGTTTTTGTTTTAGATTCTTAGATTAGCGCTTCATCTGTTTTTTTATGCACCACAATAATATTGTATTTCAAAAATACTTGTAAATTGCGGAAGAGCAATCTTCGAAGCATATTGTATATTTATAATTGTAAGTATTTAAAAAAGATTAATATATTGAAAGAATATCTTGGTGAGAACTATATGACACTGAACGAGTCCAAATCAAAGGTTATGGTATTCCGCAATGGTGGTAAACCCTCAAGAGAAGATATATGGTACTGGAATGGTAAACCTCTGATGGTAAGAATAAGATATGATTACTTGGGATACCCTCTGGTCAGTACAACTAAAACCACTCAAGCCGCAAACTTTTTCAAAGGAAAAGCACTCGCGGCAATAAATGGTACAACCCCAATATTGGCAGAATCAAAAATTAATTCATTAAACTCTGCAATGAAACTGTTTGATTCTATTGTGATGGCTGTTTTGATGTATGCTGCTCCAATTTGGGCAACAGAGTATAAAGATTTATTAGACCATATACAAGATACATTTATTCGTAGGTTCTTGAATTTGCCTAGATATACACCAGGATACATAATAAGACCAGAAACAGGCCGCGTCTCATTAATAATAACAGCTCTGAAATTGACCTTGATATATTGGCTGAGGGTGCTGAGTATGGATACAAATAGATTGCCTCGAATATGTTTAAATAGAATGAGGCAAATATCCTGTGCTACAGGTGCGCCCATCGGGTTTATAAAACAATTAAGCAATTTACTCAATAATAACGGATCCTCGTGGCTTACTTATTGTAATGATCCTGATTCACTAAGGAATGCGATCCCAGGAATATTAAGAACTGCGATAGAGCAAACAATACAAAATGACTTAACAAGAATAACCCAATCAAAGTTATATACCCACTATAGAGATATATATACAACGTTTACCACCGAAGAATATTTCTTAAGTGAAATACCTTTTCCTGTCATCAGATTAATCGCACAATTTAGAACCCTTTCAATTTTTTTCAGAGAACACCATCTGATTTTATTGAGGCGTGAAGACCTGGAATGCACTTTCTGTGGATCAGGAATAACAACGTAGATGTTGCACTACTTATTTGACTGTGCTGCTCTGTCTGAGGAAAGACGAAAACTAAATGATAAAACGGGGCAACTTTGTCCTTCATTTCCTGCACTAATTAATGAAATATCAAAAAATAGGTATATAGCGATGGCGATATTTGGATTCCACAAGACTATATCCCGGAAAAAGGCCACACAGTGTTCTCTCCATCCATTGTGAACTGGCGAATCCTGTATATGGCGAGAGGCCCTAAATAAAGGCTTTTTGTTGTTGTTGTTGTAATTGTAAGTATTTATACTGTCCTCAAACCTTATACCCATAGTTTATTTAAAGTACCCTTTACAGGAGGTCATCTTCAGTTTCGGTATAAAAGGAAAACAGCCAAATGCAATATTACAGCAGTATTTATTATTATTTATTATTAAACTAGCGAAACCGCTGGGTGGGTTCACCACTGATTTAACCTATATAAGTCAGTAAATATTATTTCTGGTTGAAGTAGTAACGCTCTAAAGATTGCTGCTATGCATTTAAAACTAAAGAGGTAAAGTGGAGTCAGATTTTTGAATATGCATCTTTGTTGAATATATATATTCTTTCTTGCATATTCAATATTTAAAAATTAATATATTTGCAATTTTTTGACAATTGACGCCGAAAAATAATAATAAAATAACCAATAAAACAAATACAAATATATACATGGTTAGCAATTAAGGATATTTTAATCAAGAGAGAAAATCATGGATATATATAAATAATTCCCTAAATTTTAAAAATGAGTCCTTCCTGCTTATAAATATGAAAATCCCTGTATTCAATGTCTTTCCGCTTTCTGTAGATCTGAAAGATTGGACATTCAATAAGCAGGTGACTCGGTGACAGCGGTATGATATATTAAACTAGCGAAACCGCTGGGTGGGTTCACCACTTATTTCACCTATATAAGTCAGTAAATATTATTTCTGGTTGAAGTAATAACGCTCTAAAGATTGCTGCTATGCATTTAAAACTAAAGAGGTAAAGTGGAGTCAGATTCTCGAAGAGTCAACTTGGAGTATTTGATCCGCGACCACTTCCCTTGTCCACTTAAATTACCCTTTAAGTGTCCAGTTGTCACCGCCGTGATCGTCTAGTGGTTAGGACATTGCGTTGTGGCCGCAATAACCCAGGTTCGAATCCTGGTCACGGCACCTTTTTTTGCCAACTGTATTAGCCAATATATTTATATATATATATTAAATTTAAGCAGAAAATCATCTCTCATTTCCTTTATATATTTTTTTTTTTCTATTATTTTTTCACACACATATATATATATAGAAGCATAGGGCGCCTCTCCCGTCAAAATAAACGTCAAAAAGCTGACGCCATCTATTGACCGTCGCCGCAACTAGCGGCCTCGGTCGGTGACAAATCTGGTGTTGTGGCTTTGACACCGACCCGAGTCTGTTAGGTGCGGCGACGGTCAAAACGGTCAGTGTGAAAACTATATAATAAATTATGTGTAAGAAGTAAAGATTTTTTTCTCTCTCTCTCTATTAAATAATAACAATTTACAAATTTTATAATTTGAATTTAAATAATCAAAGTAATAAAGATAATTTTAATACAAACTAAACTATAAAACTAAACAACTATATATATATATATATATATATATATATATATATATATATATATATATATATATATATTAATAAAAAGACATCTCCTAATCGTCATTTGAAAGTTGCTGATGACTGGCGCCATCTATCGGAATAAATATCAACTATTTGTTGATTTTGTATTATTCCAGAATTGGCTAAATACCCATTCTTTATAGATGGCGCCAGCCATCAGCAACTTTCAGTTGCACGATAAGGAGATGTATTTTTCTTAATTTATCCACCATTTCCCAGTACAATTTCACATTTGTACTTTTTTCACATATATTTATATTTATCTTTAAATATCAAATAGGTAAGAGAGTGGCTATAGAAAACTTACCGTTCCTTCCCCCCCCCCCCCCCCCCCCCCCAACAGTGCACTTCTCCTTTTTAGAATTTATGTATTGTACGGGAAGAGAGAGTATATTAAGAAAATACACAAAATGGGTTATGTGGATAAAATTGCTTTTTATTAATAAATACTATCAGGATTGTGTTACCATTTCTATATAGCATAATATCTAAATACTATCTTAAAAATGCCTAGGTATATTTTTAAAGGCAAACGTTAATAATGCATTTAGCATAGAAAAATGTGAATTTTCAAATTTAATTTAGTTTCAGCAATGAAACCAAAGGAGTGTGTATTATTTTGCGAATAACATCATATTCTCTATGGTATATCCTTTTTTTTTCAATATTAATTCAGATTTTTGCCATTTATTTTTTACTTATCCCTAGTACACGTGGTACAGGCCATGATATTGATGGTGGGTAGAAGTTGGCGACTTCTTTTACTGTAATTACACCACATGTCTACACATGTGAATAGCAGTTCGACATTGCCCTTACAAATGTGCCAAAGCTCTGTTGGTTACTTGCACTCGCTAGTGGGGTTGGACTTCTGAAAGAATTGGGGGCCATTGGAGCATTTTTCAAAAATCAGAACAAAGTGCCAATGCGGGAATCGAACTCGGATCATAACGGTCGAAAACCAACGGTGTATACTATCCTTCTACCGACCCCCATTTGTCATTTATAAATCGAGAAATATTCGAAACTATTATAGACGCGTATGATTATTTTGAAAATTAAACAATTTATATTGCATATCAATATTCTATTGCAGTAAGGACAGTAGAAATTGTTTAATTTTTAAAAGAACCATACGCGTCTATAATAGTTTCCAATATTCATAACAGATGGCGCGCTGATGCTTTATAAATGAAGAAATGTTAGAGAAATTTTATCAAAAATTAGGCAGATATCAGAATTTAGAAAATTTATCTTCATACACGGTTATTATGCAGCGTAACTGTGCGGACGTGTTTTGCTTCGCTCGTCTCGTTAAGCCAAGTACTTTTTCATTTCTCTTTTAAATTAATATTACCTTATATATCTTTCTGTCCTAAATTATTTATATCATTAGTATTAATATCACTCCAATAAGATTTTACTTCCCCCCCCCCTTTTTTTCTTTTTGGACAGAATATATGGATTGTATTTTTAAATCGATAGATTATAAATTCGATGAAATATTAATAAATTTTAATAACAAATTTGAAACTAATCAAATAAATCTAACACAAAATGATATAACTTACTTATCTTCAATGATTAACCAAGAAAAATATGGAATTGAATTTATATCTGAGCTAAATAAACAATATACAATAGATATTTTGACCGACACAATAGAAAAGGATATAGATAATAAACTAGATAAAGGTCCTAAAGAGATTCCGAGACAGACACCTTTCTATGCTCGAGTTGTGCGACAGGAAGCAGAACTAATTAAAATAAAACAGCAGTCATTCAAAGATGAATCTACTTTGATTGTGACTTTAAATGATGGTGTACCAAATTCTGATGCACTTCAAAAAATATCTAAAAATATTAAAAATATCAGAGAAAAAGGTAAAAAATATTATGATTAATAGAATTATAAACGCTAAAAAGTCTGTAATTATGAAGGTTACAAACCAAACTGATAATAAAATACTACTGGATGAATTAAACAAATCGGAAGATTTCAAATTGATTAGTAAAATTTACATACCGACACTAAGAGATCCAACTATAGTAGTCAGAAACTTATCCAAAATTACTGATACGGCGAACTTCGATCAAACCATATTGAGAATGAATTCTGATCTAGAAAATTTGGAAAATGAAATAAAAGTTATTTTCATAATGAGATCTAACTCTCCATATCACAATATAGTATTAAGAGTAACTCCTAAAGTTTACCAAATTTTAATAAAAATGGGTAATGAAATATACACCGATTTTGAGTGATGTTCTATACAAGACAGAATATTTGTGCCAAAATTGTTTTGAATTTAATCCGATCCACAAAACAAAAGACTGCCAAAACATTAAAATATGCGGTGTAAAATATGTGGTGATTTTAAAAATACTTTGAATAATTGCATTGAAGATGAGAAATATCCATTACCTACTATAGAAACTATGTTGGGAAATCTAGGAGGAAACAAGATTTTTACCAAATTGGATCTCTCCTCCGCATATCATCAAATTGAAATGGATGAAGCATCAAAAAATCTGCTAGTGGTATCTACCCATAGAGGACTTTACCGATATAATAGATTGCCTTTTGGCATCAGTCCAGCTTCAGCCATTTTCCAGAGGTGTATGGACAGCCTTTTTCATGATGTTCCCAACACGGTGATATACTTAGATGATATTTTCATTGGTTCTAAAGATGAACAAGAACATTACAGAATTCTAAAAATGATCTTCGATAAATTGAAAGAGCTAAATTTCACCCTTAATAAAGAAAAATGCTTATTTTTAAAAAAAGACATTTGTTTTCTAGGTCATATTATAAATGAAGATGGTGTTAGACCAGATTCAAAGAAATTGGAAGCATTAGAAAGGTGTAAAAAGCCTTTCGACAAAACATCATTGAAGAGTTTTCTAGGGATGTTGAGCTTCTATTCAAAATACATACCTAATATGTCAACCTTGGCTGGTCCTCTTTATCAACTCCTAAAGAAGGACAATCGTTGGAAATGGTCTAGCCAATGCGAAAAGGCATTTCTAAATTTGAAGTTAACTCTATTAAATTCCCAGGCGCTTATTCACTATTCAATGAAGCTTCCATTAACTTTAACCTGCGATGCATCTGCCTATGGCATAAGTGGGGTCTTGTGTCATATAGTGGAAGGGGAAGAGAAGCCAATCACCTTTGTTTCCAGAACATTGTCAAGTGCAGAAGTCAAATACTCTCAGACTGAGAAAGAAGCACTTGCTATTGTGTTTGCAACTTCCAAACTGAGACAATACTTGTTTGGGAGAAAATTTGTGTTAAAGAGTGATCATAAAGCTTTAACGACTGTTTTTGGAAACAAAAGACTTCTTCCGCCTTTAATTGCAAATCGCTTGCATAGGTGGGCTTTAGAGTTGTCTAATTTCGATTTCGATATTAGATATACAAATAAAGATACCATGCTCTGTGCGGATGCATTTTCAAGACTTCCACTTGAGGAAATAAATTCAAAGGAAGACAACATTGATTTGGTGACACATGATATATCATTTTTAAATGTAACTCCATTGGACCACCTCATTATTGAAGAAGAAACCAATAAAGATCCGGTTTTAAATAAGCTCAAGGAATATCTATTAGAAGACCCTCAGTTAGCAAAAAAGGATGAAATAATGAAACCATTCCTTTCAAAATTGGAAAATTTTTCTGTACTGCAGGGATGCATTTTTGTTGATTCTAGGGCAGTGATTCCAAGAACCTGTCAAGATCAAATGTTGAAGTTACTTCATCAAAGTCATATAGGAATCAATCGCATGAAATCTCTAGCCAGATCTTCGGTTTGGTGGCCAAAAATGAATAGTCAAATTGAAGAGTTTGTGAAGGAATGTTCTCCCTGTATGCATCATCAGACAGCTCCTCCTGCTGAGAACACACCTTGGCCCAGGACTAACCAACCGTGGCAGCGAGTTCATGTTGACCATTTCTATTTCAGAGGTGATTGTTATTTATTAGTAGTAGATGCAAATTCAAATTGGATTGAAGTATTCCCAGTTAGAGGTACTACTTCGCAAGAAAATATTAAGCTTCTACGGGAGTGTTTCGCCAGGTATGGATTACCGCAATGCTTAGTGTCTGACAATGGCCCCCCCCTTCAATTCGATTGAATTTAAGGAGTTCTTACGGAAAAATAATGTATACCACTTAACCTCGCCAGCATATAATCCCTCGTCTAACGGAATTGCTGAAGTTTCGGTAAGAATAATAAAAAAATCTCTGGAAAAGTCGTTAGAAGAATCTCCAAACTCAAATATGGACTGTATTTTACAAAATGTTCTGTTTAATTATAGAAATACGCCTACCTCTTTAGATAAGCCTCCTGTAGAACGTCTCCTAAGTTATGTGCCTAGAACATTTGTAAATTGCTTGAACTCTGAATTTATCCAGAAGACTTTTGGGAGAAATGAGTGTGGAAGGCGACATTTTCAAGTTGGAGATAAAGTGCTGTTTACAAGAGTAATACAAAATAGGCGCAAATGGTTCAAGGCCCAGGTGATACGACGACTAGGTTACAATGTTTATCTAGTAAAGAACCTAAAAGGCACATTTAAAGTGCATGTCAATCAGATGAGGACAGGTTCAGATACCAAATATGCTGAAGATTCTGATTGGACCTTGGACAACGCTGGAGCAGGACCTCACCGACTGGAACAAGACCCTCAAATTTCCACATCACCTCCGCCTAGGAGATCTACCCGACCTCGATGCCCTCCTTGCCGGTTTTCTCCAACTATGAACAATATAAGGAAGGAGGAATGATCTGTGATATATTATTACTCTACTCTGTATCATTTATCATCATCTTGTAAACAACGAGATACGTGCAATAGAATGTGCACGAGTGTAAGAATTGTATATAGAATAAAATAATCATAGTAGCTTAAAAATAGTGTATCTTTTATTTATCTTTATATATATATAAAGTGCGATTTCTTACAAAATAATTTTCACCATTAATATTTAACAATTAATAGAAACGTATCAAATTCCTGATGATATAATAATTAGAAAACAGCCTTACTCTCAAATTTGACAATTTTGTTATTGCCACGTGGAAAATTAGGGAAGACAACTTCTTCAAGGTCTTCTCGGCGGTCTTTAGTTTGTCTTCCCTAACTTACCAGGCATCTCCACCAAAATGCCACGTGGAAAATTAGGGAACACAAAAACTCAGGAGGAGGCAACAATTTATTTCAGGCAAGGACAAACTAAGCATAGTAAACAAAAGATAAGCCTCGAGGGAAATTTACTTAGTAGCAAGATAAAAACATAAAAATGACCACTCTGTTAATAAAAATGATAAAATAAATATATACTTTGTTACAATATTTTTTAGCAAATATCAGCGACACCATGAAACCTAATAGCTCCTCCTTGCATTGAAATTCATAGTCTTATCGCGTTTTAAAAGTAATTTTTGACCTACTGAATTACTCATGAATGATTATGCTCATTTAAGTATAAAAAAAACCCCAAGCTTCCAATATTATTTAGAAGTGTTCAAATTTCTCTCAGCAAAACCCGGCGTTGCCCAGGTCATTCGGCTAGTCTTTTTAATAAAAATCAGTGACACCTTCAAACTTTCTAATAATTCGTCATTGCATTGAAATACTCAGTATTCTCGCGTTTTAAAAGTAATTTTTAACATGCTGATTCTCGCTTATGAAGGATTCTGCTCATTTATGTAAACCCAAGTTTCTAATCCTATCTAGAAGTGTTTCCTCACTTCTCATCGGATAAATAATTCTATAAGATATTTTTGAATTTTGTTTTACTTTGATTGTTTTAAAATTAAAATGGATACATTTCCTCTCTCCATCGGTGGCGGAGTCTTTCCCGCGGTGGGCGCCACCAATGATGACTATATATTTTATATATTTTTATATTTATCAATTATTTTTATATTTATATCTACTTATTCGTATATTTATCAATATATAAACTTATTCATTAATATATATATATATTTATTTATTCCGTATTTAATTAGTGTTTGAGTTATAAATTTTTATAATAGCAATATGTTTCATAAAATAAAATACACAATAGAGAAATGTTCCCTAACTTCATACTGAACAGATGATAAGGTCAAACTTCGTATTATCTTATCAGTCATAGTATTCTATATTTCCTTTTTTTTTCAAATATCACCACATGCAATAAGGTTGTTTCGCAAATTTTTCATTTTATGGTTAAGTGATATTCCTTTTTTAAAGTAACAGTAAATATTTGTCAAAAACAGTCCTTGGAAAAAAGGTAAAAGCATTTTTATTTTAGAATTCCTGGAAGGAGGTTAACATTTAATGGTTTGACCTTTTATGGTAAAGGTGCTGCCATCTATCTTCACACTTAATAACTATTTTTTTTTTAAATACGAGAAAAATAACTCAAATAATGTAAATGCATATATATCACAAATTTAATATATATTTTTTTTATAAGATTTTGGAAAACATATTAATCAATAATCAATTTCGAAATTATTTTCAACTAGGGTGTTATATATATATATATATAAACGCAAAACGGTCTTTTTATTCAAACACTCCTAAATTTTACAGGGAAACGTTGTTAGGGGGGGAGGGGATAACACTTGTTAAAAATCTACATCGAGCCATAATTTGTATATATAGAACTTTGCTTCGTTAAGGATGTCATTGATGGCGTCATCATCATCATTCATGATAAAATTCATAGGGTCAAAGACGTAATTTCTCTTTAGAGCACAGCATTTCAAAATAGCGTCGTTTAAAATCGGCTGTATAATTGTGCAGTCAAGATATCGATGTTGTAAATCAGGCGATCCATTGCACGCAGGGCAGCTATTCTTGGAAAAACGCCGTGGGTAAGGGAGGGCTCGGAGTTTAAGTCGCCAGGCGATGTCATCGTATATGTTCTTTTTCTTGTGCCAAGAGGGCGCGCGGTCGATTAGCCATCTTTCAACTTTATTGTTGGCGTAGTTCAGATCAAGATTCGTCACAAAGATTGTGTTTCGCAGCGCCATGCTCTTCAATCTAATGAAGGGCTTATTGAAGTTATTAGAGACGATAGGTAGGTGTATACACGAACGGTTGTTGTGGGGAAGAAATTTCGTCGTTTTCATTTTTTCATAAAAGTTCGATATATTCGTGAAATCATTCATCAGTTTTCTGGTTGAGTGGGAGAAGAGTTCGTTAATTGGACGCATATTATCGTTATTATCAATAAAATCCTTCATTCTTTTGAGTTTTCTTACGCTAAAAAGAGCTGGATTTTCGAGGCGTAGATCGTTTAGGAAGCGGCATTTGTGTATAGTAAGGTATAGGTAGTCCGTACGCGACATTTTCGTAAAATCAATGTGGAACGATGGCGCGATATTCTTTACGCATTGTAAAATTTGCTTATTCCGCGGCGACGAGATATTGTAGAGATCGTAATTAAAAATATTCAAATAGTTCGTAGCATTTTTATTTTCAAAAAGAAAGTCGTTTTCATTTTGGTAACCGTTAGCGTTTTTCTGAATTCTCTTAAGGACGAAAAGATCGCGTTGCGTGGAGAGGTGTAGAAGGCCAAGTCCTCCATTCGCGATCGGCAGACAGTTTATTTGGAGACCAGTCCATGTTTTCGAGAGGTAGAGCGCAGAGTCGATTTCTCTTTGTAGGTCGTTTAAAATTGAATCGTTCGGGAGAACGGCGTTGATTGTAAAAGTAAATTTAGGGATAAAATACGTGTTTAAATACTGTGCTTTAGAAAGGAGAGAAAGAGATAAAATTTTGTCTTTTGCAATTAAGAGATGTTGTAAGACGTTCGTTTGAAACGAATTTAATTGCGATTTGAAAGGCGTAATACTATTTTCGAAAATTAGGCCAAGTATCCGAATTTGATTGTTGTTCATTTTAAAGCCACACGGCGCATCGGTCCTTTCTCTCCAACTTCCGCACCACAGGCCAGTGCTCTTGGCAAAGTTAACCCTTATTCTAGAAACAGTTTGAAATCGCATGAAACAGTCGTATATTACATTAAAATCTCGATCGTTTTTAATTAAAAAGATAAAATCGTCTGCGTATGCGCGAAGTAACGTGGTTGGGTCGAGTGAATCCTTCAAATTGTAAATAAGTCCGGTAGTTGCGATTGAAAAAAGTAACGCAGATAGTCCACAGCCTTGCCTCACTCCAGTTTCAACGCTAAAAACAGACGTGGTTTCATTATTTACATTTATTTTCGCTTCGTTTTCGTTAAATATTATGTTAATGCATTGTATAAAGATTTCTGGCACCTTCATACGCCGCAGCGTCGCGAGGATAAAATTTCTATTGATTAAGTCAAATGCCTTTTCGAGATCAAGGGCGACGAGAGCGAGAGGCGTTTCGAGCAAGTTGGCTCTGTAGATGTTATTCTCAATCTCTGGTATTATGTCGAAAATGGAACGCCCAGGGACCGCATATTTTTGTTCACTCGGTACTAAGCTGGAGGCGTAGGGCTTAATCTTGCTTAGGAGTATTTTGGATAAAATTTTATAATCGGCGTTCATCGAGGTAATGGGGCGAAAGTCTCGGATGGTTGTCGGTCGCGCGTTTTTCGGTAAAAGTAAAATGATGCCTCTCCTCATGTAGTCGGGTAGGACGCCAACCTCTTTCGCGCGATCAAAAACGTTGAATAATAAGTTAACGGTGGCATGTGCAAATTTCTTGTAGAATTCGGCTGGTAAATTGTCGTCGCCTGTCATTTTACGATTTGGCAAGTTTTTAATGGCCTCTAGTATATCTTCATTCGTAATAAAGGGTTCGTTATTCATATTAAAATCAATAACGTTTTCAGGGATAGCGTTGACATAGGATAAAATCTCGTTTTGGTTCACTCCTACGTCAGGCTTGCTCCTTTCGCGAAAGTAATCATATATGTAGTTTGCTATTATTCGCGTGCCGTGCAGGAGAATACCATTATCATCGTAGATGGAGGTTATTGCAGACCTTCGGCGAGGCAGACACTGTGGGAGGCTCGCGCAAGATGCGATTCTATATGCAAGCACTTTCAGGCATCTCCATTTCGATTCAGGTTTAAGGTTGGTATAGTTTGAGAGGAATAAATCGTTTTCATAGTTAAAAATAGTTTCAAAGACGAGCGAGTTGTAAAAGTTTCTGTTAATGAAATACAAGCATTCGGTACGACAATCCAAGTGTAAATTAGCTATGATGGCGTCATGGTCCGAGATGAGGTAAGGGGCAACAAGGCATTCATAAAAGAGGCTAAATAAATTCGATGAACAAAAAATATAGTCGATTCGATCTTTCGTTTGGTAGTTCCCTCTTGTGATTTCATGCGTGGTTCCAATTTCATTTGGGTTTAACATCCTAAATATATCGATGAGATTATGGAATCTAGTAAAGTTTTCTAATTCGGTTAGTTTCGTTCTGGCTTCTGTTCGACCTGGTTTTTCTCTTACATTAAGGTCGCCGAGTATTATAATTGAGATGTCTCTCGGGAAGGTAGACAGGTATAGATCGATGAGTTCAAAGTCTTTTTTCAGGTCTACAGGTGTATGAGATAAATGAACGTTGATGATGACGACAAGTTTTTCTCGTAAGTTCGTTTCGATCGCACATATCTTTCCATCTTTTAAAATCGTAAAATTCGAACATAAAATAGAACGTCTAAAGAGTATAAGCTGTCCGCTACCATGGTTGTTTGATTTATTCTCGTGAACGTTGTATAGTCGAACAAAATGTTTTCGAGATAGAGTTTCTACGTTGGTCTCTTGTATAGCGATGATATCGACGTCTTGTTTATGGATCCAATCTTGCAAGTAAGTTATTCTTTCATTATTTGCAATACCGCAGGTGTTGATCGTCGCAATTTTCAATGTGGTATTAAAAGGTGGCTCATGAGAGTCCATCTTTTCAAAATTTAAATATATGAAAAAAAGGGGAAAAAAAGGAAAAGATAAAATAAAATAAAAAGAGAAGTGAGAATAAATGTAAGTAAAAATAAATAAGAAATGTAAAAGATTAACAAAGTTAGAACGAAATAAAAACTACTTAAAATAATAAAAGAGATAAAGAAAAAAATTAAATACAGAATAGTAGTAATAAAAATAAGATTCGATTATGCTAAGCATGGGTGAAAAAATTAAAATTAAAGTTCAGTTATGCTAAGCAGAGGTAAGTAAAGCGACAAAGATTCAATATAGACATTAAAATCTGAAGAAGATAAAAGTCAAACGTAGGACGATAGTAGCAAAGGGGCAATGACAGGAGATTCGACATTAGGCATAAATATCGTCGAGGACGTTCAGTATACGTTTCGTTTTGTCAAGTTTATCTCTTAGCTTTCTCCTCTCATCGCTGTTCAGAGAGTCAATATTCTTATGCCGCTTTTTCAACCTCTTATATAGGTCCATCATATCTGTTTGTAGGTTTGGGTGCATCTGGAGCCGCCGTTCAACTTTTTTTCTCCTTGAGACTCCAGGTCCCTTAAATATTGTACTAACAATTTTTTCAATTTCCGGTTCTGATTCAGTGTCGAATTCCGAGTCCACCTCCAACAACTGTGATGATGCGACGGACACAGAAGAGCGTGTCGACATGGCGTCATCGTCCCTTTCGGCCGTAGCCCTTTTTATTTTTAAAGATTCCTCACAAGGCAACTCAGCCAAGATATTCCCTACACGGTTGTTTTGGCTTTCTTGGGGCTCGCCAGTTTCGGCCATAGGTTCCTCATCCTGCTGGATGGGTTTCGGTCTTTTGCCAGGTTCTGGAGCGTTTGTTTGAACAGTTTCCTCATCCGAGGATTCCCTCAGGCTTCTCTTGTTGCCTTTCGCCTTTTCGGGTGTCGTTTCTTGCTCCGTTTCCCCGTCATCAGTTGGCTCATGCATAGGGGGAGGGACCACCTGGTTCAGGGCTTCTGCGAAGGTCTTAGTGACTCTTGCTCCAATCGAGGGGTCAAAGGGACATTTGCTTCTTATGTGTCCATGACGCCGGCACCTGTTGCAGATTACATCCTCTCCGATAAATATTTTAAACAGGTTTTCCATATATGGGATGGTGATTATGGCCGGCATTGCTGTTTTTTCGTTACACTTGAAGAGAATTTCCCTCCTTAGTGAGGAGAGGTGCTTCAGCAGAGGGTTTTCAGTTGGGAAGGGGAGAGGTCGGACACTTAACAAATGGCCATAGGGCTCGAGAGCCTTCTTTATGTCTTGGTCTTGAATGAAGGCCAAAACTCCGGAGAGGATGTACTTTTTGGCTGTTCTGAAGAGAGGTGTTGGGAACACCGTCCTCTCTTTAACTTTAAAGCCTTCGTTAATCAGTCTTTCTGCCTGGTCATTATTGGCCACCGACACAATGGCCTGGCCATTTATTTTCCCCACCGAGTGGATGCTGTCGAAGCCGATAACGGCTGCAATTCCCAACAGGTGGTCTTCCGCCGTGGCGTCTGGGAGAGGTTCAAACTGAATAGTCGACTTGATGTTCTTACTCCTTTTTTCAAAGGTTACCTTCCTCTTTTCCTGAATATTTTTTCTTTCTTCAGAGGTAATTTGCATCCTCTGGAAATGCAGATTTTCAGATTGTTTTTCGTTTGGTTTGGTGTATGCAGATTTAGTTTTCACAGCTTGTGATGATGATGATGGTAACGATAATGAGTGAGCGTCCAATGAGCTTACAGATGGAGGTGATGACGCAACGACCGACTCGGCCGTTGCCATGACAATGAGGCAAAGTTACAACTTGTAACTTTGCAAACTTATGAAAAAAATAAAATAAACAAAAATTTCAAACTGGGCGAAAAAACCCAAAAGATGATTCTAAATGAAGCCTCTCTTAAGGCGATTCAGATGATATGGATTCGGTAAAGCAAAAAGGGCGGTCAGCCAAATGAAAGACGAAATACGAGGAGCTCGCGCGACGCGTGGCCGCACGGCTATATATATATATATATATATATATATATATATATATAATTAAAACAAAGTAGGCATATCCTGATCAGGAGCACATGTGCTTTTCAGAAGGCAGAGCGCCATCTGGTGGAACAGAAATATCAACACCTGACCCACTTATTTTTTATTTTTCTCTATTGTTTTTTCATATATATATATGTAATATTGTTGCAAATGTCGATGTATGGATAAGCTGGCAGTCGTGTACGTGAGGCGAGTGTTGATGATCTTCCCACACGCGGACAAGAAGCAGAGGCAGAGCTAGATGTTAGCACCGAGAGTGGTCGGGGACAGCCCACGGGACAGAGGTAGAGGCCGTGACACAAACTTGGATGCTTATCCCCGAGACATGGAGAGCGAGTGTCTGTGTGAGACAGAAGCCCTATGTCGATGGCCACACCCTAGAACCATCTGCTGACCTCCTGCTAAAATCTGTCCTGTTTACAGGGGTTGTCTATAAAGAGTCCCTGGTGGCTTCACATGGGCTGGGCATTGCCATTTTCCTCCTCTCTCCCCAGCTGTCCCTAGCTGACCGCTCTTTGGATTTTTATTTAGACGTCGCCATTTTTAGTTTAAATACAAATAAGGGTGTACAGGTTATATTAATAAAGATATAGCATATATAGAAAATATGGGGGTGGTAGCAAATAGAAACTATACATTTTAATAGAAGGTAGGATATTTTAAGGCATCGGCTCTAACTAATTGGGAGATATGTGGCATATACTAAAAGTGTCATTATTATACAGTTTTAAAATATACGATATATATATATAATATTCAAATATTTATTTTTAAAAAATTAATAGACTAATTTTACATTACAAAAGTGTTAAATACACTGTATAGAAATATAAAACAAAAGTTTTAATATATAAATAGTTATAAAACGAAGAAAAATTTTTTTCGACGCGTGAAGCCCGAAAGCTCGTAGCCCATCTATATTTAAAAAAAAAAAATTTTTCTTCGTTTTATAACTATTTACAATTCTATAAGAGAAATTTTCATGATTCATGTTAGTTTTAATATATGTATTTAAAATATATATATAAATATTTTGTAAATTGTATTTTTTTTTCTGAATGGTAAATTAATACCTATCTATAGCGCCCCCTTTTGGGACTCACCAAAATAGAGTGCTATAAAAAGGGGGTGCTATAGACAGATCACTTTTAATGTAAAATGTTTCAAGTTTAATTTTTAAAATCGGGCGCTATTTAGAGGGGGTGCTATAGACAAGTTTAGCTGTATTTTGTGTATTTTTTAAATTTAAATCTGTAATATAAAATATTTTAAAGATAGTTTTTGTTTTAGATTCTTATATTAACGCGTCATCTGTTTTTTATGCACCACAATAATATTGTATTTCAAAAATACTTGTAAATTGCGGAAGAGCAATCTTCGAAGCATATTGTATATTTATAATTGTAAGTATTTATACTGTCCTCAAACCTTATACCCATAGTTTATTTAAAGTACCCTTTACAGGAGGTCATCTTCAGTTTCGGTATAAAAGGAAAACAGCCAAATGCAATATTACAGCAGTATTTATTTATTATCAAATCAGACGCGATATCCCCACAAGGAATGCTTGTGTCAAGCAAGAACACCAAAATCAGAGAAATATTTCACAGAAACAATTGGCGCCGAAAAAAAATAATAAAATAACCAATAAAACAAATACAAATATATACATGGTTAGCAATTAAGGATTTTTTAATCAAGAGAGAAAATCATGGATATATATAAATAATTCCCTAAATTTTAAAAATGAGTCCTTCCTGCTTATAAATATAAAAATCCCTGTATTTAATGTCTTTCCGCTTTCTGTAGATCTGAAAGATTGGACATTCAATAAGCAGGTGACTCGGTGACAGCGGTATGATATATTAAACTAGCGAAACCGCTGGGTGGGTTCACCACTTATTTCACCTATATAAGTCAGTAAATATTATTTCTGATTGAAGTAATAACGCTCTAAATATTGCTGCTATGCATTTAAAACTAAAGAGGTAAAGTGGAGTCAGATTCTTGAAGAGTCAACTTGGAGTATTTGATCAGGCGACCACTTTCCTTGTCCACTTAAATTATCCTTTAAGTGTCCAGTTGTCACCGCCGTGATCGTCTAGTGGTTAGGACATTGCGTTGTGGCCGCAATAACCCAGGTTCGAATCCTGGTCACGGCACCTTTTTTTGTCAAATATATATTAGCAAACTATTATAGATTCTATTGAAAATTAAACAATTTATACTGCTCTTACTGCAATGAAAAAAATATTGAGAGGGCCTGACTCATCAAAAGCCAGCGGTATGGTAGATTAAACTGACGAAACCGCTGGGAGGGTTCACCACTGATGATCCAGGCCCTCCCACTAATTTTTCCATCGCAGTAAGGACAGTAGATTTTTTTTTTAATTTCAAAACAATCATACGCGTCTATAAAAGTTTTAAATTTCTCTATTTAAAAATGACAAATATCTGAAAAATAAATATTATTGAAAAAAAAACTATATACAATAGAGTATGATGTTATCTTTAAATATTGAATATGAAAGAATGGTTATATTATATATATATTAAATAACTTTGATGTTATTTACTTGTGAGATTTGATATGCGAGTGATTTAGGGTATTGTTTTGCGTCCGTAAGCATTTTGGTACTGGTTCTGGTTTGTAGTCGTGTCATCTTAAAATATTAATAAACACAGTTTTAATCACAATTTTCTTTGATTAATATGATAACATAATTGATCTGATGAAACTAATCAGGACAGAAATACCTGACTCAAGACGAGTATAATAAAGAAAACTGAAGATTTTGTGTATTTACATATGAAAAAAACAATAGAAAAAATAAAAAAAATAAAAGTTCAGGTGTTGATATTAAAAATAAAAAAGGCATATCATGACCAGGAGCACATGTGCTTTTCAGAAGGCAAAGCGCCATTTGGTGGAACAGAAATCAACTAATAATTGATTTAGCCTGTTCCCTGATATTTGGCCAACCCAATTTCTTGATTGGCGTCTCCACGACGAGCGCCAACAGCGCAAAACGCGTTTGTGGATGGCTTGATTTATCAAGAAATTGGGTTGGCTAAATATCAGGGAACATTCTAAATCAATGAATAGTCGATTTCTGTTCCACCAGATGGCGCTCTGCCTTCTGAAAAGCACATGTGTTCCTGGTCAGGATATGCCTTTTTTATTTTTAGTATTTACATATCTATAGAAAGAGTTGAGCCGGCCAATAGGAAAGAGAGAATATGGTTTTACGAGCTAATAAACAAAGTGGATAATTTTCAAGCCAAACTAACCATCGGGAAACAACAATAAGTATATATAGTTTGAAGCCGCAACATCTGGAGGTCTAATTTACTGAGTAGTGTTTGTTCTAGAATTTATAATTTTAAAATATAATATTATTTTTATATAACATTAAATTTACTCCCAAAAACACACATTTTAAAATATTTTGAATAAAATTCAGCTATGTTCATAGTAGTGTTGAAACACAAGGAAAACATTACATTGGGTAGTGTTATTAAAAGAAAGAAGTTTATATAATTGGAACTTCTGGAGAAAATCTTAAAATAAAAATATTCTCTTTTTTTAGAATTTATGTATTGTACGAGAAGAGAGAGCATATTAAGAAAATACGTGAGTAAAATGATATGTGAATAGAATTGGTTTTAATGAATAAATATTGTCAGGATTGTTACAACCTCTATTTAGCATAATATATAATACAATCTATCATAATGCCTATGTATATTTATTAAAATAAATGATAATAATGCATTTAGCATAGAACAATGTAAGTTTCCAAATTTAATTTAGTTTCAACAATGAATTTGAAAGAAAGTATATCATTTCGCGAATAACATCATATACTATATAGTTTATACTTTTTCAATATTAATTCAGATTTTTGTAATTTATTTTTTACTTATCCCTAGTACTCGTGGTACAGGCCATGATAATGATGGTGGGTAGAAGTAGTCGACTGCTTTTACTGTAAGCGCACCACATGTCTACACATGTGCAAATAAATTCGACTTTGCACTTAAAAATGTGCCAGAGCCCTGTTACTTGCACTCGCTGGTGGTATTGGACTTTTGAAAGAATCTCGGAGCCATTGGAGCATTTTTTTAAATTAAAAAAAATGTTCCCAATGCGGGAATCGAACCCGGGTCGTAGCGGTCGAAAACCAAAAGTGTATACCATCCTTTCACCGACCCCCATTTGTCATTTATAAATAGAGAAATATTCGAAACTATTATAGACGCGTATGATTCTTTTGAAAATTAAACAATATTAATATTCCATTGCAGTAAGGGCAGTAGAAATTGTTTAATTTTCTAAAGAATCATACAGGTCTATAATAGTTTCGAATATTCATAACAAATGGCGCGCTGATGCATCATAAATAGAGAAATGTTAAAGAATTTTCATAAAAAAAATTAGACAGATTCTAGAATTTAGAAATTTTATCTTCATACATGGTTATTATGCAGCGTAACTGCTCCCCTATGCTACATCTGTCAATCTTACATGTAAACATGGGTAATGTTTTTGAAGTCATATTAATTTAAGACAAGTGCGATATTAATATAAAATGTTCAAACTAGGTATTTAAATGCCTAAATATATTCCCTTATCATTCTAATATATTATGGAACAAGGAGAGGTATTAGTGTAAAAACTATCTTTTTACAAATACTTCTAGTTATGGAAAAATAGTACAAATGTGAAATTGTACTGGGATCAGGTGAATAAATTAAGAAAAAACAAAAAGGCATATTATGATCGTTCAACTAAAAGTTACCGACGGCTTGCGCCATCTGTCGGAATAAATATTAAGTATTCGTTGATTTTTAATTATTCCAGAATTTGCCAAATACCCATTCTTGATTAAATGAAAAGGGGAATTTGACCAATTTTGAAATTAATAAAAATCAACCAATAGTTTATATTTATTCCGACAGATGTCGCAAGCCTTTTTATTTTTTCTTACTTCTAATTAGATTTAAAAAACGAAGGTGATAAATGAAGGGATGCAACTTTATTGAAATAAACAGATGTTGATGATATTTGGTATGTCCTCATTTGGTACGATACAAGCAGTTACACGATGAGACATACTGTCATAGGTTTTTTGTTAGAGTTTTTGTGGAATACTAGACCAAGCCCTTTCAAAGTTTTGCCGAAGCTGTTGAAAATTATATGGCTGTGAAAATTGACATCTTTACCTACCGATCATGATGCATCATGCATAATTGGGGAAAGTTCTGAATAACATGCGGGCCAGAGAAAGATGTCTACAATTTGAAGGAAGGCTCCTGAGATATTGAGTGTATGTGGTCGGCAATTATCTTGTTGGAAAATGCCATTATTAGTCTGCTAAAGAAATGGTAATACAAAAGGTTGTAAAGCATCTACAATATATAGCTGAAATGTCATTGTACTTTGAATAAAGTTAAAGGGGTTCTATTTTCATAGCTGATGCCATCCCACACTATGGGCCAGGGATTATTCATTTCCACAATAGAGTCTTGATCTTGAGTCCAAAGACGTCTCTCTTCCTACCACATGAGCCTGTCGCTTCAGTGTCTTGCGGAAAGTGGAATTCTTAATATATTCCAGTGACTAAATAGTTCTGCTTCGATGAGACAGCTATTAATGGTGTTCAGAGATGGTCCTGATTTATTCTGAACATATAGAGTTGCTTAATCTTTGGTACAGTTGATAACCTGTCTGTTACAACCACCCTTCCAATCCTCCTATTCTCTCTCTGTTATTACTCTAGAGCGACCTGAGCCAGGTTTTCCGAAACTTTTCTCTTGCTCTGACCACTTAGACCTAATCCTTATATGAGTACTTTGATAGCAGTAGCCTACTTTCATAGCAATTTATTTAGTCGAAATTCCACCTTTTATGTGACCTACGATTCTACCTCTTGTAAAATCAGTAATTTGCTTGCACGACGCCTTTATTCTTTCTTGTTATTCTAAATATTAAATATGTGATCCTAAGAATAAAAAAAAAACTTGATAAATTTAATTAAAGAAGCACTAGGAGGAGGCTTTTAAAATATCATTTTACGAATAGACAAGGATGTTTTCAATGCACTCAAATTATTGTTACAGTTTCATAAAATTGATCATTTATACGGTTTTATGTCCTATTTAAGTAGGTAAATATTTTGAAAATTTGCTAAAGTGTTTATAGCTATTGAATGTTTTTATAGAGTGTGTAGAATAGTGTGAAATATATAAGTGATGTGAATATAAGAAAAGGGAATTAGAACAATAGACTGACTGTGTTTTGTAAATATATAATTAATCTTTACTAAATTTAAATGTGTGTGATAAATAAATAATTATAATTAAATAATAAATATATAAGTTGTAGTTTATAAAAGATAAACAACACAACATATTTGGCGACGAGGATTTAAAAAATAATAATAATAATTAAATAAGCGTAAAAGAAGATGGCAAATAATTTGACGTCTCCATTACCGTTGAACCTTAATGCTACAGATTTGTATTCCGAGTACAAACATTGGATGAATTCATATTTAATTTATGAATTAGCAAGCGGTGTTTCAACTAAGAAAGATGACGTTAAAAGGGCAACACTTTTGCATTGCCTTGGACCACAAGTCCAAAGAATTTTCTTTAATTTGCCAGAAGAAAAAGATACGTATGAAAAAGCAAAAGAAGCTTTAACTAAATATTTCACACCACAAAAAAATATTGTATCAGAACGATTTAAATTTAGGCAAAGAAAACAAAATACAGATGAAAATATTGATTCATATGTCATTGCCCTAAGAGAATTAGTCAAATCCTGTGAATTTGGAAATTTAGAAGAAGACATGATCAGAGATCAGATAATAGAAAAATGCTATAATAGGCAATTAAAAGAAAAGTTGTTGCAACAAGATAATTTGAATCTTCAAAGAACAATTGAGATATCAAGAATGTTTGAAACAGCCAAAGAAGAATTTAGAGTATTGACAAATGAAGATATGACCTCAATAAATAGAGTAAACTATAAAAATAATTTCCAAGCAGCTAATGAATCAACTGTTAAAGGACAAAAAGCTCATAATGTGTACCATCAAAAAGGAAGCACCTCCAAGGTAAGTGCACCTAATTTGGAAGAATGCTATAGATGTGGTTTAACTACACATCCTCCATATAAATGTGGAGCTAGAAATATGAAATGCACATTTTGTAAAAAGATGGGTCATCTTTATAGAGTTTGTAGAAATAAAAATAAATATAAAAATATTGAAGGAAAGAAAAGAAATATTCAAAATATTTCAGAAAATAATGAAGACTCAGATGAATACACTTTCTTTTTAGGCTCTGATAAAAAAGAAAATATCTATATAGATGGAAAGGAAATAACAATGACTATTGATACAGGTAGTGATACAACATTCATAGGACTTGAAAATTTGAAAAATATTTTTCCTAAGTCTCAAATGCCAACTTTAAATGGTACAGAAAGGAAATTTTATGCCTATGGACAAACTTCACCTCTTCCATGTTGTGGATATTTCTTTGCAGATGTTTCATGGGGTGAAAGGTCTATAAAGGAACAGATTTTTGTGATTGAAGGTAAAGCAGAACCTCTTTTAGGAAAGAAAGCAAGTTTCGAATTAGAAATTATAAAGCGTGGAACAAAAATAAGGAATATTCAACAGGAAGTTATTCCGAAGGATATATATAATTTGATACAAGAAAACATGAACCTTTTTCAAGGTCAAGGAAATGTGAAGGGTTATAGTCAAAAAATAACTCTAAAAGAAAATGTTACTCCTGTAGCTCAGAGATGCAGACATTTTCCATATAAAATGGTAGAAGCCATCAATCAAGAGCTAGACAAAATGATAGAAGATGGCATTATTGAGGAAGTCCATGAAGCTTCTGAATGGATCTCAAACATTGTGGCAGTTCCAAAAAAGGGTACTGAAGAAATCAGACTATGTGTTGATCTGAGAGAAGTGAATAAAGCCATAGTTAGAGAGAGATATCCTATACCAACAGTTGACAATATATTGCAAGCATTGCAGGGAGCAAAAGTTTTTGCTAAACTTGATGCAAAGAAAGGCTTTTGGCAAATTGAACTTGATGAAAAGTCCAGGCCATTGACCACCTTTATTACACCCAGAGGATGCTACAGATTTTGCAAAATTCCTTTTGGACTTTGCAGCGCACCTGAAGCTTTTCAAAAAGCTATGAACTCAATATTGTCTCATTTAGAAGGAGTGTTATGCTACATAGATGATGTGATTGTATATGCGCAATCTATAGAACAATTGGATCAAAGACTGAAAAAAGTATTTGAAAGATTTCAACAAGTTTGACTCAAACTAAACAAAAGTAAATGTAAATTTGCTCTAAATGAATTGGAAATATTAGGCCATATTGTTAGTAAAGATGGAATTAGACCTGATCCAAAGAAAATAGAAAGTGTTCTAAGTTTTTCAAAACCTGAAAATGTAGATTCTCTAAAATCATTTTTAGGTACATGCGGATTTTTAAGAAAATTCATTCCAGACTTTTCAAAGTTAGCCGAACCACTTAATAATTTGACAAGAAAGGACATAAAATGGAAGTGGAGCAAGAAAGAAGAGGACTCATTCAGAAAATTGAAAGAAGCTCTTACAAAAAATCCATGTTTAGCCTATTTTGACATGAATGCACCTACCGAAGTAATTGCTGATGCTAGTCCTGTAGGTTTAGGAGCTGTTTTACTACAAAGACAAAATGATGGAAGCAAAAAGCCAGTGGCCTATGCAAGTAGATCATTGACTAATGTTGAGAGAAGATACTCACAAATAGAGAAAGAAGCTCTTGGGTGTGTGTGGGCTGTTGAGCATTTCAATGACTATTTATGGGGAAATAAATTTGTACTTAAGACAGATCATAAACCATTGATTTATATGCTTAATCCCAAGAAGGCAACAGTCTTGCCACCAAGAATTGAAAGACTTAGTTGGAGACTTCAACCTTATGATTATGAAATAGAGTATCTTAAGGGCAAACAAAATATTGCAGATATATTTTCAAGAAAACCTTTAACAAATATTTCATGTGAAAATATTGTTGATGATTATGTGGAAAAAGTACTTTCCATATTTTCAGAAGAAATGAAGGCAATTTCCCTCAATGATATCAAGAAGCAAAGTGAAGCAGATCCATTTTTCAAATTTCTAACTGAAATAATTCAAACTGGAAATTGGCCATATCAAATTGATGATGATGAACTTAAAATTTTGCACAAATTTAAGGAAGAACTTTCAGTTTATGATAATCTCATTTTAAAAGGAAAGAGAATTGTTATACCAACAGATCTTAGAAGAAATATTTTAGACTTAGCTCATGAAACTCATCAAGGGATTGCTAGAACTAAACAAATTTTAAGAGAAAAATACTATTGGCCCAATATGGACAAAGATATAGAAAGACGTATAAAGAATTGTTACATTTGTGAAGTCAATCAACCTTTAAGGCATGACCAACCTTTAACAACCATACCAATACCTCCTAGACCATGGTATAAAGTAGGAGTAGACTTAGTTGGACCAATTGATTCAAAATATATTTTGACACTTATTGATTATTATTCATCGTTCCCGGAAGCTTCTACCATTTTATATGGAAAATGTCTGCATCTCTGAGCTACAGGAGTAACATTTTCTTTTAGAGTTATTTTTTGACTATAACCCTTCACATTTCCTTGACCTTGAAAAAGGTTCATGTTTTCTTGTATCAAATTATATATATCCTTCGGAATAACTTCCTGTTGAATATTCCTTATTTTTGTTCCACGCTTTACAATTTCTAATTCGAAACTTGCTTTCTTTCCTAAAAGAGGTTCTGCTTTACCTTCAATCACAAAAATCTGTTCCTTTATAGACCTTTCACCCCATGAAACATCTGCAAAGAAATATCCACAACATGGAAGAGGTGAAGTTTGTCCATAGGCATAAAATTTCCTTTCTGTACCATTTAAAGTTGGCATTTGAGACTTAGGAAAAATATTTTTCAAATTTTCAAGTCCTATGAATGTTGTATCACTACCTGTATCAATAGTCATTGTTATTTCCTTTCCATCTATATAGATACTTTCTTTGTTATCAGAGCCTAAAAAGAAAGTGTATTCATCTGAGTCTTCATTATTTTCTGAAATATTTTGAATATTTCTTTTCTTTCCTTCAATATTTTTATATTTATTTTTATTTCTACAAAGGTTGCTTCTTGTTCTGGTAGATACCTTGAAGTACTAGGAAGTTCCATTCTAATTTCTGGAGTCTTAATCAAAGTGGTATTCAAATCAATTCCTTTGTTAAAATCTTGTAAGACATTGGCATGCCTTAAATGCTTTGCATTCCTAATGATAAAGCTACCTGTCTCAGTATTGACTAACTTGAATGAATTTGGAGATATAGTCTCTAGAATGATAAATCTTTGGTTGTCATAATTTGGTGTCAACTTGCTTTTCATTTCAGTGTTTGCGACATAAACAATATTACCTTTCTTGAAGTCATGAGGCAAGGCCTTATTCTTGCTATCAGCATATTTCTTCATTCTTTCTTTATAGACTTGATTATGCTCCATCACTTCTTTCAGATCAACACATAGTCTGATTTCTTCAGTACCCTTTTTTGGAACTGCCACAATGTTTGAGATCCATTCAGAAGCTTCATGGACTTCCTCAAAAATGCCATCTTCTATCATTTTGTCTAGCTCTTGATTGATGGCTTCTACCATTTTATATGGAAAATGTCTGCATCTCTGAGCTACAGGAGTAACATTTTCTTTTAGAGTTATTTTTTGACTATAACCCTTCACATTTCCTTGACCTTGAAAAAGGTTCATGCTTTCTTGTATCAAATTATATATATCCTTCGGAATAACTTCCTGTTGAATATTCCTTATTTTTGTTCCACGCTTTATAATTTCTAATTCGAAACTTGCTTTCTTTCCTAAAAGAGGTTCTGCTTTACCTTCAATCACAAAAATCTGTTCCTTTATAGACCTTTCACCCCATGAAACATCTGCAAAGAAATATCCACAACATGGAAGAGGTGAAGTTTGTCCATAGGCATAAAATTTCCTTTCTGTACCATTTAAAGTTGGCATTTGAGACTTAGGAAAAATCTTGTTACAAAATGTGCATTTCATATTTCTAGCTCCACATTTATATGGAGGATGTGTAGTTAAGCCACATCTATAGCATTCTTCCAAATTAGGTGCACTTACCTTGGAGGTGCTTCCTTTTTGATGGTACACATTATGAGCTTTTGGTCCTTTAACAGTTGATTCATTAGCTGCTTGGAAATTATTTTTATAGTTTACTCTATTTATTGAGGTCATATCTTCATTTGTCAATACTCTAAATTATTCTTTGGCTGTTTCAAACATTCTTGATATCTCAATTGTTCTTTGAAGATTCAAATTATCTTGTTGCAACAACTTTTCTTTTAATTGCCTATTATAGCATTTTTCTATTATCTGATCTCTGATCATGTCTTCTTCTAAATTTCCAAATTCACAGGATTTGACTAATTCTCTTAGGGCAATGACATATGAATCAATATTTTCATCTGTATTTTGTTTTCTTTGCCTAAATTTAAATCGTTCTGATACAATATTTTTTTTTGTGGTGTGAAATATTTAGTTAAAGCTTCTTTTGCTTTTTCATACGTATCTTTTTCTTCTGGCAAATTAAAGAAAATTCTTTGGACTTGTGGTCCAAGGCAATGCAAAAGTGTTGCCCTTTTAACGTCATCTTTCTTTGTTGAAACACCGCTTGCTAATTCATAAATTAAATATGAATTCATCCAATGTTTGTACTCGGAATACAAATCTGTAGCATTAAGGTTCAACGGTAATGGAGACGTCAAATTATTTGCCATCTTCTGTTACGCTTATTTAATTATTATTTTTTAAATCCTCGTCGCCAAATATGTTGTGTTGTTTATCTTTTATAAACTACAACTTATATATTTATTATTTAATTATAATTATTTATTTATCACACACATTTAAATTTAGTAAAGATTAATTATATATTTACAAAACACAGTCAGTGTATTGTTCTTAATTCTATTTTCTTATATTCACATCACTTATATATTTCACACTATTCTACATATTCCTCCCTTGTTTAGTTAGTATCTAATCATGTCCTTAAATCTAGAAGGAACATGTATTTGTCTTCAACTTCTAGTGATGACAGTCTTGTTTTCATTCTCATTATGTGATTCATTTGGGTATAAACAGTCCATATCAGATATAGCAAATATATATTTTGAATCAATTGGTCCAACTAAGTCTACTCCTACTTTATACCATGGTCTAGGAGGTATTGGTATGGTTGTTAAAGGTTGGTCATGCCTTAAAGGTTGATTGACTTCACAAATGTAACAATTCTTTATACGTCTTTCTATATCTTTGTCCATATTGGGCCAATAGTATTTTTCTCTTAAAATTTGTTTAGTTCTAGCAATCCCTTGATGAGTTTCATGAGCTAAGTCTAAAATATTTCTTCTAAGATCTGTTGGTATAACAATTCTCTTTCCTTTTAAAATGAGATTATCATAAACTGAAAGTTCTTCCTTAAATTTGTGCAAAATTTTAAGTTCATCATCATCAATTTGATATGGCCAATTTCCAGTTTGAATTATTTTAGTTAGAAATTTGAAAAATGGATCTGCTTCACTTTGCTTCTTGATATCATTGAGGGAAATTGCCTTCATTTCTTCTGAAAATATGGAAATTACTTTTTCCACATAATCATCAACAATATTTTCACATGAAATATTTGTTAAAGGTTTTCTTGAAAATATATCTGCAATATTTTGTTTGCCCTTAAGATACTCTATTTCATAATCATAAGGTTGAAGTCTCCAACTAAGTCTTTCAATTCTTGGTGGCAAGACTGTTGCCTTCTTGGGATTAAGCATATAAATCAATGGTTTATGATCTGTCTTAAGTACAAATTTATTTCCCCATAAATAGTCATTGAAATGCTCAACAGCCCACACACACCCAAGAGCATAATCAAGCCTATAAAGAAAGAATGAAGAAATATGCTGATAGCAAGAATAAGGCCTTGCCTCATGACTTCAAGAAAGGTAATATTGTTTATGTCGCAAACACTGAAATGAAAAGCAGGTTGACACCAAATTATGACAACCAAAGATTTATCATTCTAGAGACTATATCTCCAAATTCATTCAAGTTAGTCAATACAGAGACAGGTAGCTTTATCATTAGGAATGCAAAGCATTTAAGACATGCCAATGTCTTACAAGATTTTAACAAAGGAATTGATTTGAATACCACTTTGATTAAGACTCCAGAAATTAGAATGGAACTTCCTAGTACTTCAAGGTATCTACCAGAACAAGAAGCAACCTTAGAAGACATTGTACCAGAAGAGCAGATTGCTATATCTGATATGGACTGTTTATACCCAAATGAATCACCTAATGAGAATGAAAACAAGACTGTCATCACTAGAAGTGGAAGACAAATACATGTTCCTTCTAGATTTAAGGACATGATTAGATACTAACTAAACAAGGGAGGAATATGTAGAATAGTGTGAAATATATAAGTGATGTGAATATAAGAAAAGGGAATTAGAACAATAGACTGACTGTGTTTTGTAAATATATAATTAATCTTTACTAAATTTAAATGTGTGTGATAAATAAATAATTATAATTAAATAATAAATATATAAGTTGTAGTTTATAAAAGATAAACAACACAACAGAGTGTTAATATATATCAGATAATAGGAAAAAATTGAAATTTAATTTTAATTCCGTTCTAAATTTTCAAACGAGGCAAAGCACAGGTCGAACTAATAAGTATATAAGGCATTGTGTTTTTTTTAAAAGATCAAACAGTGGGTGTGGAGACAAAAATCAAACGAGTTAATACACATTGTTCCCTCCAAGTATTCAGAACAATAGAGATTATAAATATAATAAACTGATTGATTTCATCTGGGTACCCCAAATGATTCATGTTTAGAAATTTCTACAACCCTAATTACATTCGACTTAATCCAGTTTGCAAATCAAATTGTACTTTGACTTACTCCCACCAAAGGTATCGCTATACACTCAGGAAATATGGTGTTAGAACTTAGTTTACCATTCTCCCAATATTGGTAGCTTAATTATAAATCAGTTCTCTCCCGTTCATCCAATTAATTAGACAAAAGTAGTTAACTATATTTTATATAGAGATTGTGGGGTTAGGTATAAATAGGAGAGACTGATAGAAATGTGGAAGTGAGAAAAAATGAACACAATATACACATCCCTTATATATCAGCTTATCAGAGGAACCAATCACTCTTTTATTCTATCTGTGAACGCGCGGTCCATTACTCCAATATCAATAGTAAACAACAATGTTTAATTTTGGAAAAGCTTGCAACCAAAAGCCATCAATGTATCAATAATTGCATTGAACTACCCGAATTTATGACAGCCTTTTTCCTGTGAAATAATGAATTATTTATAGCAAATAGATTCCTATTTTTAAATAGTCATATCTATCGAATTTTATTTTATATCTTCTTTATTATTTATTTTATATTTTATTTTTTCTATGTCAGTGGGTGTTCTTCAATTGTGCAGTCATTTTGCAATATATAAATATTCATGAATATTTCTACCTTTGTATTTGAATGTAGTCTTTGTAATATATACCGTATTTCTCATTTAATTTGGAACTAATTTCAAATTATTTTCCCATTTATTTTTATTTTTGAAACACGATTATATAATTTAATTTGATAAAGACGTAATATAAGTATCGTAAAGATAGAGGCTGCCTGGCCGGCATTCATATTTATATGAAAAACAGACACTTCGGCCCGTTGGAGTTTTTTTTTTTATCAACGTTTCGACAAATATCTTTTGTCTTCGTCAGGAGAAGTAAACAAAAATAAACATTTGGCAAGGCGTTAAAAATTGTTCTGAGGTTTAAAGGGCGTTCTCACGTGATTTTTCGAATTTAGTACAACATCTAAAGCGCGAGTCAAAAAACAAATATTAAACTCGTCAAAGACTATGATCTTGGAAATAAAAATATATAAGTAATATAAGTAGTATAATATATATGATCAACCCATGTTCTCCTGTAATGTAAAATTATATTAATTTTAGTCGAACACATTTGGTTGAATTTTATTTTATTTCACAGTAAAAGGCTTTCTCTTATTTTCTTTTCCCATTTATTCAAATATGGCTTCATCATGGGAAGTGGACAAGGTAGGTTACGAGAATGCTTAGAATTATGAAATATATGGCTTCATCAGGAAAAGAGTAGACGGGCCAAGATGGGGAGGTAGCAGGATTTATGAATATATGGCTTCATCAGGGATAGTAGATGGGGCAAGATGGGGAGATAGTGAGATTTATGAATATATTGCTTCATCAGGGAGAGTAGACGGGGCAAAATAGGAAGATAGTAAAATATATGAATATATGGCTTCATCAGGGAGAGTGAACGGGGCAAGACGGGGAGATAGCAAAATATATGAATATATGGCTTCATCAGGGATAGTAGATGTGGCAAGATGGGATGATAGTAAGATTTAGGAATGTATGGCTTCATCAGGGAGAGTAGACGGGGCAAGATGGGGAGATAGTAGGATTTGTGAATATATGGCTTCATCAAGGAGAGTATACGGTGAATATGGGGAGATAGTAAGATTTATGAATAAATGGCTTCATCAGGGAGAGTAGACGGGGCAAAATGGGGAAATAGCAAGATTTATGAATAATGGCTCCATCGGGGAGAGTATACAGGGCAAGATGGGGAGATAGTAAGATTAAGGAATATATGGCTTCATCAGAGAGAGTAGACGGGGCAAGATGGGGAGATAGTAAGATTTATGAATATATGGCTTCATCAGGGAGGGTAGACGGTACAAGATGAGAAGATAGTAAGATTTATGAATAAATGTCTTCATTGGGGAGAGTAGACTGGACAAGATTGAAAGTTAGTAAGATTTATGAATATAAGGCTTCATCAGGGGGAGTAGACGTGGCAATTTGGAAGAGGTTGTAACTTTATCAGGAAAGGTTGACGGGCAAGATGATACGAATTTTGATTGTAGGCATCATCTGGGAGAGTAGACAGAGAAAAATTCTGAGATAGTAACGGGGGATCAGAGGGAAGGGATAGGTCAAAATGTGAGGATAAATTGAAATTGATAAATTTTTGGTTTCTTTAGGGAGAGTAATCACTACTTGTTGGAATTTTATCTACAAATTTCAGGACTCGACAACATTAGGTAGGCTATTTGACTTCTAAAAATTACTCTGATAATTTTGTTTTATATTGGTCAAATATTGTGTTATCAAATTCACGATTTATAAAAATTGATTAAGGTTTGAAAATTTGGTCGAAGCGTTTTTTAAAATAATCGGCGTTTAATTCGGCGGTTCTAACGTCCTGAAATATTTTTGGTTTTGAGAAACTGTGCTCATTTTTTATAATTATAATAGTGAGATAAACATTTGATCTTTCTAAAAATATATTCAGGTATTATTAGTAATTTTATGAAGTGTGTCGTAAAATCATTGCCAACTTTCTCACTTTTTTGAATTGTTCATGGTTATTGAAACTGCTTTCACGTCTTATAATTCTCAGGGATCGATGCAATTAATCTTACGTCTAAAATTCGAACAGTATTAAAAAGCACTGTGCTCAGATCTTTTAATTATTCACGGCTTGACTCTGGGCTCCTCAAATAAAAAATATTGTGGGTTCGGCGCTGTTTTGGTCAAGTCTAAAAAATATTCATGGCTTGAGGCTGTTTTGATGACATCTTAAAATATTCTAGATTTTATGCCGCGGTGCCATCATATCTTTTGAATATTTAGGATTTAATACCGATGCAAGCATCTTATATTTTTAATATTTCGACACAGCGATCCTCACATTTCAAAAATATTCAAGTTTCAATGCTTATAGTCCTACGTCGTAAAATTATTCAAGATTCAACCCCGTTTGTAAGAATTTAACAAAATTTCAGGATTCGACGCAGATGTGCTCACGTCTTAAAAATGCTCAGGGTTCAACGCTGCTGTGCTCACGTCTTAAACATATTCAGGGTTCGACGTAGCTGTGCTCACTTCTAAATATTTCTCAGGGTTTGATAAATCTCTGCTCATGTCTTGGAAATATTCAGGGTTCGACACTGCTGTACTCACGTCTTAAATATATTCAGGGTTCGACGCAGCAGTGCTCACGTCTTAGAAATCCTAGGGTTCGAGGTAGCTCTGTTCACCTCTCAAAATTTATCAGGTTTCGACGCAACTCTGCTCAGGTCTTAGAAATATTCAGGGTTCGACGTAGCTCTGCTCACATCTTAGAAATCTTCAGGGTTCGACGCTGCTGAGCTCACGTCTTAAATCAATTCGGGCTTTGACGCAGCTGTGCACACGTCTCATAAATGCTCAGGGTTTACGCAGCTGTGCTCATGTCTTTAAAATATTCAGGGTTTTACGCAGCTGTGCACAGGTCTCAAAAATATTTAGGGTTCGACGCAGCTGTGCACACGTTTCATAAATGCTCAGGGTTCGACACAGCTATGAACACGTCTTAAAAAATATTCAGGGTTCGACGCAGCTGTGCTCACGTCTCAAAAATATTCAGGGTTCGACGCAGCTATGCTCACGTCTTAGAAATTATTTTGGTTCGACGTAGCTGTGCTCATATCTCAGAAATGCTCAGGGTTCGACGCAGCTGTGCACACCTTTCATAAATGCTCAGGGTTCGACGCAGCTATGCACACGTCTTAAAAATATTCAGGGTTAGACGCAGCTGTGCACACGTCTCAAAAATGCTCAGGGTTCAACGCAGCTGTTCCCACGTCTCAAAAATATATAGGGTTCGACGCAGCTTTGCTCACGTCTCAAAAATATTCAGGGTTCGACGCAGCTTACTCACGTCTTAGAAATTATTTTGGTTCGACGTAGCTGTGCTCATATCACAGAAATGCTCAGGGTTCGACGCAGCTGTGCTCACGTCTCAAAAATATGCAGGATTTGACGCAACTGTGGTTACGTTTCCAAAATGTTTCTTTTTCGACGCAACTGTAGAAGCGTCTTAAAAATGCTGAATATAATGCCTCATTGCTTACATCCTTAAAATGATGTGGTATCGACGCCATTGTGATCTCGTCTCAAACCTGTTCTATGTTGACCTCGTATTGCTGACATCTTTAGAAATTCTTGGTTCGACGCATCTTTGTTGATCATCTCCAAGCGCAGAAATAGTTCTACTCCGTTATGTTGGAGTATCAAAAATGAATTAAGTTCGACTCCGTTGAGATGGAGTATAAAAATGAAATAGAACTACTGTTCTGACCTTTTTCAAGTAGGTCTAGTCCAGTGTCTTGTCTGGTGGTGAATGAACCAAGTGGCCAGCCCATGGATCAATGCTCATAGCTCCCTCTGTTCTCTGATGGTCTTGGAAATGGTTCGTTGGAGCCAAGAGAACGCCTCAGATCTTTCTCCCCGATGGCTGCCCCTGTCATAAAATAAAGGTACATTAAAATATTAGAAAATATTGTTATAAAGTCAAAATTAAAGATAAGAAGTTTTAAAAATAAAGACATATACACAAGAATAAATACATCAGTGTTGCATGAACATGACTCAATAAAATTTTAAGCCTCATAAATATTGTCAGTCTTTTATCAATTTCCGTGTCAGTATTTGAACAAATTGCCTGCTATGTCACAATATACGAAGATTAATCTCTCAATTAAATTGCTTCTTATACCTCTCTAAAAGATTATCATTCAAACAAAATCTTTTTAAATATAAGTTTTCGTCAAATTTTTAGTTGCTTGAAATTTTTTATAGAATTATTATTAGCTTCAATGCTACAACATTTTCTGTGCCGATGTCTCAAATATTTTCATGTGTTTAATGACCATGTGTTTTCATTCTAAAAACTATGCAAAGTTATGCGCTGTTCAGATATCTTTAATGTTTCAGTTTTGAATTGTCAGTTTAATAACATATTATAAATAAAAGTGATTAATATCATGGGGCTGAACTCTCAAAAACAACTCATGTGCTGGATTTTCAAAGATGACATAGATTTAAAGTGCTCACCTCTATCAAGGAGGTCTGGTCCAGTGTTGGAGGCACCAAGCCGCCGTCTCACAGAACAACATGCCCCTCTATTCTCTGCCAGGTCTTTCTCCCTGGTGGTTGTTCCTGCTACATAATAAACCATTATGTCTCACCCTTGTTCTAATCAAATAGTAAAAATGAATTTTTTATTATTCATAAAATATCTAATAAATATTAATAAAATTCAATATATAATATTATAATAAAAATTCGAAACTATTATAGACGCGTATGATTCTTTTTAAAAATGAACAATCTATACTGTCCTTACTGCAAATAAAAAATTGATGGGAGGGTAGTCCATTGCAGTAAGAACAGTAGAAATTATTTATTTTAAAAAAGAATCATACGCGTCTATAATAGTTTCGAATTTTGATAACAGATGACGTGCTAATGCATCATAATACAGTAGAACTTGGATAATTCGGACTTCTTTAATTAGAAAACCTCTTTAATTCGAATATTTATCTTGGTCCCTAGAATTTTTTTTTGTACATTAATACATCAGTTTTTAAATTTTTTAATATGTACAGGGTGATCCAAAAGTCCCGCACAACTTTAAAAATTAATAACTCCGCGAATATTCGCGCTAGAGCAATGCGGTAAACACCATTGTGTTCAGGATGCAATGGGACTTTTTATGGCAAATAATGTAAAATTCGAAATTGATTTTAGTTACAATTTTATTCGCCAGATGGCGCTCTACCAGAATCAGATATTCAGCGGCCAAATTGTTTGATAAATTGAAAAATATAACTGATCGACACGTATTTTTCCTTTTTGAATACCAGGAAAGAACCCTAATAATATCAAATAACAAATTAATAAAACACCACTTCGCCAAAAGTATGAAGAATTGGTTAACGATTTTCAAATACAATCAGAGATATGTAAAATAGGTAAATGCAAATTAAAACATGTAGCAAAAAGAAAATTGATATTTTAGATACGGTTTGTTTCCGAAGATAATTAATTTCTAATATTTTTAATTCAACTCTCACTCAGTATCGATTATATTTATTTTAATTCATTTGAAAAATATGTATCTATCTCTGATAATTTATTTTACTCTGGAATGCCGTTGTTGTTGTCGTGTTCAATAAAGAGCCTCAGATGTACCATGCATCTCCATCACATCAGCAGCAATGTCCACTATCTTGGGTGTGTAAAGCTGCTGCTCTGGGTCTATGTCAAATTTCTGCAAGGCTGCGGCCATTGCTGGACATGAGAATATGTGGGTAGGTGTAAGTTCCACACCAGGACAATTGTTGCATGCCCTATAGGTTCTTGTGCTATCTGGATGTATTGTCATTCCTTTATAGTGTTTTGTTCTAAGTCTTGTTATAGTTTTTGTCATTTTTCTCTCAGAGTTTATTTCGTATTTTGATCTTTTCTTATTTTTTTGCTTAATTATCTTGTATTCTGACAAAGAATCAGCGTCAAATAATGACATTTGTTCTTTCCTTTGGCTCAACCTTCTGGCTTCCTTTGCCAATTCAAATGCCATTTCATTACCCCCGATCCCAGCATGGGCAGGGATCCAATGTAGAATGCAGTTATTCTCCAATGGTTCCAGTTGGGTAAGTAACGAGTGTATTTTCTGTGTGATTTTAGTATTGCCCTTCTGAATTGCTTCTAGAGCGGATATGGAGTCGCTGTATATTAAAATTCCTTCTGCTTGATGCAGGGATGGTTGGTTAAGGCATACATCAAGGGCTTTCCAGATAGCTGTCAGTTCACAAGTGAATTTTGACGAAATCTGTCCTGCTCCTTCTTTGATTTTGATGTTTGTTCCATCTTGCAGTATTATGTTAATTCCGGCCCCTCCATTACTCAGGGTAAGGTCTGAAGATCCATCTGTATATGCTGTTAAAGGGCGTGGCCTAGCATTTTTAATCAATAATTTGTACTATGAGGACATAGCCGTTAAGGTATCAAAGGTTGATAGCCCAAGGTATCAAAGTCTACCTCAATCAAAACAAAGCCATCAACATATACAATATGTATCACCCTCCAAACAATACATTTATTGACGATAGAACAATGGCTCAATTTCTTACAGACAACACTATTATTGTAGGTGACCTTAATGCCAAACATCAACTATGGGGATGTTCTACGCCAAACCCAAGAGGCAAAATACTATCAAACATATTTGACGACAATGCCTTCATGTGCTTAAATGATGGGAATCCTACCCATCATTCCTACAGCTATAATACTGCACAAGCCCTTGATATAAGATTTTACTATCCTGACATTTTCCACAAATGCAAATAGCAAATATTAAAAGGTTTTGAAAGTGATCCTTTGCCTAATTTGATAGAAATTAGCACCAAGACCAAAACTAGCTCAATTAAGAAAAATTATGGAACTTCAAAAAGGCTAATATGATATCTTTCGAAAATACCATTATTGAAGCAGCCAAAGTTTCAATACCAAGAGGTTATATTAAGAAATGGATTCCAAATTATACACACCAGGCAAAAAATATTCAAACACTTATAACTAAAAGAAATGAACTTCAAAAAAGTGCACCCAAAACCAAACAAATTGTAGAACTGAACTGAACATTGTGATTGCAAAAATAAAAAGATTATACGTAAATGTGAAAAGGGAAAAATGGAAACAAACTTGTGAAAACCTGAACCCAAGAAACCCAAATACAAAACCTTGGAATTTGGCAAAACAAATTGGCAGAATCCAGCCACAAACTGAAAACACAAATATGATTGAGAATACAGATGGTACACCAGCAACTAATGACAAAATTGCTGCCAATCTTTTAGGTAATTCATATCAAATAAGTAGTAAATCAAGGTTGAAAAAAGGCCCGAAAGATTATTCATGACTGTAAAAATGTCACCAGCACTCATAATATTTTCCATGAAAAAAATCAATATGAAAGAGCTAGCTTATGCATTAGAAAACACTAACCTAAACAAGACTCCTGGGCCAGATGGAATCCATGGCCGAATGATATCAATCTTGGGCAAAATTGGCAAAGAAAGACTTCTTAATATTTTCAATAACTCCTGGAAAACTGGAAAATTGCCTCAAGACTGTAAAAATGCAACAATAATTCCCATTTAAAAACTTGACAAATCTGCTGATGACCCAAAAAACTACCGACCTATCTCCCTCACAAATATTTGCTGCAAATTAATGGAAAAAATTATATTCAGACGACTCACCTACCACCCCGACACAAGAAATCTCTTACCAGAAGAACAATATGGATTTAGGAAAGGACATGGGACAATAGTCCAACTCTTATTTTTCACACAAAAGGTAAAAGATGCACAAAACAAAAAGCCAACTAACCACACCATAGCTGCTTTTTAGACCTTACACAAGCTTTTGATAAGGTATGGAAAAACAAGTTAATTACAAAATTATACAAACATTTCAAAATTGATGGAAAAGCTATCACTTGGATAAATGATTCCCTTAAAAATAGATACATCAGGGTCAAATATAATGGCACCCTATCTAAAACCTTCAAATTGTACCAAGGATTACCACAAGGATCAGTCCTTAGCCCAACTCTCTTCACCCTATTTATTGCAGGCATAGAAGACAAATTTTCACATAAAACCAATATTGGACTTTTCGCTGATGACATTATTCTATGGAGCAGCAACACTAACTGGAAAAAAGCTGAAAGAGATTTGAACAAGACTATTCTCGACCTAGAAAAATTTGCTAATAAACATAAATTAGAATTTAACCCCCAAAAATCTGAAACCTGTCTTTTTACTACCGATAAGAAACTATACAAAATAAGACCAAATATTATTCTGAAAGAACAACAATTGCAATATAATAAACATCCTAAATATCTCGGCTACACCCTGGATCCAGAAATTAACTCCAGTAAACATATTGAAGGAGTTGTTAGAAAAGGAAGAGACCGACTAAAAATCTTGAAATATATTTCAGGAAGAGTGGAGAGCTGAAGCAACAACACTAAAATTAACTTACACATCTCTAATGAGACCTATCTTGGAATATGGATATCAAATCTATGGTACAGCATCTGAAACAAATCTAAAAACACTGGAAAGGATACAACTAAATGCACCTAGAATTATTACAGGTCTTCGAAATACCTGCCCTAATAATATTGTACTTTGCGAGGCAGACATTATGCCCTTAAAGGATAGAATAAGCTACAATCTGCCAAAATATATAAATAAAATCAAGAGTTATGAAAATAAACACAGAACTTTCAATTACATACTTATTTGGGAACCCAATATAAGACTCAAAAAAGAAGGCCCTCTCCACCTGGCCAAAAGAAATGGATTTTTAAAATATAAAGTGGAAAAATATTATTTAGCTGAAAAAATATCTCCATGCGAACCACTAACAAAATGTTATTTTTAATGCCACTTTAAACGAACCCACCAACAAACAATACCAAAATCCAGAATACTTAAAACAATTATCATTAGAAATAATTAATATAAAATTCCTAAAAATGCAATAACTATCTATACCGATGGTAGCAGATACGAGTTGGGACACACTGGCAGTGGCTCTCTCATTAAACCCACAAATGGCAATGAGAAAATGAACAGAAGAAACCCAGATTTTTGCTCAATCTTCAGATCAGAACTTATAGCCATCTATGAAGTCTTAAAATCCATCAGAAATACTAAACTTCGCGATATATGGATTCTTACTCATAGTAGAAGTGCCATACAACACTTGAGTCACACAGGGGAACTTAGAGACAAAGTAAGCAGGAACATAATTGGTTATCTCCAAAAACTCTCAATACCTCAAAAATCACCTTCAATGGATACCCTTACATGTTAGCATTGAAGGCAATGAAGCTGCTGATGCGCTAGCGAAAAAAGGCACAAAAGAACCCTTGCTACAGAAAAATAAACTTACTTTTAAAGAAATAGAAACAGTAGCCAAAATAAACAAGAACTGGAGGATCCCACCTAAGCACAGTTGGTACACCCTAGAAGCAGATGGCCACCCAGACCTTTCAGTCCACAAGCCGGCATGCGAAGCATGCCCTTCGCTGCTATTCTGTTCAACTCATAAGCCAAGTAACGGTAACCAAGCTAGAGCTTGGACATTGTACCTGGAAACACCACCTCCCAGACAACGTGTCTGGAAGGATTTCTATACCGGTGGCCTTTAATCACAGCAAAATAGGAAACTATCTACTGTGTCCAGCAGGGACCGCGGGGAGGCAGCCCCCGGTCGACTCTGTTCACTCACAGCTGAGGAAAAGCTCAGCTGCCACGTCGTGGGCTTTCTCAAGAAGCTTGCTGTGATTTCTCAGCAGCTTACTCTCGATCGCCCCCCTCGCCCTCCTTCTCTCTTCCTGCACACCACTACCTTTGTACAATCCAAGACGTAGTGGCGTGCATTCACATCCCTTTCTCCATAGACGCAATCAGGGTTTCTCTTAATTTTAAATCTGTGGAGACTTGGGGAAGAGAGCCCATGTCCCTAACTACCCTAATGAGTTTGTGGGACATTACCTTACAGAGTTACTTGGGTGTTGTTACCCCATTGAATACCTCTCTCCCCTTCACACTGTTCCTCCATCTGTCCAACCATAAGTCCTGGACGTGACCCCTGATCCTCCTATAAACTTCTTTCTTGGTCACTGGGGTCCTCAGTGATCTACCTCTAAAGCATCCTGCCTTAGCGATCCTGTCTGCGAACTCATTACCTTCGATGAGGCTGTGTCTCCTAAACCAAGGGAGCTCCGGAGCCCGCGTCATCATCTCCAGCTCCTGGATTATTTGATGCGCGAGTTGCCCTTTCTCCAGATTGATAACGACGAGGGCCGACATACAATCTGAATAGAGGCGGTCCGGGCTGAAGTTCTTCTCGGCACACACTCTGAGGGCTACCCTGATCGCAACCAGCTCAGCTGAAAAGACCAATTCGTCCACTCTGAGTGTTAAGCTTTCTTGGAAGATCAGCTCTCCATTAGTGAAAATCACTACTTCAGCTCCAGTATTGGTTCCAGACTTACTACCATCAGTGAAAACCTCCGTGCCAATCCCTGTCGGCCCTCCAGGACTCCAATTCCACTTTGGCAACCACTGCGGAGGCTTCCTTGTGTCCCTCTTCTATTCCAGGGCCCCCGCTTAAAGTCCCAGGGCATCTTCCCTTTTCTCCCAGATCTTCTGTCTGATGGTCTCCTCCTCTAGTTTCAATCCCAGGGGAATAAGCCCAGCGAGGATCAAAAAGGCCTCACTGCTGGTAGTGCGATATCCCCCTGTGATTCTGAATGCCGCTGTCCTCTGCACTCTCTCTAGAGTTGTTGCCACCTTCTGATCCCTGTTTCGGCGCTACCAAGCCCCGAAAGCATATAGCAAGATTGGCTCGACACAGGAGAGGCAGAGGTTCCTAGAAATAGTACCCTCCTTCTCTCCCCCCCCCCCCCCCCTGTTGAGGGCCAACCAGGACAGGCCTGCACAACACCTCCCTGCCTCTCGCCACCATCTCCTCCGCCTGGTATTGCCAACCCATCTTGTCATCAATGACCACCCCCAGGATGGTCATCCTATTGACCAACGCTACCCTCCGTCCTTCCATCTGGATAGCCGGCTTGTGTTTCTTTTAGTTCTTATGTCCCTAGGCTTAAAGCTGAGGGCTTTAGTTTTGGAGACATTGAACTTAAGGCCAGAGTCATGGGCCCAGATCGAGAAAATTTGGAGAGAAGTTTCAACAGACTTCTCAGCCTTCGCTCTCGAAGCAGTCTCAATGATGAGGAACTGGTCGTCAGCATAGAGAACCAGCCTGTCTTCCTCATGGAGCTCCTCCTGGAAAACGGTGTTTACCAGGATATTCCACAGAATAGGTCCGCAGCAAGAGCCCTGGGGGCAACCCCTAGCACAGTTTCTTTCCAACTTCCGCCCACCAAAACTGAGGCTAATCCGTCTATCCCTCAGGAAGTCACGAATCAAGCTGCACAAATTATCAGGACAACCCATGTCCATCAAATTTCTCATCAACTTGTTCCAGCTCATGGAGTTGAACGCGCCATCAATGTCCAGGGCCACGAAAAGAACCCAAGCACCCTTATTTAAGCCCATCTCAACCCCCTCTAACACCTCGTTTAGAGCTGTGGTTGTGGACTTCCCTTCCCTAAAACCATGTTGGAAAGAGGAAAGGAGCTCATTACTCTCTAGCCAGTGCTTCAGTCGCTGAGCTAGTAGGCTATCCAGGACCTTACCTAGACACACTAGTAAAGAAAGCGGACGATAATCATTAGGAGAATTACCCTTTCTACCAGACTTTTCGAGAAGCACTACTCGGGCAACCTTCCATGCCTCAGGAAATGTACCAGTGTCCAGGCACTTATTGAATAACCTGGAAAGAAGCGATGGGTGCATCCTTACCAGGGCTTTCACGACCGTGTTATCGATCCCTTCGGGACCAGAAGATTTCCTTTTCCCGAACTTGAAAGCCGTCAGTTTCACCTCATTCTCAGAAAAGGGCGGATCCACCAAACCACAAGTGGTCAGAGAGATCTCGTCCTCTGGTTCCTCGTTTCCGAAGTGCCGATCCAAGTTGTTTTTATTTTGTCTTCTGCTTTCGAGCGAGTAGGTCTAGAACACATTCTCTCTGAATTTTTTCATTGTTGGTAGATGAAACAGCACCAGTGATTATTTTGGCCGCTTTTGCTTGAACACTGTCTAGTCTTACTTTTAGTGATGAGCTTGAGGGAGCCCAGACCGGTGTTGCCTATTCCATTATCGGTTTTATTAAGGTGGTATATGTTGTTCTAAGAAATCTGGGTTTTGCTCCCCAATTTGTGCCACATAGCCTTCTCAGAATGTTTAGTTTTCTGATAGCTCTATTTGAGGTGCTAATTATGTGCTATGAAAATTAAAATTCCTCATAAATAATAATTAAAATAATTTTGTTGACATCTTGTCAATACATACACAGTCTGCACTATTAAAAAAAGATAATATGCATTATATACACTATGTACAATGAATATGGCGCCTCTGCCAGCGCTGCAGAGTTTGGTGGAGAATCGCTAGTGGGTCTCCAGCGACACCACGCATTTTGCGATCTACGATGAATACGTAGATCGCGTACTTCGCCGCTTAGGAGATGGTGATGGCGTGGTCCTCGAGACCAACTGGAAAGATCCAGGACTGCAGTATCACACCTAGGTATTATGGATTTCTAATTTTATCAATTATTTGTTTGTTTATGCTTATTTTGTGGTTATATTTATGCCTTTTTCCCTGGGAGTGGAGAAGACGCATAGGTTTGGTTTTATTGGGTTTATGGTCATTTGGAGTTCCATTGCCCACTTCTCCAGTCCTCTCATTGATGTCTTCAGTATCTTTTACGATTTTTCTATGCTGCTACTTGTGTGCCATATGGCTTTATCATCTGCATAACAGGCAACCTTTGTGTCTTCAGTGAGGTAAGGATGTATGTCGTTAATATATAGCAGATAGAGTAGAGGACTGAGCACAGATCCCTGAGGTACACCAGCCCATGTTCTTCCTTCCTTGGAAAATTCTCCATTGACCCGAACCTTTAACCTTCTTCCCCTTAAGAAGTCTGCATTCCAGATTAAGGTTTTTTCTCTTACTCCGATGTTGTGCAGCTTTTCACGTAATTTCTCCTTCCACACTCGATCAAAAGCTGAGGTCATATCAAGGAATATAGCCGTGGTCTTCTTTGGCGGTTTTTCCCGGAAAGAATCTATTATTGATTGACAGAAGTAGAACAGTTGATCAGTTGTACAATGCTGGGATCTATAGGCCGTTTGGTAGAGGTTTATTTTATTATTTTTTGTGAGCCAGACTATGAGCCTAGAGTGGATAATTCGTTCTGGTATTTTACAAAGTATGCTGGCGAGAGCAATTGGCCGATAGTTCTTGTATTCCTTGGCATCTTTGTTTGGCTTCAGTATTGGCACTATAATTGATATCTTCCAATTCTTTGGTAGTTTACCAGTTTGCCATGAAATGTTCAGTATTCGTAGGAGTTGATTATTAGCTTTGACTTCAAAGTGTTTAATCATTTGACCAAAGATTAGATTATCTCTTGGTGACCTCTTGGATTTTTTTATTGATGAGTTTAGCTCATTCAGTGTGAAGTCTCTCGAGAAAATATCTTGTTGATGGAAGTTTCTTGCTTGTTTAACTAACTGGTTTATATTATTTTTAGAGTCCTGTCTTCATTCGTATAGTTGAGTATGGAAGTGCTTGAAAGATATTCAGCAATTATGTCAGCCATCTGTTTGTTCTCGTTCTCGCTGTTCTATTCATATCGGTTAGAGTATTGGAGGATTGGTGTTGGTTTTGATTGTTCTCTAACACTCTAATTATATTCCAGTGCTGGCTGTCCTTTCTTGGATCCATTTTTTTCGCAGAATTCTGCCATTTTTCTTGTTTGAATATCCAAATTTCTTGTTATATTTTGTGAATAATTTCAATGAGTTCCTTTCTGTTTTATTTGTTTTAAGAAGTCCATTGATATTGTCTCTCTCTCTGAAATCATTGTTTCGATGTTGTGGTCCTTCCAGTAAGGTATCCACAGGTCTTTACGTCTACCTCTAGTTATCGATGCTCTTTTGCAGCTTTTTAAATGTTCGAAGAGAATTTTTCCAAGCTTTTGTCAAGCGTTCTGTAATTCAATTTTTCGTTGCACAGTTCTTCAAGCTTTTCTGTGAATTTTTTTCAAGTCGGCTTTCCTAAAGTTCCATGTTCTTTTATTCTAATGGACATTCTCAATTTTGAAGTTTAGGGTTGTTAAAATTGGTCTGTGGTCACTGATTGCACCTCTCAGGATTTTCCATTGTGTTGTGGGTGCGATGTTGTAATTTATCGCTGTGATGTCTATTGCGGATTCTGTGCCTGTGGACTTAGATAGATAGGTGTTCTCTCCGTTATTTAACGGTGTAAGGTCGAGGTCGGTTAGCATGTCCTCAACCTACCGACTTTTGTTATCCTGGACAGGTGATCCCCGAATTGAACTTTTGGCGTTAAATTCGCCGAAGTATGATTGTGATATCCGAAGACGCATCACTTAATGTCTCTATTGTGTGTGCCCATACAAAATGCAAAGATTTCACGAGCTGAAAGTTGGCGATTTTGAGATGCGTCAAGAATTCGCTGCATGGGTTTTCCGGCAAATTGATATTGATGAAAACTGGCTGTCGAATGTTCTGTGGACAGATGATGCTCACTTTTCTCTAAACGGAGAATTTAACATTCAAAACAGCCGCATTTGGGCAACAGAAAACCCTAGGATTTTCACAGAAATGCCACTTTACCAGCCTAGAGTTAAAGTTTTGTGTGGGTTCACTTCTTTTATTATTGGGTCATTTTTCTTTGAAAAATCAATGGAAGAACTTTTAAAACCGTTTTTGTAACTGGTGAACGTTATGTTCAACTTTTGAGAGAAAAGGTATTTCCCATATTGCAGGGCAAAAGCACTGAACGAAATAACATTCATGAAAGATGGAGGACCTCCTCATATCTCCCGAGGTGCCAAACAATTGCTGAAGGATACGTTCGGTGAAAATCGTGTGATAAGTCGCCACTTTATATACCAGTGGCCTCCAAGATCACCAGACTTGACGCCTTGCGATTTTTGTCTATGGGGCTACATTAAATCGTGTGCTTATCGATGCTGGCCTACCACATTGGCCATGTTGAAGGCTTCTATCAGATGGCACGTTTTATCAATTTCAACAGATATGTTATTTAATGCTGTCCATTCTGTGATTTATCGTCTGCAGGCGGTGATTGAGAATGAAGGGTGCCACATTGAGCAAGAATTGTGACCTAATACAAGAGAGAAGGCAGTTACCTCATGTGTTATATAAGCCGCCATGTATTATATATCTACCAATATTTTGCAGCTCTTTGTGTTGGGATATGGGGAAAATAAATGCTCCCCTCACATCTTGACTCTTTTTTTTTGTGAACAGTAATATTTTGTTTGTCATTTGCTCACATATTATAACTTCTCGAATAACACTGGTACACACAATTTTACCCCTTATGTTTAGTTTTTCGCTTTTCGCTCATTAGAAGAAATACATAGATAATAGATAATAGATAACATAGAAATACATACATAAGAAATACATGTAGCATAAGGAATATTTTCTGTACACCAATAACTTTAGAAATTTTGTGAAAAAAATAATACAAAATGATTTTACTACCACGTTTTTCAACGCAAAAGGTCGATTTAAAATTTATTTTTATTTGAGGGGACACATTTTTAAAATTGTGTACAGTATAATAAACAATGATAACATTTGACAAGCCCATAGGATATTTGGAATAAAGTACGACAAATATATTTTGTCACTCCCCTCTATATTTCATTTGTTGGATCATGACAAATATCCAGTTAAATAGTCAAGGGTCGCCAATCAGTCAAGAAACTACACATTTCTTATAGCAAGAAATCCTATTAATAGTGCCATCATAATTTTTGGTACTATATTAACATTTCAAAAATTCGTGTATTGATATCAGCAGTGTTTTTCAAACATTCAATCTATTTCACAAAACCTCATATAAAAATAAATATTTTGCTACATGTTTTAATTTGCATTTACCTATTTTACATATCTCTGATTGTATTTAAAATCGTTAAACAATTCTTCATACTTTTGGCGAAGTGGTGTTTTATTAATTTGTTATTTGATATTATTAGGGTTCTTTCCTGGTATTCAAAAAGGAAAAATACGTGTCGATCAGTTATATTTTTCAATTTATGAAACAATTTGGCCGCTGAATCTCTGATTCTGGTAGAGCGCCATCTGGCGAATAAAATTGTAACTAAAATCAATTTCGAATTTTTCATTATTTGCCATAAAAAATCCCATTGCATCCTGAATACAATGGTGTTTACCGCATTGCTCTAGCGCAAATATTCGCGGAGTTATTAATTTTTAAAATAGTGCGGGACTTTTGGATCACCCTGTATATAGTATATACATACAATCATTGCACATAATCTAAATATACGGTAAAAATGTAAATTTACAGCAACTAATGTTATTCTTTATAAAGGAATTGATCGAAATTGAGAGATTTTTATTGTTTTAAGCCTTTTTATTAAAAACATCTTTAATTCGAATTTTTGGATAAATTGAATTTTTTTATGGTCCCTTGGGGTTCGAATTATCCAAGTTCGACTGTATAATAAAATAAAAAATATTGCCACACATTTAGAAAATTTCACTTTCTTACTTTATTATAATATGATTTTAAATAATAATTGCGTTGTTTATAAGAAATTGTGTTCAGGGCCGCCCCGAGGGTAGTATACGAAAGGTCGAGATTTTTTACAATCTCCCCCCATATATTTCCTATTATCATAAACCTTCCTTTCCAATTATCACAACCTATATGCTGATATTTCCGACTAAGCATTGAAAACAATATGATAGTTAAATTCATTTTTCTTCTTAGAATCATTATGTGTTTTACCAATTTGGAACCTTTCTATCACCACACCCAGGGCGGCCATAATCACCTAAAAGGAAGTAGAGAAAAAGTTGAAAACTCACCTGCCAGTGACTTGGCAGCTGCTCCAGGAAGAATCCGTTGATGACGGCAGAGTGGAGATGTTATGTTGTGTGTTGTTTCTGTGGAAGCGTGCCGTTGTACCTAACACTGTGTAGTGGGGCCCTAGATGACGGATGGGACAGAGTCCGTTGACCGTCCCGCAACATCTCTGCTGAGGGAGGGACAACGGAACACTGCCACCATCCGGGAGGGTGTGAGGGTGGAGGTGTACTTATAGTACATGGGCTGGCGAGTGGGGGTGTGGAGTGTTGTTGATGACCCACACAATATAGTACTGGGAGAGTAAACACTCGTATAACAGAACCCCGGCTCGTAAAACATAGGGTCTATGGCTCTAAATGGTGTTATTGGGGAGCCGGAGGTGGGGGGTGTGGTGTATGTAACCGTCCCTCCCCCCTTAACCCTGTAACCACCGCAACAATACCGTCAGCACTTATATATGTATACTATCATCAAAAGAATACCTAAAGGTTACTATATATATATTATTTTATTATCCAAACAAAACCCAATCCTCTGAGTCGTAGTTTTTTTTTTTTAAATTGGCCTTCAAAGATGCCAAATTAATTTTTTGTATAATTTGTTTTTCAAAAGGTAGCACCCTATAACAATACTTGGCAATCTTTACTACCTACCATATTTCCAGAACAATAATTTTTAAGAAGAATAAAAAAAAATCTTTAGAAAAATAATTAACCCATTCCTGACAATTTCACACACAATACCATCTAAATCATTCAGCATTTCACCAACTAGGGATTGCCAATAAAAATATTAATAAATGTCATTAAACTAAAAAAAATCTGGAGATCGTTTTCAAATCTGCAAATAATATAACAACAACATTAAGTGATAAATCCTTCTTTTCAAGATATAAAAATATTCTCATTGAGATATAAAAATGATAGGATCTTTCTAATAATGTCAGAAGTTAGAAAAATTCCACACATACAGCCTAGGTTCCTTAAATATTCAGTTACCAGTCTATATTTTTGACATATATGATAATCAACATCTAATATTTAAGAAGTATCAATCCAATATTTGCTGACCACATTACTATTTTAGCTTGCAATACTTGGTGCGAAAATGGTGTGTCAAATGATCTCCAAAATCTGAATCTCAAAGCTTAAAAATCTCACCAACGTCGAGAACAAGATTTCAAAAAGCTAAAGTTTCTTCCAAAATAATATATCTCCTTTAATATGTTTATAAATGTAACCACCCTTCACTGTAAATATAATAAAATGGATAATATATACTGAGTAGTGCTTAAAAGGTTATTTTGAAATATTGAGGTCTTTAACATACAGCCAGAATAATATATATAAACGCATACATGTTTGATTTTTATTGATAACTCGAGCCTGTTAAGGAAAATTAAAAATAAAATAAAATCATAAACGTTCAGGTGGTATTTTCATCCTATATATTGCAGTAAACAATCAGCAACATTCATTTGTATAATCAGAAAACATTGGTTTTTTCTGTTACCAGCGTGAACTTTTTCTTTCAAACCAAAAGCTGTTTCAATAAAGTCTGTGAAATGTTTGGAATGGGTGGTTAATGTTTTGTTGACTAGTTGTGGTGCTGATGAGTGAGTAGGACGGAGTATTGGAGAAATGGTTATTAGGAGATTGTCCTGATGCTGAATGGTGTAGGTCACTGAGAGAACAAACGACTAGTAAAATAAGAAGATTTTAAGTGAAAACAGATCTGACATCGTGAGAAAAAAGTTTGGAGGGGATCATTACATAAGAAAACGTGATACATTCAGTAAATATGTGAATAAGCAGCAGTTCTTCACTTCTTTATCTAGTTGTTTTATATTACAGGAACGATAAGGCACAATTTGGATTATATATTATAAACACAAAGTAATAAGACCAATTCCAAATAAATAAATAATGTCTGCCGTTTCGGTAACAGCGTTGTTACCATCTTTAGACAAAAGTACTGAATAAGAAATTTTACTACAGCATGTTTTAAATTGATAACAGTAACTATATAAAACATGCTGTGGTAAAATTTCTCATTCAGTACTTTTGTCTGAAGATGATAACAACGCTGTTACCGAAACGTCACAAACTATTTATTTATTTGGATTTGGCCTTATTACCTTGTATATTACAGGAACCTTTGTTAATTAGTACTTTTTAAAGTCAATGGACGAATTAATCAAAAATGCCAGAGTGCATCTTTATACAAATGTATAACGCTTCCATGAGAAGGGGATGGACAGCGCTTTAGAACGGCTAAGCCTGGAAGAGGCCGAGAATAGACGAGATAAATTTCCAACTTACCATCTTTGAAGTTGGGATCATTTACTTAAGGTATATAGACCAACTATTTGGTCAGCAAATAAGGATGAAGAAGGGAAAGCGAAACCACTACATTAATTTAACACGAAATTCTCAATGAATTGAACAACTGGGAGCAAAGGCAAAATTTTAATATCAGACTATGGCTCTATACAGATTGTTCTAAAATTCAGGCAAGATCAATTTCAATAGGAAACTAGGTTTATAATTGTGAATTATTAATACTTTTTTTTATTGATTCATAAAGTACTGAAGATAATTTTATAAATGGAATAGAATAACTCGAACTTTAGACTCTCTAGAAACCTATTCAATTTCCCCATAAGTAATTCCTTTGTATCCTATTTTAGATTCCAGATGTGGCTGCTGAGAACATGCTATTCAACTACTTTCAACTTTTTATTTGAGTTTTATGAAATATTTAATGGCCATTTACCATCATGAAATTACCTACCTAGCCCTATACCGTATGCTTTAAGAATTTCTATGCATTTAGGCTCGCTCAATATTGATATCGTAAAGGTTTATGAAGATTATATTTTTGTGAAAGAGATAAACCTCCTTCTCTTTTAATATTTGCATAAAATTCATTTATTGTGTGCATCAAATAATTCACTTTTAGATCAAATATAGTTTAAATTCTCAGAATCGGATCAGTCAAATTTGTCACAACACAATATTTAACAATTTTAAACAAATTCCGACAATCTGTATGTCCTTGTTCCATATTATGGCCTTCTCTGCTACAGGAGGAGTTATAATTAATCATATTATCTTGCGAGAGGAGTTAGAAAATGGACCCAATCAGAGTGTTTCTGATTGTGTGAATTGGTTGGAAAAAATCTTTATTAAGAGATTTTGTTCATATTAAAGGTTAAACTATTCTGTTTTTTTTTTTATTTGTTAAGGAATTATATATCTTTGTGTAAGAAAAAACGTCAATTTTCATATCATTTTTTTGGCTTATCTCATTTATTATTATAGCCAAGGTAGTTGAAACATTTAAATTATTCAAACTCAAATATAGAAAATTAACTCTAAAGGCTTAATGGTGAAACAGAAGGTTCTTTAATTGTAGAATGATTGTCAGATACACAATGCATAATATATATGCGGAATTGAAACTAAAAAGGCATATAACTATTATTTGCGGTGTTGTTGGCCGTTCTTACAGGGTGTGCCATCTCGAGGAATCAAATATTCAACAAAGTACACAGTTTTTTGTTTGTTTTAATTTTAGAAAAATTGAGTTCTCCTGTAAAAGATATTTCTTTAAGTACGAGAGGAAGATATATTTTTAAAAGTCTTAAACGAAACTCTTCCTTGAATTGTTCAATTTTTGCTTTATCAGATATTTATATTGGACTATAAGGTTTATGAATCTCTTGTATAACATATAGCTGAGACTTCGCTAGTTACAGCCAGGATGTGAGGAACTTTAAGAAAAAAAGTGTTTAAAAATATTTTCAATATAATTAACATTAATAACGAACCACTTGACGAGGAAAGAGTTTCTTTAATATACAATATCACAAGCTTTCGGGCACAATCACCCTTCTACTGGTGTAAAACGAGACAAAACATTAGTGGCAATCAGCTATGTATATATATACAAAAAGTAAGAAAATAAGACAGATATGTAAAATTGTGCCAGAGAAATTAACATAATATTGGAGGATTATTCACAGAAGTCAAGCAAAGCAAGCAATTATACATATAATACAATTAAGAATAAGCACCAGCGATTGGTCCTGGAGGCTATACTCACCAAAAAATTTAAAAGCATCAATAGAGCAATAGACCTTCCTGAAATATATGATAATTTAGTACTGGAACCTCCTATTTGAAAGATTTAGTTTTCATAACCTATTTATACTTTTACACGTCAATGGCAGTTTTGGTTTATTTTTATTTTATTTTATTTCTATTTTATTTTGTTTTGTTTCGTTTTGTAGTCGTTGTTAATACTTGGTTTCTGTGATAGCCATGTATTATATGTATAATTGCTTGCTTTGCTTGACTTCTGTGAATAATCCTCCAATATTATGTTAATTTCTCTGGCACAATTTTACATATCTGTCTTATTTTCTTACTTTTTGTATATATATACATAGCTGATTGCCACTAATGTTTTGTCTCGTTTTACACCAGTAGAAGGGTGATTGTGCCCGAAAGCTTGTGATATTGTATATTAAAGAAACTCTTTCCTCGTCAAGTGGTTCGTTATTAAAGTTTAGAGAAGGAATTATTGATTCAAAATATAATTAACAATTTATAATAAATTTACGCAATATCAAATTTCCTTTCAATACACACTTTATTATATATTTATAGTTAGGGTTCTTAAACTCGACTGTAGATATTCATGATAAATTTGTGACGTGATCATGAGACAACCAAAATTTCCTCTCTCTTCTTCATTCATTTGACATTATTACTATCATTAAATCGTAAGAAACATTTCTTCCTATGTTCTAATTAATTTTAAAAATTAGTTTTAAATTTTCTCTTTTGTTTAAAAAAAACCGTAATTGCCAAACTAGGTATATTTATTTGTATTTATTTCATTGGTTGGTTGTAATTTAATGCATGATTTTTATGTCTTTTCCTTTCTTTTTTTTCTTTAAAATCTATTCAAACCTTGTAATTCACCATTTATTTATGAAATATAGTATCTAAATTTAGTGCTGTTTCTTGACGCAAGAATCCTTTGTGAGGATATCGCGTATAAAAAAATAATATAAAGAAAAATTTGTAGGTTAATAGAACAAATCTTGTCGAAAATGAAATATCATGAACTAGTTTCTTAAATCTTGAACATACTACTTGAATATGAAATTCACGTGTGCCCTATATTCATAAAATTACTTTAACATAACCTTTACGAACTATACTTTATTTATATTCTATAATGTGTAGAAATTCAATCATGGTATCAGATTTTTATTTCAAAACCACAAATGGTTAGAGAATATTGATTTATGCTTATGATTTATGAAATTTTATATTATCAATAGGCTTTTATAAAATTATTAAATAAAACGAAAGAAATGTACCATTAAATATTTGTAGTTCCTGAATTGTGTATTAACGCTTCAAAGTCACAGATTCCGCTGATAATTATAACAAGCAACATTTCCTTGGTATTTTCCGAAAATCGAGTTATTAGTCTCTTATATATGTATTTGGATATATAGAATAGGTTTCTTTGTTTATTTCCAGCATCAATATACTTTATGATTGACATCTTCGGGTATATTTACTCTTGTTTACTTTTTATTTTTTATAAAGTCGACACTTACTTCCTGCTCTTTTTCTTGAAGCACTTGAAAACTTGAAACATCCCATCTTGCCTTTGATTGCTCAGTTAGCTTCGATCGCTTTCTTGATATCGCTTATTTGTGGCGTTGCGAGGATCCAACAAATAACTTGTGGAACGCTATAAATTATTTTTTACTATTTTATCTAAATTTTCGTTAACAAAACACATTGAGAGCTATATAACGATGTAGGGATATAAGTCAGATCCTGATTGATTCTCTACTATCAACTCCATTTGAACGAGGAAAATGAAGACTAGAACGCGGCTGATTCCACACTAGCCTGTTCAGTGATTCGCTAATCATGACGTATGTACGAAGGAACGTGTGGCCATTGGACATGTGTCGGACCTGGAGGCTGTTGTTGGGTGCTGCGCTGCCTGGAGTACAGGAGATCCATCTATGATTCCTTTCTTCCTGTGGTGAATCTGTATAAGACCGGTGGTCTTAATGAAGCTTTGTGTGTGTGTGTTATCAACTCTATTAAGGATAACATCTTCAAAAATAGGTTCCTGGATTTATCCCTGATAATATTATGAATCGAAAACAGCCTTACTTTCAAATTTGAGAATTTTAATCATAATATTTAGAAAAAATCATCGACAACCATTAAACATTCTAATAATTCGTCATTGCATTGGAAATGAAAATGAAAATCTTATCGCGTACAAAGTAATTTTTAACATGCTGATTCGATCATGGACGATTATGCTCATTTATGTAAATCAAGCTCCTAATCTTATCTAGAAGCGTTTAAATTTCTCTCAGTGGATAAATAATTCTATATGATATTTCTGAATTTTGTTTTTCTTTTCTTTTGTGAGAACTAAAAAGGATACATTTTCTCTCTCTTTATGACCGCGTTTCCATTCCGCTCTGACAGAGAACCACTCATCGATTATCTGGAAACAAGAAAATTGTGTACGAATTCCTCGGCGGTGAAATTGAGCACGTTGAGAACAAAAAACCCCGTTATAAGCACGGGTCTTTCCCAACTCAAGGCGGCTTTAAGCATTTGAGATTATTCAGATGTCCCTACAGAAAGGGATCGTGTCTGATGTAATTTATATATATAATTTTCTTTTATAACTCTGTATTATCCTTTTTTTATCTTTTATGTAGCACTATATAATTTTATATTGGCGATTAATAAATAAGTTTCAATATCTCTCTTTAGGTAACCCGGATTCCTGAAGCGTACTAAAGTAGGATATATTGATTAGTATTTGAGTTATAAAATTTTATTATAGCAATATGTTTTATAAGATAAAATACACGATTGAAATGTTTGTGATATCATTATATATTCACTGTTCGAGAATTGTGCTTACTTATATTTATTTGATATTAGAATATTGTCACGTGGAAAATTAAGGAAAACAAACTTCAAGATGAGACAGTAATTTATTTAAAGTAAGAAAAAAATATGAAGCATAAACAAAATATAAGGAATGAGGGAAGTTTACAGAGTAGTAAAATATAAACATAAATTATACTCTATTAATACCAGTGTAAAGTAATAAATGCTTGTAAAATAATTAATACTTGGATACAATATATATAAAATAGATTTGACCATAAAATTACAATATAATGATTCCTGATAATATTTAACATTTTGCCTATAGATTATTATATATAAAACAATAATAAACATAATTTCAAATTAATTTCAGTCAATATGTTAATTCCTAAAATAAAAAACAATGGTCAATATGTAGATACAAACTGAATAAATATCAAGCAATATGCAAAAACAAGCCTCGTATAAATATATATATGTGGTAAATATATGTAGTTAGCATCTAACGACGTTTATTATTCGTATTATGTACTCCTGTAGAAAAGCAGAGATTCTTGAAAGTTGAGATTCCATTAATAAAACTGAAAAGAAACTCATTTCCAGAAACCTTTATTATTTAACCTTTTTTCTATGAAAAATAGACATTTCGAGACCAGTTAGAGTTTTTTTTTTTTTTTTTTTTTTTTTTTTTACTCAACGTTTCAACAAAAATCTTTTGTCTTCGTCAAGAGAAGTAAATAAAAGTAAAGCATTTGGCAAGGTGTTAAAATTTTTCTGAGGTCGCAAGAGCGTTCTCACGTGATTTTTCGATTTCTTTTTCATCTATTTGTCTATTTTTCATAGAAATATGAATGCCGACCTGGCAACAACGATATTTATGATATTTAACCTTTGTTGAATATAAATAACTCTTTGAACATGTATTTTATTAAAGGAATATATTTTATTCATCACCAAATGTATCCTTACTGAATTGACGCTCTCTCAATTCCATGATCTATTAATCGATATAGTAATTTGTTGAACACTCAAAAGTGACCAATTTGGATTCTATAGCGTTTTCTTGAATTTGTACCTGCAATGATATACTTTTACTATGATACATTAACGCACCATCTGTTAAACTATAAACTATTTTTGACACGTTTGATTCTTTTTGAATTGAAACAATTTTCTACTGTCCTTACTGTAATGATAAAAATATGAATTTCTACTGTCCTTACTGTAATGATAAAAATATGAATTTCTACTGTCCTTACTGTAATGATAAAATATGAATTTCTACTGTTCTTACTGTAATGATAAAATATGAATTTCTACTGTTCTTACTGTAATGATAAAAATATGAATTTCTACTGTCCTTACTTTAATGATAAAATATGAATATCTACTGTCCTTACTGTAATGATAAAATATGAATTTCTACTGTTCTTACTGTAATGATAAAAATATGAATTTCTACTGTCCTTACTGTAATGATAAAAATATGAATTTTCTACTGTCCTTACTGTAATGATAAAAATATTAATTTCTACTGTCCTTACTGTAATGATAAAATATGAATTTCTACTGTTCTTACTGTAATGATAAAAATATGAATTTCTACTGTCCTTACTGTAATGATAAAAATATGAATTTCTACTGTCCTTACTGTAATGATAAAAATATGAATATCTACTGTCCTTACTGTAATGATAAAAATATGAATATCTACTGTCCTTACTGTAATGATAAAAATATGAATTTCTACTGTCCTTACTGTAATGATAAAATATGAATTTCTACTGTTCTTACTGTAATGATAAAAATATGAATATCTACTGTCCTTACTGTAATGATAAAAATATGAATTTCTACTGTTCTTACTGTAATGATAAAAATATGAATATCTACTGTCCTTACTGTAATGATAAAATATGAATTTCTACTGTTCTTACTGTAATGATAAAAATATGAATATCTACTGTCCTTACTGTAATGATAAAAATATGAATTTCTACTGTCCTTACTGTAATGATAAAAATATGAATATCTACTGTCCTTACTGTAATGATAAAAATATGAATATCTACTGTCCTTACTGTAATGATAAAAATATGAATATCTACTGTCCTTACTGTAATGATAAAAATATGAATATCTACTGTCCTTACTGTAATGATAAAAATATGAATTTCTACTGTTCTTACTGTAATGATAAAAATATTAATTTCTACTGTCCTTACTGTAGTGATAAAAATATTAATTTCTACTGTCCTTACTGTAATGATAAAAATATTAATTTCTACTGTTCTTACTGTAATGATAAAAATATGAATTTCTACTGTTCTTACTGTAATGATAAAAATATTAATTTCTACTGTCCTTACTGTAATGATAAAAATATGAATTTCTACTGTCCTTACTGTAATGATAAAAATATTAATTTCTACTGTCCTTACTGTAATGATAAAAATATTAATTTCTACTGTCCTTACTGTAATGATAAAAATATGAATTTCTACTGTTCTTACTGTAATGATAAAAATATGAATATCTACTGTCCTTACTGTAATGATAAAAATATTAATTTCTACTGTCCTTACTGTAATGATAAAATATGAATTTCTACTGTTCTTACTGTAATGATAAAAATATGAATATCTACTGTCCTTACTGTAATGATAAAAATATGAATTTCTACTGTTCTTACTGTAATGATAAAAATATGAATATCTACTGTCCTTACTGTAATGATAAAAATATGAATATCTACTGTCCTTACTGTAATGATAAAAATATTAATTTCTACTGTCCTTACTGTAATGATAAAAATATGAATTTCTACTGTTCTTACTGTAATGATAAAAATATGAATATCTACTGTCCTTACTGTAATGATAAAAATATGAATTTCTACTGTCCTTACTGTAATGATAAAAATATGAATTTCTACTGTTCTTACTGTAATGATAAAAATATGAATTTCTACTGTCCTTACTGTAATGATAAAAATATGAATATCTACTGTTCTTACTGTAATGATAAAAATATGAATATCTACTGTCCTTACTGTAATGATAAAAATATGAATTTCTACTGTCCTTAATGTAATGATAAAAATATGAATTTCTACTGTTCTTACTGTAATGATAAAAATATGAATTTCTACTGTCCTTACTGTAATGATAAAAATATGAATATCTACTGTTCTTACTGTAATGATAAAAATATGAATATCTACTGTCCTTACTGTAATGATAAAAATATTAATTTCTACTGTCCTTACTGTAATGATAAAAATATGAATTTCTACTGTTCTTACTGTAATGATAAAAATATGAATATCTACTGTCCTTACTGTAATGATAAAAATATGAATATCTACTGTCCTTACTGTAGTGATAAAAATATGAATTTCTACTGTCCTTACTGTATTGATATAATAATGAAAGGGCCTGGCTTATTGGTGGTGAACCCTCTCATTTTATCATTAAAGTAATGACAGTAGAATATTATTTTAATATAAAAATTAGCATAGGGCTCAAAAATAGTTATAAAAGATATACTTTGCCGCGATTTGAAGATTGTCACTAGAATGTCTTATAGCATTTTCCAAATTTCAAATATTAACTTCTAGAAACTTAATACCAAGTGTTTCATATTCTCAAGATCCAGTTATGAAGGTGGTGATAAACCTGAAGGGGAAGTTTGATTGGTTACTTTGATCAATATTTAATTTATCTTTACAATTAATTTTAATTTATAATTCGTTGGCCAACGACCGTTAGCCAATACCTAAAACGTGATTTTTCTTATAACATTCATTTAAAAATAGTCCAATGCATCAGTAAAAGTAAAAATATCAAACTAACATTTTCGGACCTGGACTATGAAATATCCGCTAACGGTAGCAGCGTTACAATATATTTTGTTTACTCTTTGTTATAAACAAACAATTTAAGAAATAATATATAGAAAATTTACGATTTATGAAATAAATTGACATGAATATTTTATTATCTTCATAAAATTATATTTACATAAAGTGAAATATTAATAGCAATCTATAGAGTATTAAAATCAGTATTATATAATACATGCGATTGAGAAAGATTAGTACAATTATTTGAATGAGAGTATATCTTGAGAGATTTGCATAACTATATAACAGGCCTAGCGTGCATAAAGCTAGCTACATGGACTCGATGTATAATTGATAAAAATCCAATCGTATATGTAATTACGAGACAAATGTTCGTATTGCAGGAAATGTTGCATAAAGCTAGCTACATGGACTCGATGTATAATTGATAAAAATCCATTTGTATATGTAATTACGAGACAAATGTTCGTATTGCAGGAAATGTTGCATAACACTAGCTACATGGACTCGATGTATAATTGATAAAATTCCAATCTTATATGTAATTACGAGACAAATGTTCGTATTACAGGAAATGTTGCATATTTACCTCCGGAAGATAGTCTTATATAGTGGCATATCTGGCCTGTGTCTTGGATTTCTCTGCTCATTACTTGGCGGATATTCGTTGTTCTGAAAAACCTCGCGAGATATTCTTCTGGAGGAATTGTGATGATGGAATCTTACAGGTCCTAAGTTGCGATTTTTTGAATTTTCTGTCGAATCCATATCTCTTTGGGAATCTTCTCTGTATCTTTGGGGATCTTTCCTGTCTCTTTGGGAATCTTCCATGTATCTTTGGATTTCTTCATTTTCTAATCTACATTCAGGTGAAGTGGTAACTTGTGTCTTGGGAGTATTTTCAGATGATTTTTCTTGTATTTTATCATAGTCTTCGAATTCTGGCAGATGGCGTATGTCCCTGTAGACATACTCTATATCTTCTTCAGTTGGTAGCAGTTCGATGAAGTCATTGGCGTATTTGTCTTCGTTCTCAATATAGGGGGTCAGAAAATATTTTTTGTCTGTTTTCTTCTCCATTTCTGACTTGAAATTTCTTATAAATCTCTTGATGCAATATTTCTTTCTAACACGGCGGTAATATAAGATAATGTAATAATGAAAACAGCTTCCGAAAAAAGTTTCTTGATTTTTTATATATATTCTCTCAAGCTCTTTCGAGTATTATAAACCTTTCTACGGGAGTATTTTACAAAAATAAATCTTAATATTTTACAAATTTTATATTTTGTAATTATATTTACATATTTTCAATTTTGTTTGGTTGCTACAAGTATTAACTACTTGTATTTAGCATTTTATCTAGTGTTTGTATTATGAGTTAATATACATGGTAATTAATACTGAGTTTTTATTTTATATACAAATTTAACAAAAAATAAACTATTGATATTGAAAATAGGGACAGGGTGACAGCAATTTATTTAAGGCAAGAACAAACTATGAATGGAAAAGAAGATAAGCAAAGAGGATAGTTTATCGAGTAGCAAAATATAAACAAATAAATGATACTCTGTTAATAAAATGATAAATATTTTGCTACATAGCTTCTTCCCTATGGCAACTATGACCCACAGCTTGTAATTATTGTAGTTACTGACATGGATCTGACGTGCTTCTGCCAAGGATTCCATCGAAGTCTTGGAACTTTGTCCCTAGTACCTTTGCGTCCTTTTTCTTGTGGCATGAAGAGCGACTTTGTCGTCGTATCGTCGTCTATAGGGACATCGTCATCTTCGAGGGAAGTCTTGGCTTTGACACAGTCTCCGAAAATGTAGATCACAGCCCCTATGACCTCAAGGTCTTCTCGGTGATCTTCAGTTTGTCTTCCCTCATTTACACAGCATCTTACCAAAAATGTCACGTGAAAAATTAGGAAAGACAACTTCAGATTGACAGCAATTTATTTAAGGCAAAAACAAACTATGAATGATAAACAAAAGACAAACAAAGAGGGAAGTTTACAGAGTAGCAAAATTTAAACATAAAAAATTGATACTCTGTTAATAAAATAACAAATACTTTGTTACAGTATGATGTTGGTTTGTAAAATAATTTTTTTTATATATTGTGACTTTATACAAAGGGTTGGTTTAAATTTATTATAAACTTCTGCAATTTATATGTCTAATGATGCTAATGTGTTTTATGGATATCATGGCTTCGAGAATTAATCTTTGTGCCTATTGTTTATGTTTAATACAAGTAAATAACACCTAATCCAAATAATTTACTAGTGTGTGACGTGTCTGATGATGGTGACAATGTTGTTGTCGAAACATCACACACTATTAAATTATTTGGATTAGGTCTTATTTTCTTGTATTATAATCTATAATCCAAATTGTGCTTTATCATGTTTATATTTAAGTAATTTTTTTTTATTCTTTCAACTTTTTTTTAATGGTATGACCTATATTTTCTATGTGCTAGACTATAAGGGATTTTTGTATTTGTATTTTATGCATCTATTCTCTTCCTAATTTTGTATTTAACATGTCTGTCTGTTTTCCCACTATATATATGCTATTATAATGGTTACACTCTATGGAATAAATGGCTTGGCTATTGTAAATTGGTTGGTTAGGATTGTCATTTTTGGTTTTGGAGTTTCTTACTATTGCCTTAATGCTCGTAATAGTTTCATAGTATGTTCTGATTCCGTGTTTTCTTAATTCACTTGATATTTTATCACTTATAGTTCAATACATAGAAATTACAGGGCATACATTCAACTTAAAAGAATCAAAAACATTTTATTAAAAATAAACAATAAGCACAAATGATTTCTGCTCTTCAACGAGCAAATACTTAAATTAAAATAAATTTTTACCCGAATTTCATTTTTCCCTTTTTCAATTAATTTCTAGGTACCTATTACTCATATATATAATTTGCCTATAATGGTCATGATGAACGAGAAAGATCAAAATGTAATTTTCAAATTTGTCCTAATATATTGTTAAAAGAGAAGAAATTTCATCAACTTTCCAACTTGGTGGAAAAATATAAAAATAATTTAATGGAATTGTCTTATAATATTATTAGGTAAACATAATATATATATAATAAAATAAAAAATTATGATATATATTTTACAAAAATAATGAAAATATTTTAAATTTATTTAATATTTAATAGAATAAAAATCATAGAATAGTACCAATATCTCCCGTTGTATGGCGCCACGAATTTCGCTTAGCGTCATGAATAGGTGTGAAGTTGTAATTTAGGGTTAGAGCTCTATTTATTTACATATTTTATTTCTACGAATATCCTTATATATCTAAAAACAAGGAGAATTTGAATAATTGATCATGTTTACAATATTGTACTTTGCTATTGGTCTTAACGCCATATCATCAACTTATGGTGAGTAGCTAGATTAATTGTATAATTGATGTGTTCTTTTTCCTATTTTGATTAGTTTAAGATATGCCGAAATGCATTAGTCCTCATCTTTGTGATTATAGTTAAAGGTTTAGTTAAAATTCGTTATCTTGGGACATATATAATTTTCAAATATCTATTTTTTAATAGTAAATTTAATATTTATAAATTTTAAAACAATTTCATAAATACCACTTTTAAATGTGTATGTCTTCCTTTATATAATTCTACTTTTGTTTGTATAAGCGAATGGTGTGTATTTTACCAATAAGTAAAATATAGATATGTTTTGTAGGTACAAGCAAAGTAGTGTTTACAGTTCAGATTTGACTTTCCTATCTAATTTGACACAACATATTATCTAATCTATTCAAAATAATAACCGAAAATGTCTTATATAGTGTTCTGAAACAATAAAGTGATTATTAGTATATTAAATTGGAACTTTATAACATATTTGACACAGAACGATTAGTCGAATATACATTTTGTTAAACCTAAAAACGAATAAATTTTCTAATTTTTTTTATATAGTTAGGATGTAGACATCATATTTCGATTACCATAACTATATTGTAAGATTATAAACTCAAAAGAAGAAGCTCCTTTTAAGTTTATAATCTTATTTTTATATAGTGCTTCGCACATTAAGCCCCTAATGGATTTAATCAAGTGAAATTCAAGCTTATAATCAATACATGTACTTATCATAATATTAAAAATTGTTTTATATATATATTTCGAATATATACAAGATGATAGATGCACTTAATAAATACATGTTTATAACACATAATGTATTTTTAACTTTAATATACTAGGTCTAAACAAAGTAGATTTGAAAGCCTGATCATATCTGTTGTTCATTTATATGTCCTGATATTAAATAGAATGAAACGACTAACTCTATTTTGGCAATTTATTATTGTGAAAAAACGAACTTCTGATAGTGAAATTTTTATGTATACGATACATGTACGATATAATACTTGAAGATTTAATCCAATTCTCTCTCTATCTCTGAAAACACGCTTGTTGGATCCTATAGTTAATAATTTCCTTAAATTCAATTATGCCAATAAGCCGAAATCTTTAAATTCAATTGTACAAATATAAATCTTTAATATGTGAATTTCAAAGCAGTCAACATGTATTCAAATTTACAGTTTAGTTATTTGTCATAGGTACTCTCTCTCTCCCTCTATCACAAGTATCAAAATGTAAATCTTAATAAATTTATGTATTCTAAAATCAAGTGGTAAAATGCTTCATATTAAAAATTAATTGGAAATTAAACCCACTACAACGGTAATACTTCGGTTTCAACTTCCATTTTTACGAAAGCCAAGATCAATCAACCAATATATATCTTATACTGTGTGTCTTGTCAGAAATGTGTGTGATAAAAATACTAATAGAAAATAGTACGAAAATATATATATTTTTTGAATAGGGAATTACTTTATTGATTTTTCAACCTACGATGCTTCCTAAATTTTAATCTAGACGTTGTTAGGCCTTTTCTAAGCGAGTCTACTTAAGAGCTACCAACTTCCTGTGATCGAGATACCGTTAATTAATAAATAACACGAATCGAAATAACTTCACCATCAATGGGAAATACCTCCTGAAATGGCAAGGGTCTAGTAAAATGTAGAGACGGCCTTTCATATTTGAGAATTTTTAATGTTTTCTTCCAGAATGATCAATCTTACTTCACTTATCTACAATAAATATGCTGTTTACTCCAGGATATTTGAAAATTCAGCCGTTTACGTTCTCCAACTCGGCCGTTATTGGGGACAAGATCTCTACCCTCTGCAGCCCTACGTCGGACAATGATAGGCTGACGTTTACCTGGCTGAAGAACGGCAAAGAGATCACTAGCGGCAAGATAAAGGTGAACACATTCGAGGGAGTGTCAACTATTGTGTTCAACCCACTGGAGGAAGAGGACGAGGGCAACTACACCTGCAGAGTGACTTCAACTACCTCAGGGTCGGATTCCTTCACCGCTCCATTACATGTCCTAGGTAGGTAGGATGAGATCGCTCGGATGTTCCCCGATGGTAACTTGTCCGGTGCAGTCCCTGCTAGATGGGACCAGCGACCACCGCCCCAGGTACAAGCTACTGAAGGGACCTCCGTATCGTTACCTTGTAAAGGAGCTGGAAAACCTCCACCCCAATCTTTCTGGACAGGTCCCCGAGTGACTAACGGCTCCTCGCTGGTGTTCCCCCGGGTGTCCCGCGGGGACCAGGGCATCTACCGCTGTAAAGTGACCAACAACGTGGGTCCTGAGCTAGAAGTTTCCACCTTCCTCGCTGTACATGGTAACACTTGTACTTTAATGATATTTTGACTTGTATGTTCTCTATTGTGTAGAGTTGCTTTGATATAACTTTTTCGAACCATTACAGACCTTAATTATTAATTGAAGGTCAAATATTTTGGAAATAATAGTATTTTATTCATCACACACCATATATTTAAAAAAAAAAACATTTATATTGTTACTGTTATAAAAACATATGTATGATTACCTTGTGTCCTTGTTCTATTATGAACTTGTAAATTCTGGATTGCGATATTATTTCAAAGTGAATAACAATGCTGTGATTAAGGTTGAATTCCAGACCACTTCTGCATTTCATTATTCTACCCTACTAAGGTAAGTGTTTCTTTATCTATAATTATATTTTAAAGATTGAGTTTCAAAATTATAGTACGAATTTCTGCGAAGGGCTTAAATGAGCATTTTAGATAAAACAGCACCATACAGTAGAATAAATATCTAATAAACGTTAATTTCTTTTTAGATTGATTCTATAATATTTTTGACAAATTCATTCTCTGACTAAATAAATAAAAGTGGACCACGCACACATAAGTTTTCATTTTGAGCTATCGGCCCTCCACAGCTTGGTGAAGGCTTTACCTCAAAGACGAAAAATCAAATCCAGGTGTTAAGGCTGAATGTGTATTAATACGTTAAGGATGTTTAAATTCTAGCAGGAGTTCCCCCAAGGGTCTCTAAATCTTATTTCATATTAATAATAATATAAATTAAATAATTATATAAAGATAATTTAACTGTTTAATAATAAATTCAAAAATATTTTAAAATATTGTTTCCTTTTTTTTCCACATAAACAGCGCATTAAGGCAAACTTGAACTTAAAAACCCATTTTCTTTTATTTTCAGGAAGCCTCTTGGACCAAATATATTTGGAATATAAAAAAAAAACAATAGAAAAAAAATCAGGTGTTGATATTTAAAAAAAAAAGACATTATAACCATTTGCATGAGCATCTTAGATGGAATAGCACCATCTAGTGTAACAAAATTCAATCAAGAGACACTTATAAGGGTGATGAAGATTGTGTCACAAAACCAATTTTGATAAATTTAGACAAAATTCTAACCTGTACACCAGAGTTTCGGGGTACAGCCTTCATCCGTACAGGAAGACAGATTCTATTTATAACATCCAACAAGAAGAGTTATAAAACTTATTAAATTTACCAAAAAGGTGTTTAAACTGATCAAATGGCAGGATCGATTTTCAGGCTAGAATACAACTAAATTAGCAGGAAAATGTTATTTTTGAGTCAAAACAGGCAAATTTCCCGATTAAATGCATTATTTATCATCCCAGTAAAACAAGTAATAGTGGTGATAAAAACAAAAACATGCCAAATAACCAGTTTATATTGTTTTAATGCATTTGTGAAAATGTAGTTTTTTCGTTTATATAAAAGGTCATGATGACCAAGAAGGATAAAAATGTAATTTGTTATTTTTTTTAATATTTTGTTAAAAAAGATTAAATTTCTTAAACTTTTTACTTGGTGGGATATATAAAAATATTTAATAGAATTGTCTTATAATATTATTAGGTTAACATTTTATATATATAATAAAATTAAATTAAAAATTATGATATATTTCATTGAAATATTTAAACTATTTTTCAATTATTTAATATTTAATAGAATAAAAATCATAGAATAGTACCAATAGCTACCGTTGTATGGCGCCACGAATTTCGCTTAGCGTCATGAAAAGATGTAATGTGGTAATTTAGAGTTAGAACTCTATTTATTAGAATATTTTAATTCAACGAATATCCATATATATTTAAAAACAAGGAGAATAGTAATAATTTGTTAAAATGATTACAATATTGTACCTTGCTATTGGTCTTAACGCCATATCATCAACTTATGGTGAGTAGCTAGATTATTTGTATAATTGATGTATTCTTTTTCCTATTTTGATTAATTTATGATATTCGTGAATACATTAGTTTTCTGATTATAGTCAAAAATGTTATTAAATTAAATCGTTTTAAACATATATGATTGTCAAATATCTATATTTCATATAGTATATTTATTTATTATTATTATCATCAAATCAGACGCGATTACCCACAAGGGAGGCTTGCGTCAAGCAACAACACAAAAAATTCAGAGAACATTTTTACATAAACATTTGGTAAATTATAAAGCATTAGTAGAATTTTAAAGAAGAGTAAAAAGGAAAAATAAATAGTATATTTATATTTATAAATTTCAAAACAAATTCAATATATTCTACCACTTCTTAAGATGTATATTTATATTCTTAAAAAATCCGAATTTTGTATAAGCGATGGTTTGCATGTTATCAAGTCCAAAATAGAAAGGTATTGCAGTTATAAGTATATTTGTGTTTTGTATTTATATATCCGACTTGCATAGCTAATCAAATTTACAGACAATATTTTTGCGCTTTTCATTTTTAAAACTGATAATGTGTGCATGTATTTGCTATTCTGTTTGAAACAATTTATTGATTATTTATATGCTAGAAATGTATTTTATAAAATAAATATATTTGATGCAGATAATATCAACAAATACTCAACGTAACCAAACCTAAAATGTAAAATATACTTTGTTAACATATTTTTTAAAGTGCTCTGTATATTAAAACCCAGAATGTATTTAACCACGTGATGTCTCGCTTATAATATAAATTCATATAATTATAATAATTCATTGAGATATATAGATATTGTTAAGGTATAAAAAGGCAGCTATTGATTAAACCTGTAGCTTCTAATTACATTTTAACAAAATGTAATAGGTATAAGCAAGTAGATTACGAGAGTCTAACCATCTGTAGGTTATTTATATGTTTTTCAGAAATAAACAGAGTGATCAGAACCTATTACACTTAGTTACAGTAAATATGTATGTTTAAATTAACACAAAGCAATAACGCGCCATCTATACATATAAAATAAAAGGATTTAAAAACGCGAATGTTTTTTTTTTTTTTTAATACATAAAACGAACTTCTACTGTCCTTACTGCGATGAAAAAATATATTGGGAAGGCTTGGCTCATCAGTGGTGAACCCTCCCAGCGGTTTCGCCAATTTAATCCACCAGACCGCTTCTCAGAGCTCTAATATTGTATAGGATCATTCTGCTTTTATATGCTACACTGAAGGATGGAATCTTAGAAATGGTTTTCAGGTAAACTATGGGCATAAGCTTATAGGACAGTAGAATTATATTCAAATATTTGCTTCGAGCAATGCTCTTCAGCAAACTATAAAGACAAGGCCATTAGGAATAAATTAACACAAAGCAATAACGCGCCATCTATACATATAAAATAAAAGGATTTAAAAACGCGAATGTTTTTTTTTTTTTTTAATACATAAAACGAACTTCTACTGTCCTTACTGCGATGAAAAAATATATTGGGAAGGCTTGGCTCATCAGTGGTGAACCCTCCCAGCGGTTTCGCCAATTTAATCCACCAGACCGCTTCTCAGAGCTCTAATATTGTATAGGATCATTCTGCTTTTATATGCTACACTGAAGGATGGAATCTTAGAAATGGTTTTCAGGTAAACTATGGGCATAAGCTTATAGGACAGTAGAATTATATTCAAATATTTGCTTCGAGCAATGCTCTTCAGCAAACTATAAAGACAAGGCCATTAGGAATAAATTAACACAAAGCAATAACGCGCCATCTATACATATAAAATAAAAGGATTTAAAAACGCGAATGTTTTTTTTTTTTTTTTTTTTTTTTTAATACATAAAACGAACTTCTACTGTCCTTACTGCGATGAAAAAATATAGATGGCGCGTTATTGCTTTGTGTTAATTTATTCCTAATGGCCTTGTCTTTATAGTTTGCTGAAGAGCATTGCTCAAAGCAAATATTTGAATATAATTCTACTGTCCTATAAGCTTATGCCCATAGTTTACCTGAAAACCATTTCTAAGATTCCATCCTTCAGTGTAGCATATAAAAGCAGAATGATCCTATACAATATTAGAGCTCTGAGAAGCGGTCTGGTGGATTAAATTGGCGAAACCGCTGGGAGGGTTCACCACTGATGAGCCAAGCCTTCCCAATATATTTTTTCATCGCAGTAAGGACAGTAGAAGTTCGTTTTATGTATTAAAAAAAAAAAAAAAAAAAACATTCGCGTTTTTAAATCCTTTTATTTTATATGTATAGATGGCGCGTTATTGCTTTGTGTTAATTTATTCCTAATGGCCTTGTCTTTATAGTTTGCTGAAGAGCATTGCTCGAAGCAAATATTTGAATATAATTCTACTGTCCTATAAGCTTATGCCCATAGTTTACCTGAAAACCATTTCTAAGATTCCATCCTTCAGTGTAGCATATAAAAGAAGAATGATCCTATACAATATTAGAGCTCTGAGAAGCGGTCTGGTGGATTAAATTGGCGAAACCGCTGGGAGGGTTCACCACTGATGAGCCAAGCCTTCCCAATATATTTTTTCATCGCAGTAAGGACAGTAGAAGTTCGTTTTATGTATTAAAAAAAAAAAAAAAAAAAAAAAAAAAAAAAAACATTCGCGTTTTTAAATCCTTTTATTTTATATGTATAGATGGCGCGTTATTGCTTTGTGTTAATTTATTCCTAATGGCCTTGTCTTTATAGTTTGCTGAAGAGCATTGCTCGAAGCAAATATTTGAATATAATTCTACTGTCCTATAAGCTTATGCCCATAGTTTACCTGAAAACCATTTCTAAGATTCCATCCTTCAGTGTAGCATATAAAAGCAGAATGATCCTATACAATATTAGAGCTCTGAGAAGCGGTCTGGTGGATTAAATTGGCGAAACCGCTGGGAGGGTTCACCACTGATGAGCCAAGCCTTCCCAATATATTTTTTCATCGCAGTAAGGACAGTAGAAGTTCGTTTTATGTATTAAAAAAAAAAAAACATTCGCGTTTTTAAATCCTTTTATTTTATAAATATGTATGTTTACTGCAGGGTATTTGAAAATTCAACCGTTCTCGTTCTCCAACTCGGCTGTGATTGGGGACAAGATTTCCACCACCTGCAGCCCTACGTCAGACAACGAAAGGTTGACATTCACCTGGCTAAAGAACGGTAAGGAGATCACCAGCGGCAAGGTGAAGGTGAACACATTCGAAGGAGTGTCAACTATTGTATTCAACCCACTGGAGGAAGAGGACGAGGGCAACTACACCTGCAGAGTGACTTCAACTACCTCAGGGTCGGATTCCTTCACCGCTCCATTACATGTCCTAGGTAGGTAGAAAGAGATTGCTCGGATGTTCCCCGATGGTAACTTGTCCGGTGCAGTCCCCGCTAGATGGGACCAGCGACCACCGCCCCAGGTACAAGCTACTGAAGGGACCTCCGTATCATTACCTTGTAAAGGAGCGGGGAAACCTCCACCCCAATCTTTCTGGACCGGTCCCCGAGTGACCAACGGCTCCTCGCTGGTGTTCCCCCGGGTATCTCGAGGAGACCAGGGAATCTACCGCTGTAAAGTGACCAACAACGTGGGTCCTGAGCTAGAGGTTTCCACCTTCCTCGCTGTACATGGTAACACTTGTACTTTAACGATATTGTGACTTGTATGTTCTCTATTGTGTAGAGTTGCCTTGAAATATCTTTTTCGAACCATTACAGACCTTAATTCTTAATTGAAGGTCAAATATTTTGGAAATAAGAGTGTTTTATTCATCACACACCATATATTTTTAAAAAAACTTTTAATTAATATTGTTATAAAACATATGTATGAATACTTTTGTCCTTGTTCTATTATGAACTTGTAAATTTCTGGGATGCGATATTACTTGAAAGTGAATAACAATGCTGTGATTAAGGCTGAATTCCAGACTTCTTCTGCATTTCATTATTCTACCCTACCAAGGTGAGTGTTTCTTTCTCTATAATTACATTTTTGAGATTGAGTTTTAAAATTATAGCGCAAATTTCTGGAAAGGGCTTTAATATGCATTTTAGTTAGTATAGCGCCATCTAGTAGAATATATATCAAATAAACGTTATTATTTTTAGGTTGATTCCATAATATTTTGCCAAATTCATTCTCTGACTGAATAAATAAAAGTGGAACACACACACACATAAGTTTGCATTTCGGGCTATCGGCCTTCCACAGCTTGGTGAAGTCTTTACCTCAAATACGAAAAATCAAATCCAAGATGATAGTTAAGGTCAAATATGTATTAATACGTTAAGGATTCGAATTCTAGCAGGAGTTCAACAAGGGTCCGATGCTGTTCCTAGGCTCTTAATATATTTACTCGAAATCTTATTCTAATATTAATATAAATTGATAAAATTTAATATATAAAAATAATTTAATAAATTAAAAATATGTTCAAAACTATTTTACCTTTTTTAAAACCATTTTTTTTTCACATAAACAGTGTATTTCGCAAATTTGGTCTTAAGTACCCATCTTATGATTTACCGGGAAGCCTCTTAGACCAAAAATATGTGATATATAAAAAAAAAACAATAGAAAAACGGTCAGGTATTGATATTAAAAAATAAATTATAACCGTTTGCATGAGCATCTTAGAAGCAAGATCACCATCTAGTGTAACAAAATTCAATCATGAGACACTTATAAAGGTGATGAAGATTGTGTCACAAAACCACTTTTGACAAATTTAGACAAATTTCTAACCTATACTTTATGGTTTCGGGTTTGGCCTTCATCAGTACAGGAAGACAGATTAGGTTTATAGCTTTCTACGAGAGGGTTTATAAAACTTATATAATTTACCAAAAAGGTGTTTAAACAAATTAAGTGGCAGGATCGATATTCTGGCTAGAATACAACAATATTAGCGGGAGAATGTTATTTTTGAGTCAAAACAGGCAACCTTCCCGATAAAAATGAATTCTGTTTATCACCCCAGTAAAACAAGTAATGTTCGTGATTAAAAAAAACAGGCCAAAACACCAGTTTACATTTTTTTAATGCATTTATGTAAAATAGACATGCCTCTTTTGTCATATATAATTTGCTTATAAAAGGTCATGATGATTAAGATAGATCAAAATGAAATTTGCCAATTTGTCTGAATATTTGTTTAAAAATAGAAAAATTATTCAACTCTCTACTTGGTGGTGAAATATAAAAATAATTTTAAAAAATTGTCTTTTAAAATTATTATAGATGAGCATATTATATATAAAATAAAAATAAAAATTGATATATTCTCTAAAAATAATGAAACTATTTTTCAATCATTTATTATTTAATACAATATAAATCATAGAATAGTACCAATATCTACCGTTGTATGGCGCCACGAATTTCGCTTAGCGTCATGAAAAGATGTAATGTTGTAATTTAGGGTTAAAGCTCTATTTATTTACATATTTTAATTCTACGGATACCCTTATATATCTAAAAACAAGGAATATTTGAATAATTGATAATGTTTACAATATTGTACCTTGCTATTGGTGTTAACGCCATATCATCAAGTTATGGTGAGTAGATAGCCTAATTGTACAATTGATGTTTTCTTGTTCCTATTTTTATTAATTTAAGATATTCTTGAATAAATTTTTCCGATTATAGTCAAATGTTATTTAATTAAATCGTTTTAAACATATATAATTGTCAAATATTTATATTTCATATAGTATATTTATTTATTTATTATTATCACACAAATCAGAGAGAGACGCGATATCCCCAATTGGATGCTTGCGTCAAGCAACAGCACTAAATTCAGAGAACTAGTTTACATAAACATTTGGTAAATTACAAGACCTGGGTAGAAGTTTAAAGAAGAAAAGAAATTAAAAGAAAATAGTATATATAATATTTATATATTACAAACAAATTCATAAATATATCAATTTTATATTTGTTTGTTTACCTTTTTATATATCTACTTTTGTTTGTATAAGGGAACGATCTGTATTTTATCAACAAGTCCAAAATAGAAATGTATTGCAGTTATAAGTAGATGTGTGCTCACTGTTTATAGATTCGACTTGCATATCTTTTCACACAATTTGACACACAATCTCTTTTGAGATATTCATTTTTATAATTATAATGTATTTGCCATTGTGTTTATAAACAATCTATTGATGATTCATATGCTGGGAATCTATTTTATAGCATATCTGACGCAGAGAATTTTAACAAATATATAATCTAACCTAAAATATAATGAATACTTTGTTGACATATTTTTATAGTGTTTTGTATATTAAAACCCAGAATGGATTTACCCGCGTGAGGTTCCACATATAATATAAATTCTAATAATTGATGATTCATATTTATATATAGGTAAGATATATAAACGTAGCTATTGAATAAACCTTTAGCTTCTACTTCCTATTTAACATGTAGATTATGAAAGCTTAACCATCTGTATGTGATTTATTTGTTCTTCAGGAAACACAGAGTGATCAGAACCTATTACACTTAGTTACAGTAAATATGTATGTTTACTCCAGGATATTTGAAAATTCAGCCGTTCTCGTTCTCCAACTCGGCCGTAATTGGGGACAAGATCTCCACCACCTGCAGTCCTACGTCGGACAATGATAGGCTGACGTTTACCTGGCTGAAGAACGGCAAGGAGATCACCAGCGGCAAAGTCAAGGTGAACACATTCGAAGGAGTTTCTATGATTGTGTTCAACCCACTGGAGGAAGAGGACGAGGGCAACTACACCTGCAGAGTGACTTCAACTACCTCTGGGTCGGATTCCTTCACTGCCCCATTACACGTCCTAGGTAGGTAGGGTAAGATTGCTAGAATGTTCCCTGATGGTAACTTGTCCGGTGCAGTCCCTGCTAGATGGGACCAGCGACCACCGCCCCAGGTACAAGCTACTGAAGGGACCTCCGTATCATTACCTTGTAAAGGAGCTGGAAAACCTCCTCCCCAATCTTTCTGGACTGGTCCCCGAGTGACCAACGGCTCCTCGCTGGTGTTCCCCCGGGTGTCCCGCGGGGACCAGGGCATCTACCGCTGTAAAGTGACCAACAACGTGGGTCCTGAGCTAGAAGTTTCCACCTTCCTCGCTGTACATGGTAACACTTGTACTTCAACGATATTTTGACTTGTATTTTTCTATTGTGTATAGAGATGATTTAAAATATATTTTAATCAATACAAACCTTCATTCGTAATTGAAGGGCAATTATTTTGGAAATAATATTATTTTATTCATCACACACCATATAATTTAAAAGAACTACTATATTTAGAAAATTGAAACATTAATTGACATTGTTCTAAAAGAATGTATGATTACTTTGTATACCTGTTCTGTTATGAACTTGTAAATCTACAGAATATGATGTCACTTGGATGTGAATAACAATGCTGTTGATTAAGACTACATCTCAGTCTTCTCCTGCATTTGAGCATTCTACATTCTAAGGTAAGTCTTTCTTTCCCTAATTATTTTAACAGAGGAGAATTTATAAAGTTATATTGCAAATTTCTGGGAATGTGGTATTCAGGTCCGAAAAATATCATTTATTCTATTAACGTATTTAAAAGTTAAAATTATTTTATTGCACATGAATGCCTTCAACTCTAAAATTTGCAATATATTATGGTATAAGATCATTCCTGTTTTATTATTAGCTTTACATATTTTTATAACTATTTATTTATTTAACGACAAGAGAGGCGTGTTATTGAAATATTTTCTCCCATCACAGAGGAAACAAACAAAATAACAAGTAAAAACTATTTTTATATTGAACGAGAGTCAAACTGAGTTTGTTTGCAATATAAGTCACGCATTGGGCACTCTCTGTAAAAAGGTAATCACTTTTTATAAAAAGAATATTTTTACAATATTCAAACATGAAATTCCTCATATGCTGATGCGTATTATAAGCGAATTGGTTAATATAGAAAATATCCATTTCTTTATTTATTTTTCCTTTTATTATATTTTTACGCTGCTGAATGCTTGAAGTTCTGTAAAATATTGTGACATTAGTTTATAGCAATAAAATATAAAAATATTTGATGATTAATTTTCAGTTTTTGCAACGAAAATCCTTCATGATTAGAAAATATATATTTTGAGAGTTTTAATTCATGTATCTATCTTTTTTGAGTTTATATATTGTCAACTAGATTCAATTCTCATCTTAAAAAATATAGTTGAAAAACTTCGATTTCGAATTTTTATTGATTAGATAGTTTATAAAATAAATAAGACAAACTGAATTATATTTGTATAATATGTAGATCATTTAACAATCTGAAGATATATTAAATAGAAACAAAAGTAAAGCATACCTCTTTCCACGAAAATTAATAAGAGGAAAATAAAATATATGTAAGTTTTAATAAATTCACCTAATCCACTGCAAAATTAGTAAATTTACACCAATCAATTTTTTCTGCGAAAATTAAAAAATAATGTGTTTGTGAAAATAAAAAAATAGATATATTCTAAATTTGAAATAATTTGTGTTTATTCAAAATGTACGATTTTTAGAAATGCAAACCATAATTGATACTTGTTTTTATCTAATCGAATTTAAACGTTTATAAAATATAGAAATGCAATATTTCTATTTTATTGATATGACAATTATAAAATAAATGAATTATATATAAAATAAATAATTAATGAACATTATTTTTTACAAGCGCTTAATAGTATTGTTTCCCAAAGGAATAATAGTTCTGTGAGAATAGTACAAATAACATCCGTTGAAGGGCGCTACCAACACAGACATTGAAGCGTCTATGCATTAAGTGTATTTTTGGATGTTTTAAAAGAAACATATTTAATTATATTTATTACCGCTTGACTATCATAATGTATATGTTTTTATCATAAACTATCCATCGATATGAATTTGTCAGTGACCTTAATAATAATATTCCAATTAATTTCTCATTGTTTGGGTGAGTATTATATTGAGCTTTCATATTTGTTGGTTTCCTATGATTGGGATTCATATGACAATAGTAAAATATGGAAATGAAATTTTTATTGAAATATCTTTATATAAAAAAATTAGGATAAATAATAAATATTTAACAAAATATTTCTAACAATGCTTTATATCTAAAATATATATTTAAACATCCATTTTCTATTTATCTTTAATAATTTTTAAATAAAAACTAAATATATATATACTTAATTATTTAATATAATTGATATATATCTCAACCATGATTTACGAAGATACGTTGCATATATAAGATATAATTGCAGTAAATATCAATATAAGAAATTTATGTTTGCACATAATTTTAGTCACAATTTAAAAATATTATGCAATATGCATATTCCATAACTATGAGTACATTGTGTCAATGTCATGGTTATTATGAGTTTGAAATCATATAGATATATTATAAATTAATTTTAACTATATATATATATATATTGTTTTTAATTACATAAATATAATATGAAAAAAAGGTTACATACGTTGGATAAAATATACGAGAATATTGAATAATATTTTTGAATCGGTAGCTATAAAAGAATCTCCATACCCAAAATAAGTTTCCATTAAAATATATTTTGTTCAATTATTTTATATAGTGGTAAGTATTGGTGAACCTTCTTCAATATCTGAATAAATACGTAAAATCTAGGTTTGGAAAAGTGATTAACTCTAATTTGACATTGAATTTTATATTAATCAATTTATATAAATGTTCAAAAATATCGCTATAAACAAAATAGAAACGTTTTAATATTAAAATCCCTTCAGTAAAATTATACATAAAAGACATTTCACTGAGAAAGCGTTCCTTTTTTAAAAACTCTTTCCTCAGCGGATTAGGTTCTATTATAAAATAGAAACGGATTGAGTACATGTTTGTAAATTCTTAAATTCTTATGTCCTATATTTGCATAGATATATCTTTAAAATGCTATATAATCTTTCTCAATTACCTTTTTATGTTTTAGTTTTCTGAGGAAGGGAATGTCCGAAAGCTACTTTATACAATGAATAAAAAAAAAAAGTTACGGCTTCTTATATCTTTTTGTAATTTATTGGAATCCATAAACCTGTGATAATGAGCATGTTTGTTGTGTATATATCATTTTATAAAGTTTAACAAGTCAAGGTTGAACTTTACCTCGATATAGTTTATGATTGAGTCATTTACCTAGATTTAGCTACTAATAAATTGTTGATAATAATTACTATGAACATCATAACAACTAGGAATATACTATAAATAGTAATAATGTACACGCTTGTTCGGCGGTACATATACTAAAATAAGAACGATACAGAGAAGATAGCATGTCCCCTGCGCAAGGATGACACGCAAAATCGTGAAGCGTTCCATATAAATAATAATAACTTTTTGTTAAGATATTGTTTAGGCAAACATTCGCTCCTCTAATAATTTGGAAATACGTAGGCATTCTTCTAATATATTGATTGTTATTAAAATAAAAACATAAAGCTTCCAGGGAAAAGATTCTTTCAAAAATATTTTATTGAAAAATATCTCGAGCTTTCGGGCAAGTAAGCCCTTCTACGGGAGAAAATATTTTACATGATTAATACGCCAATCATATGATTTAAAATTAAATAAATTTCTTTTTATGTTTTTATTTTAATATTGATTCAAGGGATTATTTTTATCGAATATTGATTGTTATATTGATTATATTTAAGAATATTTTGACCTATATCATTTTGTGCACTTAAAGTCCTTTATCTTCCAATAATATCTGGATGTCAGGAACAATCCTAAATAAAATTGTGATGATTTATAGGATGATAGAAAGCATATTCGTAAAATATATAGCATATGATTGTGAATTAAAACAATGATAATAGTTATAATTGAAAGTATATCGATCCAACATCATTGGGATTAGTAGTATTGTTTTATTGGGAAGAAGTTATGTCGAGTCTATTGTTGTTATTGCCAGTCAATTATAAAGATATATTCGTGGATGGCTTTTCTTTATTTATCAAGAAATTGGGTTGGCCAAATATCAGGAAACAGGCTGAATCAATGTTTATTTGATTTCTGTTCCACCAGATGGCGCTCTGCCTTTGAAAAGCACATGTGCTCCTGGTCTGGATATGCCATTTTTATTTTTAATATATGAAATTGTAAATACGAGAGTGATTAAAAGTATTAATCGCTGAATAATAAAATAAATTCCGAAAAAATACCTATATAAAAGAATCACGCATCATTTTTTAATTTATTGAAACCTTATTTAATAATTAAAAATAAAATAATGATAGATAAATGAAGTATAATTCAGGTGAATTCAATGAAAATGTGTATGAACTCGAACGAAATGTGCGAATGGTTTCACTAGTGTATGGGGTACCAGGCGGTATTAGAATCCAACCATTCTTCTTCTCCAACTCTGCCGTGGTGGGAGACAAGCTGTCAACCACATGTAGCCCGACTTCAGACAACGAGCGTGTCACCTTCACCTGGCTCAAAGATGGCCGGGAGATCAGCGGCAAGGTGAAAGTCAACACCTTCGACGGCGTCTCAACCGTCATCTTCAATCCTCTCACTGAGGAGGACGAAGGCAACTATACCTGTCGGGTGACATCGCCTACCTTGGGATCTGACTCTTTTACCGCGCCACTTCATGTTCTTGGTAATAAAAAGAGACAACAGGATATTATCTGATCTCTATGTGGTGTGTTAGTTCCTTCCAGGTGGGAACACCGACCTCCACCACAAGTCAGTGCCATGGAGGGTAACAGCGTATCCCTGCAGTGTAAGGGCTTAGGGAAGCCTTCACCATCCACCCACTGGACTGGTCCCCGAGTGACCAACGGCTCCTCGCTGGTGTTCCCCCGGGTATCCCGAGGGGACCAAGGAATCTACCGCTGCCAGGTCACCAACAACGTGGGGCCTGAACTGGAGGCCGCAACCTTTCTTGCAGTCCACGGTGAGATCCGTGGGCAAATACCTTGATCAAAATTTGTTTCATATCTTAAGTTTATCAATGGCTCAATGAAACATTGTATCATCACACACCATTATTAATATATAAGCGTGAAATATAAACCTTTATCCTTTATACTATTTTCCTTTTAAAAAAGATAACAAAACAACTTTTTTTCATCGAGCTTGCATATAAATTGGGCTTGTTCTAATACCAAAAAAAAAAAGAACAATTAAAAAATATATATTTCACATTGTAATGAAAATATTAATATTAAATTTTATGGAATATAATAAAATCGAAAATATTCTGTGAATATTCCAAAATAGTTTCAATTTTGTCCGTTGAATGGCGCTAGTTTAGTTAGGCGTCTCTATTATTGAAGCCTTTATGTGTACGGGAAATTGACTCATTTGTGTTTGTTTTAAATATTTCAGAAACTGTTTTGAGAGAAGGTGAGTAAAATATCTATGATTTTGATCATTTGTTTAGAGAATTTATAGTATATATTATGTCTAGAAGAATTCTTTGGTGAAAATGACGTTCAAGTTTATAGTTCACCTTCTTCTTTTGGCTAGATGCAAGCCTTCCTGGGGTAAGTTATATCCTTTTAACTTATATTATTATATTATATAAATCATATTTATAACATATATTTGTGAGCAATAGTTACCCAAAAATTATTTGAAAGGGGAAGAATAAAAATCAGGTAAAAAGTTTCTTTTAATTTTGAATTTGCAAGCTCTCGAGAAAATATACTGCTCTTCGTGTTTATAAAACTTTTTACCAGATTTTTATTTTTCCTCTTTCAAATAATATATATATGCTAATACAAATGGCTTTTCATAATATATATATATTTGTATATAAACATATATATTTTAAATATATATATATTCAGAATAAATATATAACCTTTTGCGAATGATAAATACTGAATTGTTTTTAATATTATAAAAATATGTTTTCGTATAGAATCCAAAGTTGTTTTTATAAATATAGAAAATTTAAGCAATTTACCCATAAAAAAAATTGCATTTATATTTAAGAATCATATGAATGTTTAGCTTTGTAATTTTTTTCACTCACTTTAATATAACAACAACAAAAAGCCTTTATTTAGGGTCACTGACCCTATACATGATTCACCAGAGGTATGCATAAGAACAAAGCAGTGAGACAAAGGAAATAACGATATATACAGAAGAAAAAGAAAAAAAACAAGAAAGAGAAAGAGGGAAGCAAGAAAAACAACACAAAAAGAGTAGCAGTCACTCAGTTTAATATATATTTTTATTAAAAACAAAAAGACATGCCCTGACCAGGCTCACATGAGCATTTCTAGATGGCAGAGCGCCATCTAGTGGAACAAAAATAAACTAAACGTTTATTAAACCAGTTCCATGATATTTGGCCAACCCAATTTTTCGATTAGTTCAATTTTCTTCCAATATATGCGTTTTTATTCAAAGATTTATTTATGGATTGCTATATTTTCAAAATAAATTATATGTATGATGATACTTCTAACTCAATTTTCAATGCCTATTACGTTATTTCAAAATTTTATAGCACGTCTTTAAGGCGAAAAGAGATCAGGTTAAAATATAATAAATATTTAATGAATATTATGAAAATATTCAATCTATATATAGTATGCTGAAATAACTATATCTCCAAAGTTATAAACCAAAACCACATAGAATTTTTATGAATTCCTGATTTAGAATATATAGATTCTTTCAAAACACACAAACATACATAAATATAATATAGGTCACTATTTTTATACTTGTAATAATAGTTGATGCTATTACTAGTAAACAGGATAGCCATATGATATGGGTATGTTCCAGCTATGATTCAAGTTCAACCATTCATATTTCCAAGGACAGCCATAGTAGGCCAGAAGACAACGGCCGTTTGCAGCACTACGTCCTCTGGTACTGAAAGGCTGTCGTTTACCTGGCTGAAGGAAGGCCGAGAGCTAGACAGCAGGGTGAAAGTCAACACCATGGACGGGATCTCCAACATAATCTTCACCGAGCTGACAGAGGAGGACGAGGGCAACTACACCTGCAGAGTGACCTCCCCCAGGTCAGGGTCCGACTCCTACACCGCCCCCCTCCACGTGCTGGGTAGGTCCCCGGACTTACAGTCCACGCTAATAACTAACCCTGCCCTCAGTCCCCGCCAGATGGGAGCAGAGGCCCCCCGCCCAGCTCCAGGCCATGGAAGGGACCAGCGTCGTTCTCAGCTGCCAGGGCTCGGGCCGACCTGCCCCCACGTCAGTGTGGAGCGGGCCGCGGGGGGTGAACGGGTCATCGGCGGTGTTCCCCAAGGTGTCGCGGTCCGACCAGGGGGTGTACAAGTGTCGAGTGTCCAACAACGTGGGGCCTGAGCTGGAGGCCGCCACCTTCCTGGCCGTCAACGGTGAGACTGGCATCACCGCTTTACTTGAGCTATTATATATGTTCTCTGCCCTGAAATATTATATTTGTCACACACCATCCACTTTATAAGAAACATTTTTAAAAAATCTCATATGAATATATTTGTTTTATTGAAATCATATTATTGAAAATACTCATAAGCATATCAAATCATATAACCTCGCCGTTTAACATTCATATTCATAATTGTTACAACATTTTTGTTATTCAAATATCTTTGTATTATTCTATTAATAAAATTCACAAGACTGCACACTTTTTTATCATTTTTTCAAATATATAGATTCAATTTTTAGAAAATAATTTTTAATGATTTCATACTCTTGTTTGTGATATACAAAATTATTTTTAAAATTAATATATTCAATAATATTTAATAAGCATTTTTAAAAGAAACGATTCCTAAAATATTACTCTATGATATTCATTTAAAGGATACGTTTATAATAGTTGATATTTTATCCGTTGCATGGCGCTAGTTGGACAGGGTGAAGAAGCGTCAACGATATATTCAAGAGGGTTTGTGTATACATTGAGATTTTCAAGAAAACTTCTGAAGGTAAGTTGAAAACAATATATACTTCTAATTCATCCCGTTAATATAGTTTATTTCCAGGTTGATATTTGAAAATGCTCTGCGGTGTTTATTTGAGATACATTTTTATACTATCGACCCTGTCTCGCTTAGCTTTGGGTAAGTACACACTTTGTTTCAAATTTGAAGTAAAGTTCACCTTTTAAATAGATATATTTATTAAATGTATGATTTGTTTAAACATTACTTGAAATAATATAAATGGTGTTGAAAACGTCATTTTAATCTTCAAGTGACTTTCATTTATACAAAATTTGTAACTTTATTATGTCCTGTTAACAGTTATATATTTTCTACATGAATAAACATGTGAAAAAATAGTACAAATGTAATATTGTACTGGGATAAGGTGCATAAATTAAGAAAAAGAGCTTCTCCTATCGTGCAACTGAAAGTTGCTGATGGCTTGCGCCATCTATCGGAATAAATATCAACTATTCTCGTTGAATTTTAATTATTCCATAATTGGCTGAATACCCATTCTTGATTTATCAAGAAAAGCTAACCATGGACGCGTTTCGGGCGTTGGCCCTCATCAGCGTGGTGCAAGCTGTACCTCAACGACCAAAAAAAAATGGTCATTAAGGCATCCTGAAAAATCATGAAACGGGTAGTTAAGGCCAGAATTGCGTGAGAACGCTACACAATGTGAAATTAAAATAATGAATAAACATATTACCTTTTATCTTTTAAATAGTTTGAATATATATAGAGATTTAATATTATTCTAACCACTATGTTAAAAATATGCGAAAATTAACATTTAAATTGCTTATTTAAGATTTTATAAATGCATAAATTGTATTACTATCAAAATATATTTTTGTATTCTCAAGTAACAAAATTGCAACAATGCATATTGTCTTTTATCTATAGAATTTCAACTTTTGTATGTTCGACTTTAAAATTAATTTTTAAATATTATATTTTGTAAAAGAGAAACTATAAAATATTTTTAAAAACAAATATTAGGAAGAAATATTATATAGAATTGAAACAATTTTATCCGCGTTTAGCCTTAAACCATAATTATTTGTAATTTCAGACAATGACAATTAACATAATTTAACAAAAGTGCACAGTCTGTACTATTTTAAAATGATAATTCTACATAAATATAATACTATGTACAATTAATATGGCGCCTCTACCACCGGTACAGAGTTTGGTGGAGAATCGCCAGCGAGACTCCAGCGACACCATGTATTTCGCGATCTACGAAGAATACGTAGATCGCGTGCTTCGCCTCTGAGGAGATGGCGTGGTCTTCGAGACAAACTGGAAAAATCCAGAATTGCAAATCCGGCGACCAACCTATTTATAATCTTCGATAAGATTTTTAACAATTTCCGACTATGACTTCTTCGATAAGCTTTTTAGATACAGCGTGCATTTAGTTAACGAAAGCAAAAACCCTGAAAAACAAGTAAGAGGTCAACATTTCTTGAATTACTAAGATATAATTATTGGTCAATTTTCTGAAATAATATTATATCAATGTTAAGCTAGTATTTTCAAAAAAAAAAGCGATTTTTGGCAATTAATATTGGAAATTTTATAATCAGTGGATAATATATTAATGAAAAAGCAATTAAAATGATTCATTTCTGATTTGAAAAACTCTTCTATCAAAATAGACACTAAAACTTTCTCTTTATTGTATTTTAACAGTTTCTATTAACCAATTGATTCTGGTAAATGACAAAGCTACCAGGTTAAGAGAAAAATAATGCTTACCTGAAGACTATAATTCAAGTCCATTGCCTAATTTAGCTACTGTTATAGCTGAAATTGGTCTTATCATGCTATTATTCAAAACACCTTTTTTTTTCCTATTCAAAATATCTTAATTCGATATTACAAAATCATAACCGCTCCTATACTGATGTAGCCATAACAAAAAAATGATATATAGGTAATATTTTGTTCAATTTCAAAATCTGGCGTTGTGGCTCATACAACGATCTGACTCTGTTCATTATGCACTAGTCAGAATAAAACATCATAGTCAGTTTATTTTATTTGATAAATGAATTACTACTAATTAATATATGATATTAAGTCACAAAACATATATAAAACACTTTAGTGTCACATGCCAACGCCATCTTAAAACAAAAGTGATGTTTTCAACAACTATTAAAAGTACAGGCGATTATATTATTGTAAAAGTTCGAAACTATTTTATATGTAAATAAATACAATGGTAAAATGAAGGGATAAATAAAATATATTACTGAATTTTCAGGATCAATTCAAGTCCAACCCATACTTTTTCCAAAAACAGCAATTGTGGGTCAAAAGATTTCAGCGTTATGCAGTACAACATCACCCAATAATGAACGGCTGTCGTTCACCTGGCTGAAGGAAGGCCGAGAGCTAGACAGCAGGGTGAAAGTCAACACCATGGACGGGATCTCCAACATCATCTTCACCGAGCTGACAGAGGAGGACGAGGGCAACTACACCTGCAGAGTGACCTCCCCCAGGTCAGGGTCCGACTCCTACACCGCCCCCCTCCACGTGCTGGGTAGGTCCCCGGACTTACAGTCCACGACACTAACTGTCCCCCAGTCCCCCGCCAGATGGGAGCAGAGGCCCCCCGCCCAGCTCCAGGCCATGGAAGGGACCAGCGTCGTTCTCAGCTGCCAGGGCTCGGGCCGACCTGCCCCCACGTCAGTGTGGAGCGGGCCGCGGGGGTGTGAACGGGTCGTCGGCGGTGTTCCCCAAGGTGTCGCGGTCCGACCAGGGGGTGTACAAGTGTCGAGTGTCCAACAACGTGGGGCCTGAGCTGGAGGCCGCCACCTTCCTGGCCGTCAACGGTGATTTGAACCTCATCGCTCTACTTGAGCTATTATATATATATGTTCTCTGCCTTGGAATATTATATTTGTCACACACCAATTTTCGTTTTCTATTCAATATCCTCAAGAATTTCTTAAATATGCATAATAAATAAATCTCTCACATACTTTGAAAAACGTTACATATAAAAATATAAGAATAGATGAATATATAAAATATCTATTATTATAAATGGCTGAAACTGAACGACCTTTGTTAAAAATGCTTTTTATGGGATAGAGAGAGAGAGTTTCATTATATAGATAATTATGCAAATACATCTTATATTCAATCAAAATTTCTATTCAATAAACATTAGAAATAAAAAGATTATTTTTGAAAAATAATTGAAAAAACTAAAATATGCCTTTTAAAATTAATTTATTATCACTTTACAAATATATAAAATATTCTTATTTTAATATATAATAATTCAAATATATTTTACAATATTGTAAAATATAATAAATGTGATTTATAAAGGATTCAATTGTAAAATAGTTCCGAATTTACCCGTTGTATGGCGCTAGTCAATCACTGTGAAGAAGCGTCCTAGTTTATTATAGAATGTTTCCATTTTGTTTTTAGAAAACTTCACTATTAAGGTAAGTTTCATTCAATTTTTTTTTTATATATATTCCTATTGAATAATTATTATTATTTTAGGCTAATATAATGACCCGGAAAATGGCCATTTTTGGAATGCGATATCTTTTGATATTGGCGGTGTCTTCTCCTATACTCTTAGCGTTCGGTAAGTATTTAATATTAATTTTCTTTCTGAATTAAACATTCAATGACAATAATCATATAAATACGAATTTAAAATTTCACTAATTTTTAATTAACCAATATTTAAAAATGTAATGTTGATACAAACGCATTTTAATAAAACATTATAAATTAATACCACAAACTAAATAAAATTTGTTCGTATTCTTTGTTTATTTGAGCTCTCCAATAAATTATATGAATTAATTTGAAATCGATATTCATAAAGGTGTTAAATTTTTCCATTTTGTGCATTTTAAAATATGTTTTAAGTGCTCTATATTTTCAATATAATGTTTGTCGTTTACATCTGTGTTTCATTATGTATTTTTTCCTGAGAATTAATGAACATCTGTTTAAAAATAATATCATATGAGCTCAATATATATATTTGTATTCAATTTAAATTACACTATATATTTATTTGAGCTACATATAGGAAATATTTACTAATATACCTCAGAACCTTGATCTAATAACTAATATTTTTATAAGAATTACTCAATACTCTAATATGGTGAGGAAATATATTATTTATGTTGAAATATATTACACAGTTTATATTGTGAGTATTTTAAATATTTATCTTGTATCAAAATATTCTAACGTAGATACCTGTTATGTTATGTGTTTACTAGATTATATTCAAAAAATGACAAATTTTATATTAAAATATATTTATTTTCTAATAGAATGGCATATTTATAATTATTAAATAGTAAAAAGGCATATATTGGATTGAATAAAAGATTTATTTGCCAATATTTCGGCTGGCTGAACGCCAACCTTTATCGAGGCATTACAATTTTGTATACATAAACTCAGCGCCGCATAGTGTTATAATACCACAGTTGAAATCATTTTGAAAATACCAAGTAGGTGGGGGAAATTTGTGCATGAAAAATTATTATAAAAATTACAATCAGAATAAGTTAAATATCTTAAAATATTAAAGGAAAAAATAATGAGGTCTATCTTATATTTTAAAATATGTGTATTAAGTAGGTAAAATATATTTCATCAATAAATCATAATTATACATTATTAATCTATTCTACTAATAAGTAGAAATTAAACAAAACAAACATAACATACCAAATAGATATAGCAAACCTAAAAGATAATTCTAAAAATAAGCAATTACAATGTTGCTGAGTCTAATTACATACAAATTTATTCAGAGAAATATATATGCAAATATTTTCTGTCTGTGATAAGTAGATGCCTTTTTCATATTCTATTATAATGTATATTTTTAAGTATTAATTTGAAAATATTTTCTCTTAGAGAGTAAGAATGTCATCATAATGATAGTGTATAAATTTATTGTAGACAACAATTGCAATATCATTCCCAGCAGATAGTTCATTCTCAACTCTGTTCGACTATAACTTTACCTCTAGTGTGTAGTAATAACCCCATGTTCAATCTAAAGCCATCAATTGATATTTTATTAATACGGGTTAGGTTGAAAGAAGTCAAGTTCTCAGTTTAAAAGTCCAATTGATGAAGTTTTTAATCCAAGTCAGTAACAGCGGAGCCTATTTTTTAGTTCTTTTACATATTCAAATGTTCGTACAAAAATTAAAGTGTTCATTAATATAAGATCCCACAACACTCAGTTAACTCTCTGTGATTCATTCGCCGATAGTACAAGACAATTTTATAGATCTCGTTGGTGACTTCAAGCGGGCGTCTACTTTGACACTCTTCTTCTCGGTTTACTTTCTTTATTCAAATTCGCCTACAATGATTTTGAATATTCTAAATGACATAGAACCCTGAATCCAACGTTTAACTTTTATTCGACCTTTAAAACTGTTTTTTTTTTCACTCTCAAAAAGCAAGACTTTTAGCTCGGCGCGTATCTCGCCTTTATTCATCTTAAGTATATCACTAGCTTTCTTTTCATTTTATTTAAATGAATCTAGTAAACATAGGGTACTATTTTGTAAATTAATATTGTATTTTTTATTTTATTAATTATTAATCTCCTTTCATATTTATTCCTTAATATATTTATTAGAAACAGACCAGGTATATATTGATTGTATTCTTGTTATAAAATGAAAAGAGAATGTTTTATAATCAATTATTCTGAAAATTTGATATATTTCAGGTTTGATCCAAGTTCAGCCTTTTATCTTTCCAAAGACAGCAATAGTTGGTCAGAAGATCTCCGCTCTATGTAGCACCACTTCTTCTGACAATGAACGACTTTCTTTTACCTGGATTAAGGACGGCAGAGAACTTGGAAGTAGAGTAAAGGTCAACACCATGGACGGGATCTCTACCATTGTATTTGCCGAGCTGACAGAGGAGGACGAGGGCAATTACACCTGCAGAGTGACCTCCCCCAGGTCAGGGTCCGACTCCTACACCGCCCCCCTCCACGTGCTGGGTAGGTCCCCGGACTTACAGTCCACGCCATTAACTGTCCCCCAGTCCCCGCCAGATGGGAGCAGAGGCCCCCCGCCCAGCTCCAGGCCATGGAAGGGACCAGCGTCGTTCTCAGCTGCCAGGGCTCAGGCCGACCTCCCCCCACGTCAGTGTGGAGCGGGCCGCGGGGGGTGAACGGGTCGTCGGCGGTGTTCCCCAAGGTGTCGCGGTCCGACCAGGGGGTGTACAAGTGTCGAGTGTCCAACAACGTGGGGCCTGAGCTGGAGGCCGCCACCTTCCTGGCCGTCAACGGTGAGAGAGTTCTGATCCATATTTCGTAGAAAATATGCCTCCATCTTACATATATGGCAGAGCGCATATAAAAAGTTCATATGAACGTATTCAGGAAATGCCTTTTTTTAAATATCAATACCAACTCTTGAATTCTTTCATTAGTTTTTCACATATATTTATTTATTTTTACATTGTATTTATCACACACCATACAGAAATGTATTTATTAATTTTTTTAACCACATTCAAATATCTTTGGAATAACTGTCTATTTGAAAAAAATAAAAATAAGATTCTCAATAATAACCATAAAACTCAATATATAACCATCGAAACAATAGATAAAAAATTTTTATTGATTTTTTAATTATCATTTTTAAAGAGCTAACATATTCACGTAAAAGTTATTTTCAGACTTTACAGATTGAATTGAAAAAAAAAGTGTGTTCTATGAAATAAATATTTGTTAATTGAAAATATTTGTTAAAAATATTTGTAAATTATATATATTATTATTATATTTTATTTTTAATTTTTATTATGATTAATGTACATTCATAATTTATCAGAAATCATTGTTCTATGATTTTAAATAGTTCTTAAATGAGCCGTTGCATGGCGCTAGTTAACTGTGCAATAGGCGTCCTTTATATGTGATCAATTCGTTTGTATCCTGACCCAGGAAAATAACAACACACAGGTAGGTTTCTTTGTTTATATTTGCTATAAATTTTATATTATATTCATATTTATTTACAGATCCAACTTTCTATCAATTCTGATAATGTTTAACCGTCTCAATACCTGCATTGTGATCCTGTTGGCCTTATCAAGACTAACAATAGGTGAGTATAGTCAATTACATTCATTTACTCTCTACTTAGAGACTAAATAATTTAACTATAATACACTTTTCAATAATTTCTATAAACTGAATTTAATATGAACAATAGCTATCTTGATATTCTTCACATAAGGAAAATTGATTATTGGATTGAGAAAAGCGTTTCTTTTACTTTTATTTTTGAAGTATAGCAAGCTTTCATGAAAATTGCACGTCTACAGGCAAATAATAACATTTTGTTGTCATAATTTTATTATTTGCCCATAAATGAGAAAATTTATTCTAAAGCTTGTGCATATAAAAAAATAATTTTGAAAGCTTTCGCCAACAGCTGACACTTAAATTTAGATTATTTATATTTTAAATACCTTTTTAAAAATACTCTTTAAATTTTTATAATAAATCCAATACCCTCTTGTTATAGATAGATATGTCATGTTCTTACAATATGTGTTTTGAAAATATTTTCAATAGTAAAGATAGGCTTTTAATAGATCGCATCATTTTACAGAAATATATTGTTGTGCCTCTTAAAAAATATATATTAAATATTATTGAATATAATATATAAAGAGAACTTCAATTAAAATGTATAGTAATAATTTTAATTTATTTCAGAGTAATTATTATAATAATTCATTTTAATTTTATATGCATTTTATATATCTATAAGATATTATATATATATATATATATATATATAGCTATATATTCAAAACTATTTTAGACGAGTAAATTTTTTTTTTTATATTAAACAATTTCTACTGCCCTTACTGCAATGTAAAACTTAATGAGAGGGCCTGGTTCGTCAGTGATGGAGCCACCCACTGGGAGGGTTCACCACTGATGAACCAGGCCCTCCCATTAATTTTCCCATTGCTGTAAGGGCAGTAGAAATTGTTTAATATAAAAAATATCATACGCGTCTAAAATAGTTTCGAATTTTCATAACAGATGGCGCGCAAGTGAATCGTAGCTATATATACATTGAGATAACCATTCAAAACAAAGGAACATTATTTTTAGACAAATAGCATAAGGTCGAAAATTTAATTTGGCAGCACACAAATTTGGAAGTTTAATAAAATGAGAACCAAAAATTCCATAGATATATTAATTGCTGTCAAGTTACTCTAAAGGCATATTAGGTAAAGCAATGGTCAATGCAAGAGTCATGCATTCTGTGCTTACATTGTCACTATACGCAGACCCAACTCAAAAGGTGAAGCAATAATATTGAAAATTTGTTTAAAGAAACAATGGGATACCATTCTTCGTTCATATATGGTGTTAAACTTTGTATTCATATATGCTTATGACTTGTAGTCAAGTCATTCCTTTTGATCAATAGACTTGCACTGATTGCACTTTCTAAAACAGTAACTTTGAATGGCTCATTTAATGTAGGTTATTGTGATATATATACACTGATGGACAAAACTTAAGGAAGTGGAAGGCTTTTGATATCGCCTGTTGTCTTTTTTTTTTTTTAAGGAGACAGAGGCAATTTTGTTCATATATGGTTATATTGTGTGTCTTCAATAAAGGTTACTGTGCATAAAATATCTTTCAGAGTTTTTATCTGAACCCTGATATACATGTTAAAAGGCACAAATTACCTAAGTTTTGTCCACGTGTGAATATGCAGTTAAACCTGTCTATAGCGCCCCCTCTTGGGACTCACCAGAATTGGGTGCTATAGACAGGTCACTTTTAATGTAAATCGCATCGTACTACGTATTTAAAATCAGGCGCTAGAGAGGGAGGTGCTATTTAGAGAGGGCGACAGGTTTAACTGTATACTCATATTCTTGTGTAAAGGGCACATCAGTGATATCGATCATTATTTTTTATGAACACAACATAAATATTTTTATATCTCTTACACTCAATCAATTCAATGGAGAATTCATTATCATACAAATTTCTTGTGTTTCGTCTACTCTAGATATGTTGCAATATATGTCTAAATAATTTTGCTTTATCAATTTATAAAAATGTTTAATATATTTAATATCTATATAAAATAAAAGGATTTAAAATCGCGAATGTTTCTTTTATACATAAAACGAACTTCTACTGTCCTTACTGCGATGAAAAAATATATTGGGTCTGGTGGATTAAATTGGCGACACCGCTGGGAGGGTTCACCACTGATGAGCCAAGCCCTCCCAATATATTTTTTCATCGCAGTAAGGACAGTAGAAGTTCGTTTTATGTATAAAAGAAACATTCTCGCTTTTAAATCCTTTCATTTTATATGTATAGATGGCGCGTTATTGCTTTGTGTTATATTTAATATCTATATAAAATCTCGTGTTTGTTTGTGTGACTTCAGGCTTTATTCAAGTTCAGCCTTTCAATTTTCCGAAAACAGCCATAGTAGGCCAGAAGACAACGGCCGTTTGCAGCACTACATCCTCTGGTACTGAAAGGCTGTCGTTTACCTGGCTGAAGGAAGGCCGAGAGTTAGACAGCAGGGTGAAAGTCAACACCATGGACGGGATCTCCAACATCATTTTCACCGAGCTGACAGAGGAGGACGTGGGCAACTACACCTGCAGAGTGACCTCCCCCAGGTCAGGGTCCGACTCCTACACCGCCCCTCTCCACGTACTGGGTAGGTCCCCGGACTTACAGTCCACGCTAATAACTAACCCTGCCCTCAGTCCCCGCCAGATGGGAGCAGAGGCCCCCCGCCCAGCTCCAGGCCATGGAAGGGACCAGCGTCGTTCTCAGCTGCCAGGGCTCGGGCCGACCTGCCCCCACGTCAGTGTGGAGCGGGCCGCGGGGGGTGAACGGGTCGTCGGCGGTGTTCCCCAAGGTGTCGCGGTCCGACCAGGGGGTGTACAAGTGTCGGGTGTCCAACAACGTGGGGCCTGAGCTGGAGGCCGCCACCTTCCTGGCCGTCAACGGTGATTACCTTTGATTCTGGATATTAAGGTCATTCACATGTTTTGCTATACAATTTATATAAAGATATATAAATTCATTTAAACACAAAATGTGTTTATTAATAGAAACTTCACTAAAATATTTATCGCACACCATTTTTATTCTTCTCAAATTTTAAAATTATGTTTATAAGCTTTTTAATAAGTGATCAAAAGATATTAACGGAGAGAGAGTTCAACATAATATCAAATAAATCATCAAATATTTTATCACCATCTTCAATTTTATATGTAAAACCTTATATAATATATTTTATACCTCAATTTTAAATTTTAAATTCAAATTTTAAATGTAATTAAATATATAAATTTTATATATAATTCTTATTTTTATTTAAAACAAAAAATAGTGTGTAAATTCTTCGTCGTTCATAAAAATATATCACTGATAAATAGTTCCAAATACATCCGTTGTATGGCGCTAGTTCAGCAGACAAAGGCGTCGTTATTTCCAAATTACATTCTGACAATATATTAAAGAGGTAAGTTCCTAAATATATTGTTGAATTGTCTAAATAAACATAATTTATATTTTAGATTGAACTTACAAGAATGGAAACCTTTGCTTTTACGTCCTACTTGATTCTGCTCTTATTTGTCAAGATTACATCAGGTAAGTTATTTACATTTGATTTTCTATTGCATAATTTTCTTATATATATATATTTTCTATTTTAAAATTCCACTAGCAATATATATATGAGAATGATATTACATGAATATTTTAATTTTTGTAAATCTATATGCTATAGATCTATATTTATTATTCTGAAGTACACTTTTATTATAATTATAAATTAAATTTATAAAATATTCAACTTAATATTTCAAAATCAACTTTAACAATTTTTGTTATCATTAAATATTTGTTTTCGAGTTTAAAAAATCTTCACTTCAAAATAAGATAGTTTTATTTAACAAACACTATTCCTCTATGATATGAAAAATGTTATATTTTTATTTAATTTCAATTTAAAGCGCTATGTCCCCCTAGGGACACTTGCGCTGTCATACATGTATGCCTTTACATTTGTTTATACATATATATACTATAATTTTAGGCCGTGAATAGGATATATATGAAATGTTAACAATGAGAAAGAGAGGGAAAAAACGAGAAAAAAAAATAAATTTTATATTTGGACTATTAAATTATTTTTTGAAATTTATAAACTTCTCATAATCTTTATATGTGTTCCACAGAAATTTTAAATTTTAAAATTTATTTTTATAGTAAATTTGTGTTTGTGTTGTGTGTATTTTAAATATGTGCGTGAATATACATCTCTTATATACATTATTATAAGAAATGAAACTATTAAATACGATTTTTTCTTTCTAAAATAAAACAAATTTTCAGTTAAAAATAATATCCTGTTCGTAGAACCGATAGTTTCTAATATCTAGCACCATCTGTCGGAATAATCAGCAACTAATCGTAGATTTTTCAATTATTTCCGTAATTTTCTGATAAGACTTTGTTGATAAATCAAGAAAAGCCAACCATGTATGCGCTTCAGGCTGTTGGCTTTCATTATCGTGGTACAGGCTGTACCTTAACGACCAAAAGAGCTGATCCTAGAGGCTCTCCAAAAAAAAAAAAGGAATAGGAATATTCAAAAGTGCGTGAATACGCAAAAATATATGAAAGGGTCATCAGCAACTTTCAGTTTTACAATAGGTAAAGATGATTATTTTCTTAAATTGTATATACCTGATCTCTCAGTATACTATTTTACTTTTATACTATTTTGAAACTTACTATTGTCCTTGCTCGCGATGAAATAATATTAATAGGAGGGCCTGACTCATTAAAGGTGAATTCTCCCATCAGTTTTGATATGAAATTCTAATTCCCTCAAAGCTCATGTCCATTATTCGCCTTAATATCATAATCAAGATGTTCTCAACATAATAATAAAGCCCTAAAAAAGAGATGTAATTAATAAAACTGGAAAAATCGTTGGGAGGGTTCATTATTGATTAACCCCAATAATGTTTTTATCGCAGTAAGACAGTAGAAAGTTCTATTTTTAATCGTTCATAATAGTTTCTTGAATATGTATAAATATAAATTACATATTTATGAATATTTTTAGTTAGACAACCCTCGCTATTTGTGTATCTAGGTTTGCTGCAAGTTCAGCCATTTGTATTTCCCAAGTCGGCCATCGTAGGCCAGAAGATTACAGCACTCTGCAGTATTACATCATCTGATAATGAGAAGATTACATTCTCATGGATGAAAGATGGTAGGACACTTGACAGTAAGATGAACATTTTTACAAGAGACGGAGTTTCAACTCTTACTTTGAACAACCTGTCAGAGGAAGACGAAGGCAACTATACGTGTAAAGTGACCTCACCTCTGTCAGGTTCAGACTCTTTCACAGCCTCCCTGCATGTCCTAGGTAAGTAGATGCAATTACTATCAATGTAATAATAAGCTGGATCTTCAAATTAAAGATACTTCGCCTAGTAAATATTTTTTATAGTCTCGACGTTTCTACAAAAATATTTTTTCCTCGTCCAATGTTTTAATTTTTGTTCGCTCCTGACGAGGAAAAATGTTTTTTTTTTTGTCTAAACGTCGAGACAATAACTAGCCGAAGTATCTTTAATTTGTAGAACTATGAAATCCGGCCAGGAAGCCTCCATCCTTACGATAATAAGCTGGATATACACTCCGTGGTTCTTCAGTACCGGCAAGGTGGGACCAGCGTCCACCAGCCCAGCTCCAGGCCATGGAAGGGAGCAGCGTGTCTCTGCAATGCCGTGGGTCAGGCAAGCCTCCGCCTAATACAGCCTGGACAGGGCCACGTGTACATAACGGCTCCTCTTTAGTCTTCCCCAGGGTGTCCCGAGGGGACCAGGGCATCTACCGCTGCCAGGTATCCAACAACGTGGGGCCTGAGCTGGAGGCCGCTACCTTCCTGGCTGTACATGGTGAGGGAACATACATATATAACTTAACACTACCTTTGCTCATCACACACCTAACCACATCCCAAACACGAGTTCAAGATTTAATTTGGAAACTGTGCCATATTATACGCTGATATATTTAATTGATTAAAATATTATATTACCAAATTTGTTATTCATTGATTGAAGCTTTTTTTCTAAAATATATGTAAGAGATGTTAATTTAAAAAATCCTATTTTACGAATAGGTAGATATATCTTTGAAACAAATATTTCGACATATTTTGATTAATATTTATAATTACTTTTAATCATTTAGAAATTTTATCGGTATAAAGGATAGTATTTTATTTAAATTATTTACCAGATAGTTGATTCAATATCATGGCAATATTCATGAGTGATAAGATTAATCAAACTACTAAACATATATCAAAATGTATGAAAGCAGAATATAATCAGATATTTTAATTTAATATGGTATATAGATTTTCAATATAGATTTTTCAGCCCTCCATAAGAGTAATTAAAAGAAAAAGTGTCTGAGAAAACATATTCTTTCCTAGATGATCTAAGAAGATCGTCTAGCGGCCATGCTGAAGGGATGAACCTTGAAGAATGAAGGAATGATCGACGAAACAAAAGAAGGAAAGGTGCAGTTATCTAATAGTATTGCCTTTGATTTAAAAATATCAGGAATTAAAGAGGATTATGCAGAATAGGATGATATGGGGTACAAAATAAATTACCTCTTCCATAATGAAGATAACAAAACATATTGAGAGGTAAAGATAATAAATGTAGACTAATTTACCTCGTATCAATTAGATGTATTTACCTATATATATGCTTAGTTTTAAATATTTCAGTGAAGCCGAGAAAACACTTCTGCAACTTTTTTAATTTTTTCTAAATTTCTATCCGCGCTTTTTTTTAGAAGATTCACACACAGTGTGTCGTTATTTTATAAGAAAATATTAATATTAGAGGTTTCCAGATTTTCATAAATTTTAACCAGATACATGGCTTGGATATTTTAAATTTTATCCTGAAATTGTGATTTTTTCTAATATTTGGTAGTATTTTTCAGTTCATACATTATTGCCTCGTGGAATATTAAGAAAGACAAACCTCAGAATGACACAGAAATTTATTTATGTCAAGAACAAACTACAATTGATAGAATACAAGATAAACAATGAGGGAAGTTGACAGAGTAACAAAATATAAATATCAAAATTGATATTCTGTTAATAAAATAATAAATACTTTGCTACAATTATCTGCTATTTTAAAAAGGCTAACAATATTTATTTTAGTTATTTTTTGATTTGAAATTAATTCAGTAAATTTGTATATTATAATAATTATATAATTTAATATTATTTATATTAAAATATTTATTTTAAAATTGTTTGTTCACTCTTTTAGAATTTAAATTATTTACAAAAATTCTTATAACACAAAGTTTTATCTATGATAGAATTTAATACTTATGAAAAAAATATATAGTTTATGTGAAATTCTCATATAAAAAACACCTAATATTTTAATACTTACAGAATTTTATATTATATATTATATTTAAAATAAAATTTCCTTCTAAAATATATATATTATCAAAAGGTCATATAGCTATATTAAAATAGTTACTAATTTATCCGTTGAATGGCGCTAGTTTCTTGTTTAGGGCGTCCACATAATGTAGCTTGTGTTGTTTTCAGAAGTCATTTTCTTTAAAACTTGATACTATTGTTGGATAATTGTATGTGTTTGGCTATTGTTGTAAATGAAGAAGATCACAACAATGAAATTGGTGAAGAAGATTTTGCTATTGTTGTCTACGTTTACATCAACTCATGGTGAGTAATAATTTTTCTTTTTCGAAAATTATATTGTCTATATAATCTCTCTTATATTTTATTTTTAACAAAGGTGTGTGTGTATACAATATTTTATCATCAAATATTTTACAAAACTACTTCATTTTAATATGTTTATCTATTTTCTATATATATAATATATATGTGATAAACACTAAATCTCTTTTACGATATAAGTAATGCATTTATATATTTCTGAATATAATTATGTTGTTAGTTTTAATTATTAACTCTTAATTGGGTTGATAGCTAAATTTTGTATAAAAATTCATATGCACTATAGCAATATGCAAAAAGAAAGAAAATAACAATGCTATATCAAATAATTAGAATGTAAATGTCTATTTTTATTTGAAATATATATACAAATGAAATAAGCTTGTATTTGGCATCTCTATAATATACTAATTATATTTCCAATTAACAATCCATATATCAATAATTATATGTATAGAGATTTATTATAAAATAAATAAAGCTTCAAGGATTAAGTTTCTTGTACAACCTTTTATTTTCAAGCTTTCGGACTTATCAGTCCTTCAACAGGAGTATCACTTTAACAATAGAGATTTATATAATACATTAGAGCCCTCTTGTCAATTTAACTAGAGATAAATTATAGTTAAAGTTTTTAAATCTATATTTATATAGGTACTTATTTGATATAAGGGGGGATTGCGGGTTTTGACAATAACAAAAGGGGATAACACTTAATAATATTTTTAAAATTATAGAGTTTTTAAATTTCTCTCAGGAAATATGTATATCATGTTATTTTCAAAGAGTTATCACGTTTTATATAATACTTAAAGGTGATCACAGCATCATGTTTATAAATAAGAAAACATAAAACTAAAACTTAATTTTTCTATTGTCTCTAAGTAGATTTAATATTAAAAGATTAAATTGTGAAAATTTCAATGTGCTACATGATAAATTCATCATTACATATATTTAGATTTATATTTCAATATATGTGCAGAGAGCATAAAAGTATAAATAGAAAAAATATATATATTTGCAGCATAATTATGAACAATTTAAATCCTCTTTAGTTGGTTTTATTATCTGAATAGACAATATTACAACAATTTTCAAATATATAGTTTATTATTCATTGAACAATCGTATTTTATTATATATTTACTATATTTTTAAAAATTGTTTATATATATTTAATGAAAATCTGTAAAAGGTTTCAATCAATTTGGTTTGATCCAAGCATCTTGTCCAGTGAATGTGACAAATGTAAAAATACACTAGCAATATGTCGTGCAGTTTACATCATAAACAATCTTAATGAAGAGGAGCAGTTCTCCTCTTTGGATTTGAGGAATATATCTTATATAACCCAAAATATGTTTTTATATACAGCCTGTAACAATTTAACGCTATTGATTTAAAATTGAATACTCATTAGAAGGCGTATACATTACATATTCTCTTATAATTGCACATTATTTTAAAGTATTTATTTTATAATGGCATCTCCTTTTTTGATGCCTCAAATGAAGGTTTCTAACGGCTTTCGCCAATTAAAAGTTAATATTTTTAATGTTTTTAAAATTTAGAAAAATATATATATATATTAAAGAAAATTAGGTATATCCTGACCACTAAACATGAGCGTATTTTATATGGCAGAGCGTCATATAGTTGTTCACACATATATACATATATAATATACCAATATTTGTGAATTCAGATTTCATATATGTGTGTGAGAAATATAAATGTGATTATTTATAAAGAAATATATAAGTCAAGTGTATTATATATTATAGGAAATTAAAATAATTAATTGTAAAAAACAGGACTCTATATATCACACCGAATTTATCATAGCGTGAACGAGTATGTTTTCTTAGGAATGCTTCAAGTCCAACCATTCTCGTTCCCCAAGTCAGCGATAGTAGGCCAGAAGATGTCGGTACTGTGCACCACAACTTCCACCAGTAATGAGAGAGTGTCTTTCGCCTGGCTCAAGGATGGACGGGACCTCTCGAGCCACATCAAGATCAATACCATCGAGGGCATCTCCACCATCACTTTCAGCCCACTCTCGGAGGAGGACGAGGGCAATTACACTTGCAAGGCAACTTCACCGGCATCAGGTTCTGATTCCTTCACGGCCCCACTCCATGTGCTAGGTAGGTAATAGAGGTATGTTGAATGTACTGTCAACTTGCAGATATGTGGTGACAGTCCCAGCTAGATGGGATCAGAGACCTCCTCCTCAGGTACAAGCTATTGAAGGAAGTAGTGTGGCACTGCAATGTAGTGGGCTTGGACGTCCAATACCTTCCTCGACGTGGACAGGTCCGCGAGTGGTCAACAGTTCCTCGCTGGTGTTCCCCCGGGTGTCCCGTGGGGACCAGGGCATCTACCGTTGCCAGGTCACCAACAACGTGGGGCCGGACCTAGAAGCCGCTACCTTTCTGGCCGTACATGGTGAGATATCTATGAATGATACAGAGTCCGAGGAATCTGGAACAGCTTATAATCTCGATCATTGGAATATGATGTACATCCTATTATATTTATCACACACCACATCGTCGCCAAAGCGAACCTTTTTATCTTTCTGATATATATATATTAAAATATTTTTTAATTTAAAAATAAATTTCATAGATTCAAATATTCTGTTTAAATTTACCACCATATGTCGGGACTTTCCCTATATAAAACCGATTGTGTTGTTGTTCCCGCGGGCCGGCTCAAATCTTTTGTACATTATGTAAATAAGTTTTTCATTTTTTAGTTTCTTACGCGTTAAGCCAGGCATTACTTTTATCAAATTATGTTTTTATATATATCCAATAAGCTCAATTAAAGCAACTACTGATCAAATCATTTTTATTATTATTCTTTCAAGGTTTTTAACCACGACTGCATTGATATAGTATGATCCACAAAATAATCAAAAATCAAACAGAAAATCTTTATTAAATATAATATATATATTACCTCATATTTTAATAATATATAATCCAATATAATCTATATTCAATTCGCGCAATTAAAAGTAAAATATAATTTTCACTGATTATTATTTATAGTTTGTAATTATATAAATTGTTTGATTTTTTAAAATAATCATACGAGTCTATAATAGTTTCGAATGCTCAAAACAGATGGCACGCTAATGTATCATATACATATATTTAAGTAAATTACAACTTTTGAATATATTCTTTCAAAAAATGTTATAGGCGATTTTATAACCTTTACTGGTTATTCTTATTATTTTATTAATATTAAAATAATTAAATTTTTTAAAGTATTTGTTTTCTAAATTTATTGAGAATATTCAGTGATTAATAACAATCTTTTAAAAATAGTTCCATTATTTGCCGTTGAATGGCGCTAGTTCATTGCTTTTCTCCTACCAACATATTTTCAATATAATATCTGATATACAAATATTGAACACTTTGAAGATTATATTTTTAAATTAAACACTTTGAATGTTAAAGAATTGTGAGGTGTGTTTGTTATAGATTTCATATCTATTGTAAATTAAAGGCCAAAAGACATTGTTGATACCAAATGGCGTCTGGCTTTGTTTTCTTTGTGCCGTTTGCTGTTCTTCTCCCAACCGTTGCGATGGGTAAGTTTTCCGTTTTATTATAATCACATTCTTTTTAAATTAATAGACGTTAATTACAATATATATATTATTAATTATTGCCAATTTATACTGATATTATTATTATTATTTACATTGCTTACACATTTTCTTATTTTATACGTCTAATATTGACAATTCAACATCTAAAATATCAACAGTGAAAATAAATTTAAGTCTTGAAATATTTTAATTTATGCTCTAATATGTATGTTTTTTTTTATACTTACACTTTTAGTGAAAATTTAATTCAATTAATAACTTCATTATATGTATATATTCAATTAAAAATATAAATATGAAATATTAGCTTCATTTGTTTTCTTTTATAATTAATATATAAATAATATCTCCACCCCCCCCCCTTATCCTATATACTTACACAATTACCAAAAATGATTTTTTTAAACAAAGATTACAATGTTTCTAAATTACTTGTTGAGAATACCTTTTTTACCTAATGCACGTTTTATCTAACGAATGCTGTTTTTAAGCTATCGAAAATATGAAATTTTAATTCTTACTCAAGTCTATGCTTATTATTTGTTTAGGAAATTTGAAAATCCAGCCATTTTACTTCCCAACTTCTGCAATGGTTGGATTGAAAGTTACCGCTACTTGTAGTCCATATACAGCCTCTGGAAAGATTAACTTCTACTGGCAGAAAGATGGACGAGATCTTCATGAAAGGATCAAAGTCAACACGATTGAAGGAGTTTCAATGATCGTTTTTGACCCTCTTACTGAAGAAGATGAAGGGAATTATACCTGCAGAGGTTCATCTCCTAGTGCTGGTAGTGATTCCTTCACAGCTCCTCTTCATGTATTAGGTAAGTGCATTAGTAAGTTACCTTTACGTAAACATGGTATACCTGATTCTCTTTCAGTACCTGCGAGATGGGAGTATCGTCCCCCAGCTCAACATCAAGCTATGGAAGGGGCCAGTGTATCCCTTCAGTGCAAGGGCACGGGGCGACCACTCCCCATATCTCTATGGACCGGTCCCCGAGTGACCAACGGCTCTTCGCTGGTGTTCCCCCGGGTGTCCCGCGGGGACCAGGGCATCTATCGCTGTAAAGTGACCAACAACGTGGGTCCTGAACTGGAGGCTTCCACCTTCCTCGCCGTAAATGGTGATAAACCTTTTCTATTCAAATTCACGAAGATTTCAACCAAAAGGTCTAACGTTATATTTGTCACACACCTCAGATATAACATTGATGTTGAAATAATATCCGAATAGGAAAAAATACAATATGGTAAGTACATATAACTATTATATTTGATGAAAAATAGTAATTTTCTTAACTGTTTGAAACTTACAAATTTGATAATCTCATTGTTTCCTTCTTGTGTGAATATTCTGATAGATATATTTAAAGAGGATAAGCATATAAAATAAGGAATATCTTTCATTCTCAGTAATCACACATAATTATATGCACAATTTTCGATATATGTCTTTTTTCAAGTGAATATTTTTTAATTTTCTATTTTTATACACTTTTTCTCAAATATAACTGTTTCTACATTTGTTTCATTTTCCACATAAAGGTATAGATTATAGTTACCTTAAGGTAATCGGCTTTAATTATTATTTTATTTAGAATTGGTTGAATTTGAAACTGAATGATTTTTATTTTGAAATAAGCCTATTTTTGAAATTTCTATATAATTGTGGCATAGCGAATTTTTCTGTATAATTCTTGGGTTAAAAATATAATTGTTTTTATCATGTATACCCATACAGGTAAAAACTATTTATTGTGTTATAACGTATAATCTACCACCTGATTGAAATTAGAAAAACGCTATTTTCAAAGTGGATATGCTAAATTTTCAGATTATATTATTCTCTTTGTTTATTATCTAACTATATAATAGGAACAATTTAGCATATTGGCATTGTCTGTAATCTTATAATCAAATTCGTAATGATATTCTTGACCATGTGATTCTCATGATATTCATTTCTTAAATTTAGCTTTACAGATTTTACTTATATGTTAATATACTGATAACATTAGAGGAGAGGTCTTGGCCCATCAGCGGTAAACCCTTTCAGCAGGTTCGCCAAATTAATCTCTAGACAGCTCTATATATATATATATATATATTGTATTGGTTTTCATATATTACCTGCATTTATATTGGAAGGCAGCTAAGGGATGTATAGGGAACCTATGAACATACGCTTATAGGTCTGCTTAAGTGTATATATATACTTACAAGGAAATTCATCCAACAATGTTCTTCCGCAAATATTATTTCATATAAAAGCCATTATTATAAAATTACTATCTTGCTAATTATATTATCAGAGCCATTTATAATATTTAAAAGATGTTTTATAAGTTATTTATATAAAAATATTGATATTGTCACTAGAATTATTTGCCATTTTAGATATAAAGATAAAATGAATATATTATCAGAAGGCTACAAAAATCTTTTTTTCTACAAAATAAACATTATCTATTATTTTATGCCTGATGAAAATTTCCGAAACTACACATACATTTACAATTTTCTATACCGTAAAGTGGCTCATAATTGTTTTCTATTTATTTCTAGGAATATATCAAACGGAGAAAGATGTCATATTAAAGTGAAATTGTTCCTTCTGCTAGAAATATTTGGTAAGTATTTTTTTAATATTTAACGAGCTTTTTATATCACATTTTTCAAGGTTTTTAATATTTAACCTTCAGCAACTTAAGTGATTCAATGTGTAAACACAATTAAAGCTCCAATAACAGCAAAAACTGATTAGCGATCACTGACAACTATTTCTGAAAATTTAATAATGATTTGTTTATTCTAATACAACCTACAATGTACAAATACTCCAGAAGAAACTGGAAATATATATATAGTGTCAGGAGGACAGAGTATTCCCTCTCATCTGGACTGGACCTACAGGTCGGGGTAAACAGTGGCGCCACGGAAAAAGGAGGAAAGATCTCAGTTCTCCCCTCTTGCTCTAACGGCTGGGTCGATTTGGCTCATGTAAATAGTAACTCTTATTTTATATTTAAAATCTCTCATTTAACTCATTAAATAAATATTTTAAGTAATTCGGAAGCCTATTTGATTATTTTTCTTCGCGACAAAATATATTTATGTTATGGTCAATCATGGAAGGTTCTACTGAATTTTAAAATGTTAAAAAAAAAGGGAAGAAGGTGATTTTTAAATTTAGTTATACATCTAATATACAGCCATTAAATTGATATACATTTATTAATTTTTAATTAAAATTTGTTTCAATCGAAACAATATAATTTTCACATATTTTATTTTAGTTTACACACACACATATATGGTAAAATAATATATAATCAAAGCCAATACGATTCTGTATAGGATTCTTTCCATCATGTTATATAGAATTTTACTCATAAGTTCATAATGTTTAACTTCGTTCAGATACATTTCTATCAATTCCAGTCATTTCCATAATTTTTGGTGTTCAAACAATTTGAATCTGCTCGTGTTTTAGAGTATAAATTAGAGTGTGAATTGGTGAATAAAAGGAGATTATAACATATATTTAACTTGTATTCAAATTGTTAAACTTTTATTATATACATTTATTTTAATTTTCATATAATGCCATATATTGTATTAATCAATTTATAAATTAAGTTATATAAATTATTTTTATATTATATATATAAAAAGCTTAATTTAAAAAATAATAATTAAAGGGAATAATATAGAATGTGTAAAAATATAAACTTAATGATTATATAATAGATTAATCTGTGAAAATAGTTACAACTTTGACCACTGTATGGCGCCAGTAAGTTTACAGAGCAACCATTTTAAGCCTGTATATAGTGCTTCACAACAAATTTATCACCAATAAAAAAAAAATTGTGGTAAATATATATATATTTAATTATTTTTATGATTTATATTATATTGAAATATCATCATAGACTATGGATCTAATATGCAAAGTAATAATTTTCTTTGTTATGCATAAGCTGCCAACAATAGGTAAGTGTTAAACGCTTTTGATATGAAATATCTCTTTATTTGTAGTACTATTTTATTCGTATTCATTTATTAATATATTTTACTATATAAATAACAACCTGCGTAGTATTTTAGCATTATGTTAACATAATAATGTATTGTTTACCATATTTTTAAATATGTAGTTTGATAATAATCAATATTGATATGTGGAAAATTAGGAAAGACAAACTTCAGAATGACACAGCAATATATTTAAGGCAAGAACAAAAACAACATTTATAAGATACAAGATAAGCAATGATTGAAGTTTCCAGAGTAGCAAAATATAAATAAAAATATAAATATGAAAATAATCTGTATATAAAATATAATAAATACTTTGCTACAATATAATATGTGTTTTTTCAAACGAATTATACTTTTAATTACATTGAAATTATCATAAAATCTACTTTTTTTCAATCAGATTCAACCCCATATTAGAACTTATTTGGGAAAAAGTAGTCATTTATAGTAATACCTTTTGAAATCCACACAAAGGATGCCTGAAACTTGCTTAGAAAATCTTCATTTTTTTTCAAACACACCTATATGTAATGTATATATTTGAAAAGAAATATTTCACTCAAAATTCGAAACTATTTTAAAGGCGTAAGATTCTTTTTGATATTAAACAATTTCTACTACCTTTACTGCAATGGAAAAATTAATGAGAGGGTCTGGCTCATTAGTGGTGAACCTTCTCAGCGGTTTCGCCAGTTTAATCTACCATACCGCTGTTATATTGCATTTTTGGAACTTCCTTTTATAGTGATACTGTTGATAGACTCTTGGAATGGGTATTTTAGATGAACTATGGACATAAGCTTAGAGGACAGTAGAATTACATACATTATAAATATATCCATAACAGATGGCGAGCTAGCGCATCATATTATAAATATTTTACTGTAGAAAAAATTAACAATCATTGTGTGGAAGGTTAAATCTCGTATGAGTAAATCCATTTAGTGTAAAGTTAAAAATAAATATCATTTTTAATATTCCCAAAATATTATAAATATTGTATACTAATTTAATTATTTTTTCATAAATATATATCTTCTGGTATTTGTAATTTGAAAAGGTCCTTATCAAATGTGATAATTTGTATTTCTCTCTCTATCAATAATTATCATTATATTTTATAACTGAAGATTTGTCTGGGGAAAAAAACACTCATTAATTATCCTTATTACAGAATAATCTGAATATTACTGAATATATTTTGTATACCTTTTATACCATTTATAAAATAACCAAATATATGATATTCATTTTATTTTATTATATTAAAAATAAATCTGCGTAAGTATATGTGCTATTCATGTACCAAAATGATATATCTTTCATTAAACATGTTTATTACCCCTGTAAAAAACCTTTAGGTTTGATTTAAAGAATGAACCACATTAGTTTTGATGTTTTATTTCCATTGAATATTTAAAAATAGGTTTTCCTCTTTTGGTACATTAATATAATTCTCCTAAAACCTAAATCTTGTCTTAAAATCGGTCCATGCCATTTCACCAGCTTATAAACCTTATTGGCCAATTTGACCTATTTCATAACCTTCTCGAAGGATGTAAAAGGCCCATGAAAGGACGACGTTACGCTACGCTTGACGAGATAAAGACGGCATCGAAGGAGGAGCTGAAAAAGATTTTTTAAATGATTTTTTGAAGTGCTTCGAAGATTGGAAAAACCGTTTGCACAAGTGTATAGTATCTCATGGGGATTACTTTGGAGGGGACAAAATAGGTATTCATGAATAAATAAATAATTTTTGAAAAAACACAAAAGTCGCGATACCTTTTGAACACACCTCGTATTGAATTCGAAATCAAGGCCATAGCCTGAAACGTTATTATACAGGTTGGCTTTCGAATTAGTTCACCAACACTATCAAACTTTTAAATTAAATAGTGTAAGGGGATACTGATAAAAAATATAGCATACTTGGGATATTTTTGATTGTACAAGTAACTGAATAGATAAAAATATATATCGAGATAAATTGATTCATGACTTGTTTAAAATTGCTAAAATTCGAATGAATATAAGATTTTGATATTTAGATATTGGAAAATTGCATCTT
>CP092874.1:62070163-62131040 GCA_030710605.1 Cordylochernes scorpioides | reverse complement strand
ATACTCTTAATCTTCTTCAGTTGGTAGCAGTTCGATGAAGTCATTGGCGTATTTGTCTTCGTTCTCAATATAGGGGGTCAGAAAATATTTTTTGTCTGTTTTCTTCTCCATTTCCGACTTGAAATTTCTTATAAATCTCTTGATGCAATATTCTTTCTAACACGGCGGTAATATAAGATAATGTAATAATGAAAACAGCTTCCGAAAAAAGTTTCTTGATTTTTTATATATATTCTCTCAAGCTCTTTCGAGTATTATAAACCTTTCTACGGGAGTATTTTACAAAAATAAATCTCAATATTTTACAAATTTTATATTTTGTAATTATATTTACATATTTTCAATTTTGTTTAGTTGCTACAAGTATTAACTACTTGTATTTAGCATTTTATCTAGTGTTTGTATTATGAGTTAATATACATGGTAATTAATACTGAGTTTTTATTTTATATACAAATTCAACAAAATAAAATAAACTATTGATATTGAAAATAGGGACAGGGTGACAGCAATTTATTTAAGGCAAGAACAAACTATGAATGGAAAAGAAGATAAGCAAAGAGGATAGTTTATCGAGTAGCAAAATATAAACAAATAAATGATACTCTGTTAATAAAATGATAAATACTTTGCTACATAGCTCCTTCCCTATGGGAACTGTGACTCACAACTTGTAATTATTGTAGTTACTGACATGGATCTGGAATGCTTCTGCCAAGGATTCCATCGAAGTCTTGGAATTTTGTTCCTAGTACCTTTGCGTCCTTTTTTTTGTGGCATGAAGAGCGACTTTGTCGTCGTATCGTCGTCTATAGGGACATCGTCATCTTCGAGGGAAGCCTTGGCTTTGACACAGTCTCCGAAAATGTAGATCACAGCCCCTATGATCTCAAGGTCTTCTCGGTGATCTTCAGTTTGTCTTCCCTCATTTACCCAACATCTTACCAAAAATCCAAGTGAAAAATTAGGAAAGACAACTTCAGATTGACAGCAATTTATTCAAGGCAAAAACAAACTATGAATGATAAACAAAAGACAAACAAAGAGGGAAGTTTACAGAGTAGCAAAATATAAACATAAAAATTGATACTCTGTTAATAAAATAACAAATACTTTGTTACAGTATGTTATTGGTTTGTAAAATAAAAAATTCTATATATTGTGACTTTATACAAAGGGTTTGATTAAATTTATTATAAACTTCTGCAATTTATATGTCTAATGATGCTATTGTGTTTTATGGATATCATGGCTTCGATAATTAATCTTTGTGCCTATTGTTTATGTTTAATACAAGTAAATAAGACCTAATCCAAATAATTTAATAGTATGTGACGTGTCTGATGATGGTGACAATGTTGTTGTCGAAACGTCACACACTATTAAATTATTTGGATTAGGTCTTATTTTCTTGTATTATAATCTATAATCCAAATTGTGCTTTATCATGTTTATATTTAAGTATTTTTTTTTTTTATTCTTTCAACTTTTTTTTTAATGGTATGACCTATATTTTCTATGTGTCGGACTATAAGAGATTTTTGTCTTTGTATTTTATGCATCTATTCTCTTCTCCCATCCTGTATTTTACATGTCTGCCTGTTTCCCCAATATATATATGCTATCACAATGGTAACACTCTATGGAATAAATGGCTTGGCTATTGTAAATGGGTGGGTTAGTATTGTCATTTTACAGAGAACACTAGTTAAACAGAGAAGGTTGATAGATACTGCTTAGCATCTATTTTCACAGGAGAGGTGACCTTTATAGAGTAAAGGAAATCTTAATACTTTATTTGGACTCACTCCAGCCAAGTACTGATGGGAGAATGCCACTGTACTGAATATCAACTCACCATTGATTTCCTGAAATTGACCAAAAATATGTTTTTTGATAGACCTATTTACACCTTCAATTCAATAAAATAATCCCATGTATCAATATTGAGTAAAAATATCAGGCCTCCAGGGAAAGTATATTATCAAAAACCTTTTTTAATCTCTAGCTTTCAGGCACAAATTCCCTTCTACAGTTTAGGAGGTTTTGGAGTTTCTTACTATTGACCCAATGCTCTTAATAGTTTCATAGTATGTTCTGATTCCGTGTTTTCTTAATTTACTTTCTATTTTAGCACTGTTGGGAGAATATGGTATGCTACATGTTGATCTGTATATTTGGCTATAATCAATTGTTGATGGGCTGTAAAAGTTTCTCAATATGAATTTATTTAAGGTATCCTGCTTTGTGGTAAGGTTTTGCATCATATTGTGTGTGTCTATTGTTTTGAAAGTTTGAAAAGAGTAATTTGTATAAATCTTTTTAGTTAATATTTTGATAGTATTTATTTTATGGTTTAGAGAGATGATAGTATGACAATATTTTGACAATTCAAAATATTTTATTGACACACTTTTAGTCAATTGTTAAAAAATTCAAAGAGAAAGTAAACAAAGATAAATGATATTATTTACAATTTGGAGATCAAATATTGCCACTTGGAAAATTAGCAAAATCCAACTTCAGAATGAGACAGCAATTTATTTAAGACAAGAACAAACTATGAAGAATAAACAAAAGATAAGGAATGAGGAAAGTTTACAGAGTAGCAAAATATAAACATAAAAAATAATACTCTGTTAATACTTGTGTAAAATAATAAATACTTTGCTACAATATAAAAAACTGTTCTCAGAAAGGGAGGCTCCTCCATCTAGAGAGTCTTCCTCCAGACAAGGATTACTCTATGAGGAGTAGTGAATATAATTGGATTGAAAGGTACACTTGTAATAAACTTTGTTGTTTTATTGTTGGTTTTATCTATATAGTTGCAATATCTAAAGAGAGAGAGAGAGAGAGAGGTAAGGTGTGTTATCAATTCCTTTTTTTTCTACACGCAATCAGAACATACTATGACAATATATAACAATCCTAACCCACCAATTTACAATAGCCAAGCCATTTACTCGATAGAGTGTAACCATTGTGATAGCATATATATAGTGAGGAAACAGGCAGACATGTAAAATACAGAATAAAGGATACAATAGCTGTATAAAATACAAAGACAAAATTCCCTTATAGTTTAACAGATAGGTAATACAGGCCATACATTCAACTTAAAAGAACCAAAAACATTTTATTCAAAAATAAACAATAAGCACAAAATATTTATGCTCTTCAACGTACAAATAAACTAAATTAAAGGAAACCTTTTACCCGAATTTCATTTTCCCCATTTTCCTATAACTTCTGGGAAACTATTGCTCACTTATATATATATATATATAATTTGCATATAAAGGTTATGATGACCGAGAAAGATCAAAATGTAATTTGTAAATATGTCCTAATATATTGTTAAAAGAGATAAAATTTCTTCAACTTTCCAACTTGGTGAAAAAATACAAAAATAATTTATTAAATATGTCTTATAATATTATTAGGTGAACATAATATATATAATAAAATTGATATTAAAAATTAGGATATATTTTATTATAAAATAGTGAAACTATTTTTTTCAATTATTTTATATTTAATACAATAAAAATCATAGAATAGTACCAATAACTACCGTTGTATGGCGCCACGAATTTCACTTAGCGTCATGAAAAGGTGTAATGTTATAATTTAGGGGTTAGAGCTCTATTTATTTACATATTATAATTCTACGGATATATCCTTATATATCTAAAAACAAGGAGAATTTGAATAATTGATCATGTTTACAATTTTGTACCTTGCTATTGGTCTTAACGCCATATCTTCAACTTATGGTGAGTAGCTAGATTCATTGTATAATTGATGTGTTCTTTTCCTATTTTGATTAATTTAGGATATTCTTTAATGCATTAGTCTTCATCTTTGTGATTATGGTTAGAGGTTTTCAATTAAATATTGTTATGTTGGAACATATATAATTGTCAAATATCTATATTTCATAGTATATTTAATATTTATAAATTAAAAAAAAATTCATATATATCCATCACTTTTAAATTTGTAGGTCTTCCTTTATATAATTCTAATTTTGTTTGTATAAGCGAAAGGTGTGTATTTTACCAATAAATATAAAATAGATATGTTTTGTAGGTACAAGCAAAGTAGTGTTTACAGTTCAGATTTGACTTTCCTATCTAATTTGACACAACATATTCTCTAATCTATTCAAAATAATAACCGAAAATGTCTTATATAGTGTTCTGAAACAATAGGTTGATGATTAGTATATTAAATTGGAATTTTATAATATATCTGACACAAAAGGTTTAGTCGAATACACATTTTTTTAAACCTAAAATCGAATGAATTTTCATATTTTTTTATATAGTCAGGATGTAGACATCATATTTTGATTACCATAACTATTTTGTAAGATTATAAACTCAAAAGAAGCTCCTTTTAAGTTTATAATCTTATTTTTTTATAGTGCTTCGCACATTAAGCCCCTAATGGATTTAATCAAGTGAAATCCAGCTTATAATCAATACATGTACTTATCATAATAATCAAAATTCTTTTATTCATATATTTCGAATATATACAAGATGATAGATGCACTTATTAGATACATGTTTATAACACATAATGTATTTTTAACTTTAATATACTAGGCCTAAACAAAGTAGATTTGAAAGCCTGATCATATCTGTTGATCATTTATATGTCGTTCTGATATTAAATAGAATGTAACGACTAACTCTATTTTGGAAAGTTATTAATGTGAAAAAACGAATTCCTGATAGTGTAAATTTCGAATACGATACGTGTACGATATAATACTTGAGGTTTTAATCCAATTCTCTCTTTCTCCATTTCTGAATACACGCTTGTTGAATCCTATAGTTAATAATTTCCTTAAATTCAATTATGCCAATAAGCCGAAATCTTCAAATTCAATTGTACAAATATAAATCTTTAATATGTGAATTTCAAAGCAGAGAAGAGAGAGTCAACATGTATTTAAATTTACAGTTTAGTTATTTGTCATAGGTGCTCTCTCTCCTTCTATCACAAGTATCAAAATGTAAATCTTAATAAATTTATGTATTCTAAAATCAAGTGGTAAAATGCTTCATATTAAAAATTAATTGGAAATTAAAGCCACTACAACGTAATACTTCGGTTTCAACTTCCATTTTTACGAAAGCCAAGATCAATCAACCAATATATATCTTTTACTGTGTGTCTTGTCAGAAATGTGTGTGATAAAAATACTAATAGAAAATAGTACGAAAATATATATATTTTTTGAATAGGGAATTACTTTATTGATTTTTCAACCTACGATGCTTCCTGAATTTGAATCTCGACGTTGTAAGACCTTTTCTAAGCGAGTCTACTTAAGAGCTACCAACTTCCTGTGATCGAGATACCGTTAATTAATAAATAACACGAATCGAAATAACTTTACCATCAATGGGAAATATCTCCTGAAATGGCAAGGGTTTAGTAAAATGTAGAGACGGCCTTTCATATTTGAGAATTTTTAATGTATTCTTCCAGAATGATGAATCTTACTTATCTTATCTACAATAAATATGCTGTTTACTCCAGGATATTTGAAAATTCAGCCGTTCACGTTCTCCAAGTCGGCCGTTATTGGCGACAAGATCTCTACCCTCTGCAGCCCTACGTCGGACAATGATAGGCTGACGTTTACCTGGCTGAAGAACGGCAAGGAGATCACCAGCGGCAAGGTCAAGGTGAACACATTCGAAGGAATGTCAACTATTGTGTTCAACCCACTAGAGGAAGAGGACGAGGGCAACTACACCTGCAGAGTGACTTCAACTACCTCAGGGTCGGACTCCTTCACCGCCCCGTTACATGTATTGGGTAGGTAGGATAAGATTGCTAGGATGTTCCCTGTCTATAAATTGTCCGGTGCAGTCCCTGCTAGATGGGACCAGCGACCACCGCCCCAGGTACAAGCTACTGAAGGGACCTCCGTATCATTACCTTGTAAAGGAGCTGGAAAACCTCCACCCCAATCTTTCTGGACCGGTCCCCGAGTGACCAACGGCTCCTCGCTGGTGTTTCCCCGGGTGTCCCGCGGGGACCAGGGCATCTACCGCTGTAAAGTGACCAACAACGTGGGTCCTGAGCTAGAGGTTTCCACTTTCCTCGCTGTACATGGTAACACTTGTAACTTCAACGATAATTTGACTTGTATGTTCTCTATTGTCTAGAGTTGCTTTGACATATATTTTTCTAGCCATTATAGACCTTAATTCTTAATTGAAGGTCAAATATTTTGGAAATAGTATTTTATTCATCACACACCATATATTTGAAAAAAACCTTTAAATTGCTATTATTATAAAAACATATGTATGATTACTCTGTCTCCTTGTTCTATTATGAACTTGTAAATTTCTGGAATGCAATATTACTCGAAAGTGAATAACAATGCTGTGATTAAGGCCGAATTCCAGACTTCTTCTGCATTTCATTATTCTACACTACCAAGGTGAGTGTTTCTTTCTCTAATTATATTTTAAGATTGAGTTTTAAAATAATAGTACAAATTTCTGGGAAGGGCTTTAATGAGCATTTTAGATAGTATAGCGCAATATAGTGGAATAAATATCAAAGAAACGTTGATTTTTTTTAGGTTTATTCCATGATATTTTTGACCAATTCATTCTCTGACTAAATAAAAGCGACCACTCACACATAAGTCTTCATTCAGTTTATCGGCCCTCCACAGCTTGGTGAAGGCTTTACCTCTACGACGAAAAATCAAATCCAAGTGATAGTTAAGGCTAAATGTGTATTAATACGCTAAAGATGTTTGAATTCAAGAAGGAATTCTCCAAGGGTCCATCGCTGGTCCTAGGCTCTTGATATATATATTGCCAATTTTATTATAATATTAATATTAATATGAATTGATAAGATTACATATATTAAAATAATTCAATAAATTAAAAATATATTCAAAACTATTTTACCTTTTTTAAACTTTTTTTTACATGAACAGCGTATTTCGCAAATTTGGACTTAAGTACCCATCTTATGATTTACCGGGAAGCCTCTTAAACCAAATATATGTAAAATATTTTTAAAAACAATGGGAAAAGGTCAGGTATTGATATTAAAAAAAAAACATTCTAACTATATGCATGAGCATCTAAGATGCAAGATCATCATCTAGTGTAACAAAATTCAATTAAGAGCCACTTATAAGAGTGATGCAGATTGTGTCACAAAACCAATTTTGACACAATTTAGACAAAATTCCAACCTGTACTTCATCGTTTCGGGTTATGGTCTTCATCCGTACAGGGAGACAGATTCGATTAATAACATCCTACGAGAGGATTTATAAAACTTATAAAATTACCAAAAAGGTGTTCAAACTGATTAAGTGGCAGGATAGAATTTCAGGCCAGAATACAACAAAATTCTCGGGAGAATGTTATTTTGAGTCCAAACAGGCAACTTTCCAGATAAAAATGTATTCTGGTTATCACCCCAGTAAAAAGGTAATAGTGGTGATAAAAACAAAAACATGCCAAATACCAGTTTATATTGTTTTAATGCATTTGTGAAAATGTAGGTTTTTTTATTGTTTATATAAAAGGTCATGATGACCAAGAAGAATAAAATGTAATTTGTCATTTTTCTTAATATTTTGTTAAAAAAGATTAAATTTCTTCAACTTTATACTTGGTGGGATAAATAAAAGTATTTAATAGAATTCTCTTATAATATTATTAGGTAAACATTTTATATATATAATAAATTTAATTTAAAATTATGATATATTTTATTAAAATTGTTAAACTATTTTTCAAATATTTAATATTTAATAGAATAAAAATCATAGAATAGTACCAATATCTACCGTTGTATGGCGCCACGAATTTCGCTTAGCGTCATGAAAAGATGTAATGTTGTAGTTTAGGGTTAAAGCTCTATTTATTTACATATTTTAATTCTACGGATACCCTTATATTTCTAAAAACAAGGCATATTTGAATAATTGATCATGTTTGCAATATTGTACCTTGCTATTGGTGTAACGCCATATCATCAAGTTATGGTGAGTAGCTAGCCTAATTGTACAATTGATGTTTTCTTGTTCCTTTTTTTATTAATTTAAGATATTATTGAATAATTTTTTCTTTCCGATTATAGTCAAATGTTATTTGATTAAATAGTTTTAAACAGATATAATTGTCAAATATCTATATTTCATATAGTATATTTATTTATTTATTATCATCACACAAATCAGAGAGAAACGCGATATCCCCAATTGGATGCTTGCGTCAAGCAACAGCACTAAATTCAGAGAACTAGTTTACATAAACACATGGTAAATTACAAAGCATTAGTAGAAGTTTGAAAAAGAAAATAAATTAAAATAAAATAGTATATATAATATATATTACAAAACAAATTCAAAAATATATCAATTTTATATTTGTTTGTTTACCTTTTTATATATTTACTTTTGTTTGTATAAGGGAACGATCTGTATTTTATCAACAACTCCAAAATAGAAATGTATTGCAGTTATAAGTAGATGTGTGCTTACTGTTTATAGATTCGACTTGCCTATCTTTTCACACAATTTGACACACAATCTCTTTTGATATATTCATTTTTATAATTATAATGTATTTGCCATTGTGTTTATAAACAATCTATTGATGATTCATATGCTGGGAATCTATTTTATAGCATATCTGACGCAGAGAATTTTAACAAATATATAATCTAACCTAAAATATAATGAATACTTTGTTGACATATTTTTATAGTGTTTTGTATATTAAAACCCAGAATGGATTTACCCGCGTGAGGTTCCGCATATAATATAAATTCTAATAATTGATAAATCATATTTATATATAGGTAAGATATATATATATATAAACGTAGCTATTGAATAAACCTTTAGCTTCTACTTTCGTTTTAACATGTAGATTATGAAAGCTTAACCATCTGTATGTGATTTATTTGTTCTTCAGGAAACACAGAGTGATCAGAACCTATTACACTTAGTTACAGTAAATATGTATGTTTACTCCAGGATATTTGAAAATTCAGCCGTTCTCGTTCTCCAACTCGGCCGTAATTGGGGACAAGATCTCCACCACCTGCAGTCCTACGTCGGACAATGATAGGCTGACATTTACCTGGCTGAAGAACGGCAAGGAGATCACCAGCGGCAAAGTCAAGGTGAACACATTCGAAGGAGTTTCTATGATTGTGTTCAACCCATTGGAGGAAGAGGACGAGGGCAACTACACCTGTAGAGTGACTTCAACTACCTCTGGGTCGGATTCCTTCACTGCCCCATTACACGTCCTAGGTAGGTAGGGTAATATTGCTAGGATGTTCCCTGATGGTAACTTGTCCGGTGCAGTCCCTGCTAGATGGGACCAGCGACCACCGCCCCAGGTACAAGCTACTGAAGGGACCTCCGTATCATTACCTTGTAAAGGAGCTGGAAAACCTCCTCCCCAATCTTTCTGGACCGGTCCCCGAGTGACCAACGGCTCCTCGCTGGTGTTCCCCCGGGTGTCCCGCGGGGACCAGGGCATCTACCGCTGTAAAGTGACCAACAACGTGGGTCCTGAGCTGGAGGTTTCCACCTTCCTGGCTGTACATGGTAACACTTGTACTTCAACGATATTTTGACTTGTATTTTTCTATTGTGTATAGAGATGATTTAAAATATATTTTAATCAATACAAACCTTCATTCGTAATTGAAGGGCAATTATTTTGGAAATAATATTATTTTATTCATCACACACCATATAATTTAAAAGAACTATTATATATAGAAAATGTAAACAATGATATTGTTATAAAAACATGTATGATTAGTTTACATCTCCTTGTTCTATTATGAACTTGTAAATTTCCTGAATACGATATTACTTGAATGTGAATAACAATTCTGTTGAATAAGGCTGCATTCCAGACCTCTACTGCATTTGAAGATTCTACAATCTAAGGTAAGTGTTTCTTTCTCTAATTATTTTGAAAAGAGAAGAGTTTTTGAGTTATATGGGCAAATTTTTGGGAAGGTGGTTTTAAGGTGCGAAAAATATCATTTATTCTATTAGATATGCATTAATATCATGCTCTAATTTTTTATAACGTATTTGAAAGTTAAAAATCTTTTATTGCACATGAATGCTTTCAACTCGCAAATTTGCAATATATTATGGTATAAGATCATTCCTGTTTTATTACTAGCTTTACGTATTTTTATAACTATTTATTTATTTAACGACAAGAGGGGCGCGTTATTGTATTAGTTGTATAGTATTTTATCCCATAACAGAGGAAACAAACAAAATAACAAATTAAAAACTATTTTTATATTGAACGAAAGTCAAACTGAGTTTGTTTGCAATATAAGTCACGTCATTGGGCACTCTCTGTAAAAAGGTAATCACTTTTTATAAAAAGAATATTTTTCAATATTCAAACATGAAATTCCTTATAAGCTGATGCGTATTATAAGCGAATTGGTTAATATAGAAAATATCCATTTCTTTATTTATTTTTCCTTTTATTATATTTTTACGCTGCTGAATGCTTGAAGTTCTGTAAAATATTGTGACATTAGTTTATAGCAATAAAATATAAAAATATTTGATGATTAATTTTCTGTTTATGCAACGAAAATCCTTCATTATTAGAAAATATATATTTTGAGAGTTTTAATTCATGTATCTATCTTTTTTGAGTTTATATATTGTCAACTAGATTCAATTCTCATCTTAAAAAATATAGTTGAAAAACTTCGATTTCGATTCCTTATAAGCTGATGCGTATTATAAGCGAATTGGTTAATATAGAAAATATCCATTTCTTTATCTATTTTTCCTTTTATTATATTTTTACGCTGCTGAATGCTTGAAGTTCTGTAAAATATTTTGACATTAGTTTATAGCAATAAAATATAAAAATATTTGATGATTAATTTTCAGTTTATGCAACGAAAATCCTTCATGATTAGAAAATATATATTTTGAGAGTTTTAATTCATGTATCTATCTTTTTTGAATTTATATATTGTCAACTAGATTCAATTCTCATCTTGAAAAATAGAAATGAAAAACTTCGATTTCGAGTTTTTATTGATTAGATAGTTAATAAAATAAATAAGACAAACTGAATTATATATGTATAATATGTAGAGCAATAAACAACTTTAAGATATATTAAATAGAAACAAAAGTAAAGCCATACCTCCTTCTACAAAAATTAATAATAAGAAGATAAAATATATGTAAGTATTAATAAATTTACCCAATCCACTGTAAAAATAGTATAGTTGCAGCAGTAAATTATGTTCGCGAGAATTAAAAATATTTTTGTTTGTAAAAAGAAGAAAATAGATATATTCTGAATTTATAAAAATCGTGTGTATTCATAATATAAAATTTTCAAAATCCAAGCCATAATTGATACTCGTTTTTATTTATTCGAATTTAATCGTTTATAGGATATAGAAATACAATATTTCTATTTTATTAAAATTGATAATTATAAAATAAATTAATAAGATATAAAAAATAATCATTAATTAATATAAACTTTCATTTTTTACAACAAGCGCTTTATAGTATTGTTTCCCAAACGAATAATAGTTCTGTGAAAATAGTACAAATAACATCCGTTGAAGGGCGCTACTAACTCAGGCATTGAAGCGTCTATACATTAAGTATATTTCTCGATTGTTTTAAAAGAAACATATTTAATTACAATAATTCGTTATTGACTAACATAATGTATAAATTTTTATTATAAAATATTCATCAATATGAATTTGTCAGTGACGTTAATATTAGTATTCCAATTAATTTCTCATTGTTTGGGTGAGTATTATATTAAGCTTTTTTATTTGTTGGTTTCCTATGCATGGGATTTATATAAGAGTAAAATAAAAATCGCATTTTATTGAAATAACATTTTAAAAATTGGGAAATAATAATAATTATTGAATAAAATATTTGTCAATACTTTATATATATATATATATATTTTTTAATTCATATATATATTTGATATAAATAATATCTCCACATTTTTATAAGATACGTTGCATATATACACACAAAATAATTATAGTTAATATCGATATTAAGTTATTTATGTATATATATATATTTTTTTTCTCTAATTTGACATTGGATTTCTGTTTAATATTGATCAATTTATAGAAATAAAATATGTTCAAATATCGCTATACAAACTATATAAACGTTTAATAAAATATTCCCTTCAATAAAATTATAAATAAAAGACAATTCCCTTAGAAAAGGGTTTCTTTTTTTTTTAACTCATCCCTCAGCGATTTAGTTTTTATTCATAAAATAGAAACAGTTTGAATACATGTTTGTTGTGTATATACCATTTGACAAAGATTGACCAGTCAGTATTGACCTTTACCTCAATATAGATCATGATGAAGTCATTGTCCTATATTTAGCTACTAATAAAGTGTTGATGATAATGACTATGATCATCATAACAACTAGGAATATACTATTAATTATAACAAACCTTTGTTAAGATGTTGTTTTGGGTAACATTCGCTCTTATAGTACCCGATCTATAAGGAGACATTCGTCTAATATTGATTGTTATATTGATTATATTTAAGGAATTTTTTCGGTTTTTTTTTTTTGCACCAAAGTCTTTTTATGTTATTTAGCTTTAAATTAGATTTATATCTAGATGTTAAGGACAATGTTGTATGAAATTGTGACGATTTATATAATGATATAAAAAATATTCGTATAAAATATATCATATAATATGATTGTTAATTAAAGCGCAATGATAATAGTTATAATCGAAAGTTTATTGATCTAATATCATTAGGATTAGAAGCATCAATTTTTCAGGAAGAAGTTGTGTCGAGGCTATTGTTGTTATTGCGATTCAATTATAAAGATATATATTCGTGGATGGCTTTTCTTGATTTATAAAGAAATTGGGTTGGCCAAATATCAGGAAACAGACTAAACCAATGTTTAGTTGATTTCTGTTCCACCAGATGGCGCTCTGCCTTCTGAAAAGCACATGTACTCCTGGTCAGGATATGCCATTTTCATTTTTAATATATGAAATTGTAAATACGAGAGTGATTAAAATTATTAATCGCTGAATAATAAAATAAATTCCGAAAAAATACTTATATAAGAGAATCACGTATTATTTTAAAATATATTGAAACCTTATTTAATATTTAAAAATAAAATAATGATAGATAAATGAAGTATAATTCAGGTGAATTCAATGAAAATGTGTATGAACTCGAACGAAATGTGCGAATGGTTTCACTAGTGTATGGGGTACCAGGCGGTATTAGAATCCAACCATTCTTCTTCTCCAACTCTGCCGTGGTGGGGGACAAGCTGTCAACCACATGTAGCCCGACTTCGGACAACGAGCGTGTCACCTTCACCTGGCTCAAAGATGGCCGGGAGATCAGCGGCAAGGTGAAGATCAACACTTTCGACGGCGTCTCTGCTATCATCTTCAATCCTCTCACTGAGGAGGACGAAGGCAACTATACTTGCCGGGTGACGTCGCCTACCTTGGGATCTGACTCGTTTACCGCCCCACTCCATGTTCTTGGTAAGAAATAGAGACAATAGGACATTATCTGATCTCTATGTGGTATGTTAGTTCCTTCCAGGTGGGAACACCGACCTCCACCGCAAGTCAGCGCCATGGAAGGCAGCAGCGTATCCCTGCAGTGTAAGGGCTTAGGGAAGCCTTCACCATCCACCCACTGGACCGGTCCCCGAGTGACCAACGGCTCCTCGCTGGTGTTCCCCCGGGTATCCCGAGGGGACCAAGGAATCTACCGCTGCCAGGTCACCAACAACGTGGGGCCTGAACTGGAGGCCGCAACCTTTCTTGCAGTCCACGGTGAGATCCGTGGGCAAATACCTTGATCAAAATTTGTTTCATATCTTAAGTTTATCAATGGCTCAATGAAACATTGTATCATCACACACCATTATTAATATATAAGCGTGAAATATAAACCTTTATCCTTTATACTATTTTCCTTTTTAAAAAAGATAACAAAACAACTTTTTTTCATCGAGCTTGCATATAAATTGGGCTTGTTCTAATACCAAAAAAAAAAAGAACAATTAAAAAATATATATTTCACATTATAATGAAAATATTAATATTAAATTTGATGGAATATAATAAAATCGAAAATATTCTGTGAATATTCCAAAATAGTTTCAATTTTGTCCGTTGAATGGCGCTAGTTTAGTTAGGCGTCTCTATTATTGAAGCCTTTATGTGTACGGGAAATTGACTCATTTGTGTTTGTTTTAAATATTTCAGAAACTGTTTTGAGAGAAGGTGAGTAAAATATCTATGATTTTGATCATTTGTTTAGAGAATTTATAGTATATATTATGTCTAGAAGAATTCTTTGGTGAAAATGACGTTCAAGTTTATAGTTCACCTTCTTCTTTTGGCTGGATGCAAGCCTTCCTGGGGTAAGTTATATCCTTTTAACTTATATTATTATATTATATAAATCATATTTATAACATATATTTGTGAGCAATAGTTACCCAAAAATTATTTGAAAGGGGAAGAATAAAAATCAGGTAAAAAGTTTCTTTTAATTTTGAATTTGCAAGCTCTCGAGAAAATATACTGCTCTTCGTGTTTATAAAACTTTTTACCAGATTTTTATTTTTCCTCTTTCAAATAATATATATATGCTAATACAAATGGCTTTTCATAATATATATATTTGTATATAAACATATATATTTTAAATATATATATATTCAGAATAAATATATAACCTTTTGCGAATGATAAATACTGAATTGTTTTTAATATTATAAAAATATGTTTTCGTATAGAATCCAAAGTTGTTTTTATAAATATAGAAAATTTAAGCAATTTACCCATAAAAAAATTGCATTTATATTTAAGAATCATATGAATGTTTAGCTTTGTAATTTTTTTCACTCACTTTAATATAACAACAACAAAAAGCCTTTATTTAGGGTCACTGACCCTATACATGATTCACCAGAGGTATGCATAAGAACAAAGCAGTGAGACAAAGGAAATAACGATATATACAGAAGAAAAAGAAAAAAACAAGAAAGAGAAAGAGGGAAGCAAGAAAAACAACACAAAAAGAGTAGCAGTCACTCAGTTTAATATATATTTTTATTAAAAACAAAAAGACATGCCCTGACCAGGCTCACATGAGCATTTCTAGATGGCAGAGCGCCATCTAGTGGAACAAAAATAAACTAAACGTTTATTAAACCAGTTCCATGATATTTGGCCAACCCAATTTTTCGATTAGTTCAATTTTCTTCCAATATATGCGTTTTTATTCAAAGATTTATTTATGGATTGCTATATTTTCAAAATAAATTATATGTATGATGATACTTCTAACTCAATTTTCAATGCCTATTACGTTATTTCAAAATTTTATAGCACGTCTTTAAGGCGAAAAGAGATCAGGTTAAAATATAATAAATATTTAATGAATATTATGAAAATATTCAATCTATATATAGTATGCTGAAATAACTATATCTCCAAAGTTATAAACCAAAACCACATAGAATTTTTATGAATTCCTGATTTAGAATATATAGATTCTTTCAAAACACACAAACATACATAAATATAATATAGGTCACTATTTTTATACTTGTAATAATAGTTGATGCTATTACTAGTAAACAGGATAGCCATATGATATGGGTATGTTCCAGCTATGATTCAAGTTCAACCATTCATATTTCCAAGGACAGCCATAGTAGGCCAGAAGACAACGGCCGTTTGCAGCACTACGTCCTCTGGTACTGAAAGGCTGTCGTTTACCTGGCTGAAGGAAGGCCGAGAGCTAGACAGCAGGGTGAAAGTCAACACCATGGACGGGATCTCCAACATCATCTTCACCGAGCTGACAGAGGAGGACGAGGGCAACTACACCTGCAGAGTGACCTCCCCCAGGTCAGGGTCCGACTCCTACAACCGCCCCCCCTCCACGTGCTGGGTAGGTCCCCGGACTTACAGTCCACACCACTAACTCTCTCCCAGTCCCCGCCAGATGGGAGCAGAGGCCCCCCGCCCAGCTCCAGGCCATGGAAGGGACCAGCGTCGTTCTCAGCTGCCAGGGCTCGGGCCGACCTGCCCCCACGTCAGTGTGGAGCGGGCCGCGGGGGGTGAACGGGTCATCGGCGGTGTTCCCCAAGGTGTCGCGGTCCGACCAGGGGGTGTACAAGTGTCGGGTGTCCAACAACGTGGGGCCTGAGCTGGAGGCCGCCACCTTCCTGGCCGTCAACGGTGAGACGGGCATCACCGCTTTACTTGAGCTATTATATATACATGTTCTCTGCCCTGAAATATTATATTTGTCACACACCATCCACTTTATAAGAAACATTTTTAAAAAATCTCATATGAATATATTTGTTTTATTGAAATCATATTATTGAAAATACTCATAAGCATATCAAATCATATAACCTCGCCATTTAACATTCATATTCATAATTGTTACAACATTTTTGTTATTCAAATATCTTTGTATTATTCTATTAATAAAATTCACAAGACTGCACACTTTTTTATCATTTTTTCAAATATATAGATTCAATTTTTAGAAAATAATTTTTAATGATTTCATACTCTTGTTTGTGATATACAAAATTATTTTTTAAAATTAATATATTCAATAATATTTAATAAGCATTTTTAAAAGAAACGATTCCTAAAATATTACTCTATGATATTCATTTAAAGGATACGTTTATAATAGTTGATATTTTATCCGTTGCATGGCGCTAGTTGGACAGGGTGAAGAAGCGTCAACGATATATTCAAGAGGGTTTGTGTATACATTGAGATTTTCAAGAAAACTTCTGAAGGTAAGTTGAAAACAATATATACTTCTAATTCATCCCGTTAATATAGTTTATTTCCAGGTTGATATTTGAAAATGCTCTGCGGTGTTTATTTGAGATACATTTTTATACTATCGACCCTGTCTCGCTTAGCTTTGGGTAAGTACACACTTTGTTTCAAATTTGAAGTAAAGTTCACCTTTTAAATAGATATATTTATTAAATGTATGATTTGTTTAAACATTACTTGAAATAATATAAATGGTGTTGAAAACGTCATTTTAATCTTCAAGTGACTTTCATTTATACAAAATTTGTAACTTTATTATGTCCTGTTAACAGTTATATATTTTCTACATGAATAAACATGTGAAAAAATAGTACAAATGTAATATTGTACTGGGATAAGGTGCATAAATTAAGAAAAAGAGCTTCTCCTATCGTGCAACTGAAAGTTGCTGATGGCTTGCGCCATCTATCGGAATAAATATCAACTATTCTCGTTGAATTTTAATTATTCCATAATTGGCTGAATACCCATTCTTGATTTATCAAGAAAAGCTAACCATGGACGCGTTTCGGGCTGTTGGCCCTCATCAGCGTGGTGCAAGCTGTATCTCAAAGACCAAAAAAAAAATGGTCATTAAGGCATCCTGAAAAATCATGAAACGGGTAGTTAAGGCCAGAATTGCGTGAGAACGCTACACAATGTGAAATTAAAATAATGAATAAACATATTACCTTTTATCTTTTAAATAGTTTGAATATATATAGAGATTTAATATTATTCTAACCACTATGTTAAAAATATGCGAAAATTAACATTTAAATTGCTTATTTAAGATTTTATAAATGCATAAATTGTATTACTATCAAAATATATTTTTGTATTCTCAAGTAACAAAATTGCAACAATGCATATTGTCTTTTATCTATAGAATTTCAACTTTTGTATGTTCGACTTTAAAATTAATTTTTAAATATTATATTTTGTAAAAGAGAAACTATAAAATATTTTTAAAAACAAATATTAGGAAGAAATATTATATAGAATTGAAACAATTTTATCCGCGTTTAGCCTTAAACCATAATTATTTGTAATTTCAGACAATGACAATTAACATAATTTAACAAAAGTGCACAGTCTGTACTATTTTAAAATGATAATTCTACATAAATATAATACTATGTACAATTAATATGGCGCCTCTACCACCGGTGCAGAGTTTGGTGGAGAATCGCCAGCGAGACTCCAGCGACACCATGTATTTCGCGATCTACGAAGAATACGTAGATCGCGTGCTTCGCCTCTGAGGAGATGGCGTGGTCTTCGAGACAAACTGGAAAAATCCAGAATTGCAAATCCGGCGACCAACCTATTTATAATCTTCGATAAGATTTTTAACAATTTCCGACTATGACTTCTTCGATAAGCTTTTTAGATACAGCGTGCATTTAGTTAACGAAAGCAAAAACCCTGAAAAACAAGTAAGAGGTCAACATTTCTTGAATTACTAAGATATAATTATTGGTCAATTTTCTGAAATAATATTATATCAATGTTAAGCTAGTATTTTCAAAAAAAAAAAGCGATTTTTGGCAATTAATATTGGAAATTTTATAATCAGTGGATAATATATTAATGAAAAAGCAATTAAAATGATTCATTTCTGATTTGAAAAACTCTTCTATCAAAATAGACACTAAAACTTTCTCTTTATTGTATTTTAACAGTTTCTATTAACCAATTGATTCTGGTAAATGACAAAGCTACCAGGTTAAGAGAAAAATAATGCTTACCTGAAGACTATAATTCAAGTCCATTGCCTAATTTAGCTACTGTTATAGCTGAAATTGGTCTTATCATGCTATTATTCAAAACACCTTTTTTTTTTCCTATTCAAAATATCTTAATTCGATATTACAAAATCATAACCGCTCCTATACTGATGTAGCCATAACAAAAAAATGATATATAGGTAATATTTTGTTCAATTTCAAAATCTGGCGTTGTGGCTCATACAACGATCTGACTCTGTTCATTATGCACTAGTCAGAATAAAACATCATAGTCAGTTTATTTTATTTGATAAATGAATTACTACTAATTAATATATGATATTAAGTCACAAAACATATATAAAACACTTTAGTGTCACATGCCAACGCCATCTTAAAACAAAAGTGATGTTTTCAACAACTATTAAAAGTACAGGCGATTATATTATTGTAAAAGTTCGAAACTATTTTATATGTAAATAAATACAATGGTAAAATGAAGGGATAAATAAAATATATTACTGAATTTTCAGGATCAATTCAAGTCCAACCCATACTTTTTCCAAAAACAGCAATTGTGGGTCAAAAGATTTCAGCGTTATGCAGTACAACATCACCCAATAATGAACGGCTGTCGTTCACCTGGCTGAAGGAAGGCCGAGAGCTAGACAGCAGGGTGAAAGTCAACACCATGGACGGGATCTCCAACATCATCTTCACCGAGCTGACAGAGGAGGACGAGGGCAACTACACCTGCAGAGTGACCTCCCCCAGGTCAGGGTCCGACTCCTACACCGCCCCCCTCCACGTGCTGGGTAGGTCCCCGGACTTACAGTCCACGCCACTAACTGTCCCCCAGTCCCCGCCAGATGGGAGCAGAGGCCCCCCGCCCAGCTCCAGGCCATGGAAGGGACCAGCGTCGTTCTCAGCTGCCAGGGCTCGGGCCGACCTGCCCCCACGTCAGTGTGGAGCGGGCCGCGGGGGGTGAACGGGTCGTCGGCGGTGTTCCCCAAGGTGTCGCGGTCCGACCAGGGGGTGTACAAGTGTCGGGTGTCCAACAACGTGGGGCCTGAGCTGGAGGCCGCCACCTTCCTGGCCGTCAACGGTGATTTGAACCTCATCGCTCTACTTGAGCTATTATATATATATGTTCTCTGCCTTGGAATATTATATTTGTCACACACCAATTTTCGTTTTCTATTCAATATCCTCAAGAATTTCTAAAATATGCATAATAAATAAATCTCTCACATACTTTGAAAAACGTTACATATAAAAATATAAGAATAGATGAATATATAAAATATCTATTATTATAAATGGCTGAAACTGAACGACCTTTGTTAAAATATGCTTTTTATGGGATAGAGAGAGAGAGTTTCATTATATAGATAATTATGCAAATACATCTTATATTCAATCAAAATTTCTATTCAATAAACATTAGAAATAAAAAGATTATTTTTGAAAAATAATTGAAAAAACTAAAATATGCCTTTTTAAAATTAATTTATTATCACTTTACAAATATATAAAATATTCTTATTAATATATAATAATTCAAATATATTTTACAATATTGTAAACTATAATAAATGTGATTTATAAAGGATTCAATTGTAAAATAGTTCCGAATTTACCCGTTGTATGGCTCTAGTCAATCACTGTGAAGAAGCGTCCTAGTTTATTATAGAATGTTTCCATTTTGTTTTTAGAAAACTTCACTATTAAGGTAAGTTTCATTCCATTTTTTTATATATATATTCCTATTGAATAATTATTATTATTTTAGGCTAATATAATGACCCGGAAAATGGCCATTTTTGGAATGCGATATCTTTTGATATTGGCGGTGTCTTCTCCTATACTCATAGCGTTTGGTGAGTATTTAATATTAATTTTCTTTCTGAATTAAACATTCAATGACAATAATCATATAAATACGAATTTAAAATTTCACTAATTTTTAATCAACCAATATTTAATAATGTAATGTTGATACAAACGCATTTTAATAAAACATTATAAATTAATACCACAAACTAAATGAAATTTGTTCATATTCTTTGTTTATTTGAGCTCTCCAATAAATTATATGAATTAATTTGAAATCGGTATTCATGAAAGTGTAAAATTTCTCCATTTTGTGCATTTTAAAATATGTTTTAAGTGCTCTATATTTTCAATATAATGTTTGTCGTTTAAATCTGTGTTTCATTATGTATTTTTTCCTGAGAATTAATGAACATCTGTTTAAAAATAATATCATATGAGCTCAATATATATTTGTATTCAATTTAAATTACACTATATATTTATTTGAGATACATGTAGGAAATATTTACTAATATACCTCAGAACCTTGATCTAATAACTAATATTTTATAAGAATTACTTAATACTCTAATATGGTGAGGAAATTAATTATTTATGTTGAAATATATTACACAGTTTATATTGTGAGTATTTTAAATATTTATCTTGTATCAAACTATTCTTACGTAGATACCTGTTATGTTATGTGTTCACTAGATTATATTCAAAAAAAGGACAAATTTTATATTAAAATATATTTATTTTCTAATAGAATGGCATATTTATAATTATTAAATAGTAAAAAGGCATATATTGGATTAAATAAAAGATTTATTTGCCAATATTTCGACTGGCTGAACGCCAACCTTTATCGAGGCATTACAATTTTGTATAACAAACTCGGCGCCGCATAGTGTTATAATACCACAGTTGAAATCATTTTAAAAATACAAAGTAGGTGGGGGAAATTTGTGCATGAAAAATTATTATAAAAATTACAATCAGAATAAGTTAAATATCTTAAAATATTAAAGGAAAAAATAATGAGGTATATCTTATATTTTAAAATATGTGTATTAAGTAGGTAAAATATATTTCATCAATAAATCATAAATATACATTATTAATATATTCTACTAATAAGTATAAATTGAACAAGACAAACCTAACATACCAAATAGATGTAGCAAAGCTAAAAGATAATTCAAAAAATAAGCAATTACAATGTTGCTGAGTCTAATTACATACAAATTTATTCAGAGAAATATATATGCAAATATTTTCTTTTCACAATATGTACAAAATTTGTTGGTTGAATATTCCTACATATATATGGTATTATGATCGAATATTTAAATAATAAAGCTTATTTCATGAAATATAATTAGAAAATGTTTCCAAAGTACTATTTGTTATATCGAAGCAAAACTTCCTCCTTGGTTGTATAACTCTAAATCTCACCAAAACACAATTGAGAAATAAGAAATATATAAAACCTAAAGTATAATGTGAGGTCATTGTTGACTTTGATTAGAAAATTTAATGAAACTGATCCCAAGAAAAAAATATTTTAACATTATATTTATTGATTTACAAGAGAGAGAACAAAATATAAAAGGGAAACTAATATTGAACAAAGGAACTTTTTTTTTCTTTCGGTTAGCGCCTATTTACCTGTGAGCTTACACACACTCTGTGGTTACAATTGATTAATATATATACAACAGTTATGGTGCTTTTATTTATAATCTATGTTGGTTAAATATTGCACTAATTATCATTTATTTTATATATAATCCAGATCACAGCCAAAAGTATCAAACATGGATATAAAACTATGAATATGAATATATTGCCACATGGAAAATTAGGAAAGACAAACTTCAGGATGACACAGCAATTTATTTAAGGCAAGAACAAACTATAAATCATTAATAAAGATAAGCAATAAGGGAAGTTTACAGAGTAGCAAAATATAAACATAAAAATGATACTCTGTTAATAAAATAATAAGTACTTTGCCACAATATGTTTAAAACTGTTGGGTCTAATCCGGAATGTACACCAAATAAATAATAATTGGTGCAATATATGACCAACTTAGATTAAAAATAAAAGCACTAGAACCTCAAATTTTACTGTATATTTTATATCTATGATTTCTCAATTCAGTGCTGGTGAGATTACGTAATATATTTATTAAATACAGACTAATTATAAATTGATTGTATTCTTGTTATAAAATGAAAAGAGAATTTTTAATAATTAATTATTTTGAAATTATGATATTCTTTTCAGTAAGTAATATATTTAAAGCGAAAGAGGATGCGTTTCTTATAGGTTTTAATAAGGACGAGCTTTCGGGTCAATAACCCTTCTACAGGACATCATACCTAAATAAATGTGCATCTTATATACGTATCAAAAACTAGGAAATTTAGGTATGATGTCCTGTAGAAGGGTTATTGGCCCGAAAGCTCGTCCTTATTAAAACCTATAAGAAACGCATCCTCTTTCGCTTTAAATCTATTACTTATATTCTTCAGAGGATTTCAACCTTCTTTATGTTCTTTTCAGGTTCGATCCAAGTCCAACCTTTTATCTTTCCAAAGACAGCAATAGTTGGTCAGAAGATCTCCGCTCTATGTAGCACCACTTCTTCTGACAACGAACGACTTTCTTTTACCTGGATGAAAGACGGCAGAGAACTTGGAAGTAGAGTGAAGGTAAACACAATGGACGGGATCTCTACCATTGTATTTGCCGAGCTGACAGAGGAGGACGAGGGCAACTACACCTGCAGAGTGACCTCCCCCAGGTCAGGGTCCGACTCCTACACCGCCCCCCTCCACGTGCTGGGTAGGTCCCCGGACTTACAGTCCACGCCACTAACTGTCCCCCAGTCCCCGCCAGATGGGAGCAGAGGCCCCCCGCCCAGCTCCAGGCCATGGAAGGGACCAGCGTCGTTCTCAGCTGTCAGGGCTCGGGCCGACCTGCCCCCACGTCAGTGTGGAGCGGGCCGCGGGGGGTGAACGGGTCGTCGGCGGTGTTCCCCAAGGTGTCGCGGTCCGACCAGGGGGTGTACAAGTGTCGGGTGTCCAACAACGTGGGGCCTGAGCTGGAGGCCGCCACCTTCCTGGCCGTCAATGGTGAGAGAGTTCTGATCCATATTTCGTAGAAAATATGCCTCCATCTTACATATATGGCAGAGCGCCATATAAAAAGTTTATATGAACGTAGTCAGGAAATGCCTTTTTTGACATCAATACCAACACTTGACTTTTTCAATAGTTTTTCACATATAATTCTTTATTACTACATTGTATTTATCACACACCATACAGAAATGTATTTATTAATTTTTTGAACCACATTCAAATATCTTTGGAATAACTGTCTATTTGAAAAAAATTAAAATAAAATCTTCAATAAAATATATAATCATCAAAACAATCGATAAAAAAATCTTTATTGATTTTTTAATTATCATTTTTAAAGAGCTAACATATTCACGTAAAAGTGGTTTTCAGACTTAACAGATTGAATTGAAAAAAAAAAGTGTGTTCTATGACATGAATATTTGTTAATTAAAAATATTTGTTGATATTTATTTGAAATATTTGTAAATTATAGATATTATTATTATATTTTTCATTTTTTATTTTTATTATGATTAATGTACATTCATAATTTATCAGAAATCATTTTCTGTGATTTTAAATAGTTCTTAAATGAGCCGTTGCATGGCGCTAGTTAACTGTGCAATAGGCGTCCTTTATATGTGTTCAATTCGTTTGTATCCAGACCCAGGAAAATAACAACACACAGGTAGGTTGCTTTGTTTATACTTCATATAATTTTTTTATTATATTCATATTTATTTACAGATCCAACTTTCTATAAATTCTGATGATGTTCAACCGTTTCAATACCTGCATTGTGATCCTGTTGGCCTCATCAAGGCTAACAATAGGTGAGTATTTTCAATTACATTGATTTACTCTCTATTTGGATGCTAACTAATTTAACTACAATACACTTTTCAATCATTTCTATAAACTAAATTTAATATGAACAATAGTTATCTTGATATTCCTCACATAAAGAAAATTGATTATTGTATAGAAAAAAGCGTTTCTTTTACTTCTATTTTTGAAGTATAGCAAGCTTTCAAGAAAATTGCGCGTCTCTCTCTCTCTCTCTTAAGGCAAATAATAATATTTTGTTGTCATAATTTTATTATTTGCCCATAAATGAGAAAATTTATTCTAAAGCTTGTGCAACATATAAAAAAAAATAATTTTAAAAACTTTCGCCAACAGCTAACACTTAAATTAAGATTATTAGTATTTTTGAATACCTTTTTAAAAATACATTCTATTTTTATAATAAATCCAATTCTCTCTTGTTAGAGATAGATATGTCATGTTCTTACAATATGTGTTTTGAAATATTTTTAATAGTAAAGATAGCCTTTTCATAGATTGCATCAACATTTTACAGAATATATAATGTTGTGTTTCTCTTAAAAATATACATATATTAAAATTTATTGAGGTTTATTTATAAAGAGAGCTTCAATTAAAATGTATAGTAATAATTTTAATTTATTTCAGAGTAATTATTATAATAATTCATTTTAATTTCATATGTATTTTATATCTCTATAAGATATTATATATATATATATATATATAGCTATATATTCAAAACTATTTTAGACGAGTAAAATTTTTTTTATATTAAACAATTTCTACCTCCCTTACTGCAATGTAAAACTTAATGAGAGGGCCTGGCTCGTCAGTGATGGAGCCACCCACTGGGAGGGTTCACCACTGATGAACCAGGCCCTCCCATTAATTTTTCCATTGCTGTAAGGGCAGTAGAAATTGTCTAATATCAAAAATATCATACGCGTCTAAAATAGTTTCGAATTTTCATAACAGATGAATCATAGTGAATCATGAACGCAAGTGAATCATAGCTATATATACATTGAGATAACCATTCAAAACAAAGGAACATTATTTTTAGACAAATAGCATAAGGTCGAAAATTTAATTTGGCAGCACACAAATTTGGAAGTTTAATAAAATGAGAACCAAAAATTCCATAGATATATTAATTGCTGCCAAGTTACTCTAAAGGCCTATTAGGTAAAGCAATGGTCAATGCAAGAGTCATTCATTCTGTGCTTACATTGTCACTATACGCAGACTCAACTTAAAAGGTAAAGCAGAAAGATTGAAAATTCGTCTGAAGAAACAATGTGATACCATTCTTCGTTCATATATGGCGTTAATCTTTGTATTCATATTATGCATATGACTTGTAGTCAAGTCATTCCTTTTGATCAATAGACTTGCATTGATTGCACTTTCTAAAACAGTAACTTTGAATGGCTCATTTAATGTAGGTTATTGTGATATATATACACTGATGGACAAAACTTAAGGAAGTGGAAGGTTTTTGATATCGCCTGTTGTCTTTTTTTTTTTAAGGAGACAGAGGCAATTTTGTTCATATATGGTTATATTGTGTGTCTTCAATAAAGGTCACTGTGCATAAAATATCTTTCAGAGTTTTTATCTGAACCCTTATATACATGTTAAAAAGGCACAAATTACCTAAGTTTTGTCCATGTGTGAATATAAAGTTAAACCTGTCTATAGCGCCCCCTCTTGGGACTCACCAAAATTGGGTGCTATAGAGAGGGGGTGCTATAGACAGGTCACTTTTAATGTAAATCGCATCGTACTACGTATTTGATATCAGGCGCTAGAGAGGGAGGTGCTATTTAGAGAGGGCGGCAGGTTTAACTGTATACTCATATTCTTGTGTAAAGGGCACATCAGTGATATCGATCATTATTTTTTATGAACACAACATAAATATTTTTATATCTCTTACACTCAATCAATTCAATGGAGAATTTATTATCACACAAATTTCTTGTGTTTCGTCTACTCTAGATATGTTGCAATATATGTCTAAATAATTTTGCTTTATCAATTTATAAAAATGTTTAATATATTTAATATCTATATAAAATAAAAGGATTTAAAATCGCGAATGTTTCTTTTATACATAAAACGAACTTCTACTGTCCTTACTGCGATGAAAAAATATATTGGGTCTGGTGGATTAAATTGGCGACACCGCTGGGAGGGTTCACCACTGATGAGCCAAGCCCTCCCAATATATTTTTTCATCGCAGTATGGACAGTAGAAGTTCGTTTTATGTATAAAATAAACATTCGCGCTTTTAAATCCTTTTATTTTATATGTATAGATGGCGCGTTATTGCTTTGTGTTAATTTATGCCTAACTGGCCTTGACTTTATAGTTTGCTGAAGAGCATTGCTCGAAGCAAATATTTGAATGTAATTCTACTGTCCTATAACCTTATGTCCATAGTTTACTTGAAAACCATTTCTAAGATTCCATCCTTCAGTGTAGCATATAAAAGCAGAATGATCCAATAGAGTATTAGAGCTCTGAGAAGCGGTCTGGTGGATTAAATTGGCGAAGCCGCTGGGAGGGTTCACCACTGATGAGCCAAGCCCTCCCAATATATTTTTTCATCGCAGTAAGGACAGTAGAAGTTCGTTTTATGTATGAAAGAAACATTCGCGCTTTTAAATCATTTTATTTTATATGTATAGATGGCGCGTTATTGCTTTGTGTTGTATTTAATATCTATATAAAATCTCGTGTTTGTTTGTGTGACTTCAGGCTTTATTCAAGTTCAGCCTTTCAATTTTCCGAAAACAGCCATAGTAGGCCAGAAGACAACGGCCGTTTGTAGTACTACGTCCTCTGGTACTGAAAGGCTTTCGTTTACCTGGCTGAAGGAAGGCCGAGAGCTAGACAGCAGGGTGAAAGTCAACACCATGGACGGGATCTCCAACATCATCTTCACCGAGCTGACAGAGGAGGACGAGGGCAACTACACCTGCAGAGTGACCTCCCCCAGGTCAGGGTCCGACTCCTACACCGCCCCCCTCCACGTGCTGGGTAGGTCCCCGGACTTACAGTCCACGCCACTAACTGTCCCCCAGTCCCCGCCAGATGGGAGCAGAGGCCCCCCGCCCAGCTCCAGGCCATGGAAGGAACCAGCGTCGTTCTCAGCTGCCAGGGCTCGGGCCGACCTGCCCCCACGTCAGTGTGGAGCGGGCCGCGGGGGGTGAACGGGTCGTCGGCGGTGTTCCCCAAGGTGTCGCGGTCCGACCAGGGGGTGTACAAGTGTCGGGTGTCCAACAACGTGGGGCCTGAGCTGGAGGCCGCCACCTTCCTGGCCGTCAACGGTGATTACCTTTGATTCTGGATATTAAGGTCATCCACATGTTTTTCTATACATTTTTATAACGATATATGAATTCATTTATACACAAAATGTGTTTATTAATAGAAAATTTACTAAAATATTTATCGCACACCATTTTATTTTTCCCAAATATCAAAATTATATTTATAAGTTTAATTTAATAAACAATTTAAAGCTATTAAAGGAGTTCAACATAATATCAAATAAAACATCAAATATTTTGTCACCATCTTCAATTTTATATGTAAAACTATATATATTTTCTACCTTAATTTTAAATGTAATTAAATATATAAATTTTATATATATTTATGATTTTTATTTTTAAATAAAAATAGTGTGTAGATTCTTCATCGTTCATAAAAATATATCACTGATAAATAGTTCCAAATGCATCCGTTGTATGGCGCTAGTTTAGCAGACAAAGGCGTCGTTATTTCCAAATTACATTCTGACAATAAATTAAAGAGGTAAGTTTCTAAAGCTATTGTTGAATTGTCTAAATAAACAAAATTTATATTTTAGATTGAACTTACAAGAATGGAAACCTTTGCTTTTATGTCCTACTTGATTCTGTTCTTATTTGTCAAGATTACATCAGGTAAGTCACTTTACATTTGATTTGCTTTTGCATATTTTCTCAATCATATATTTAATATTCTATTTAAAATTTTAATAGCACTTTATATAAGAGAATAATATTATATATAAACTGTATTGTATGTAAATCTTTATATGCTATACATATATATTTATTATTCTGAAGTAATTATAAGTTATATTTCTGTGAAATAGTTCAACTTAATATTTTGAAATTAACTTTACCACATATTCATATTCTCATTTAATATTTTTTTTCTAGTTTCAAAAATCTACACTTCAAATATGATAGTTTTATATAACAAACACTATTCCTCTGTGATATAGAAAATGCTATATTTGGACTATTAAATTATTTTTTGAAATTAATAAACTTCTCAAAATATTTATATGTTCCACAGAAAGATTAATATTCAAAATTTATTTTTATAGTAATATTGTATTTTTGTTGTGCGCGTATATTTGAAATATATGCGTGATTAAACATAAGGCAAACACGTCTCTTTTACTGTATTATAAGAAATGAAACTATTAATTACGCTTTTTTTCTGTTTCAAATAAAATAAACTTTCATCTAAAAGCAATCTCTCGAACGTAGAACCGATAGTTGCTAATAGCTTGCATCAATGTTTTCTCTTTGACTTGAGAGTTATAAATGATCCAACATGTGAATGCTGTCTAGATGTTGAAACACCATCTTTTGTTGGCTTGCCCTCTGACTAACCAAATTGTACTTGCTTACTTTGACATAATGTCAAATCATCTTTCTGTATATGCTCAATCTTATTAAAACTTTAGCAGGTTTATAGATTTTTGTACACAGATTTATAAATCACTACTAATTCATCGTGTAAATATTTAAAGATATATGTAAATAATTCTAATATAGCACAATAATCTTATTGACTTTGTGCTTTTGTAAAAATAAAATAAATAAAAATTCTATCGGGATAATCAGCAACTAATCGTAAAATTTCAATTATTTCCGATATTTTCTGATAAGGCTTTGTTTAATAATCAAGAAAAGCCAACCATGTATGCGCTTCAGGCTGTTGGCTTTCGTTATCGTGATACAGGCTGTACCTTAACGATCAAAGAGCTGATCTTAGAGGCTTTCTGGAAAAAAAAGGAATAGGAATATTCAAAGGTGCGTGAATACGCAAAAATTTATGAAAGGGTCATCAGCAACTTTCAGTTTTACAATCAGTAAAGATGATTCTTTTCTTAAATTGTATATACCTGATCTCAGTATACTATTTTACTTTTATACTATTTTGAAACTTACTATTGTCCTTGCTTGCGATGAAATAATATTATTGGGAGGGCCTGACTCATCAAAGGTAAATTCTCCCATCAGTTTTGATATGAAATTCTACTGCCCTCAAAGCTCATGTCCATAGTTCGCCTTGATACCATAATCAATATTTCCCCTACAGTATCGACAGATTTTGATCAATATAATATTAAAGATCTGAAAAAAGATGCAATTAATTAAACTGGAAAACCCGCTTGAGAGTTCACCATTGATAAGTCCCAATATTTTTATTGCAGCGAGGACAATGTAAAGCTTTTTTTGAATCATTATTAATAGTTTATCATATATGTATGAATATATAATACAGACATTAAATATTTTTAGTTAGACAACCCTCGCTATTTGTGTATCTAGGTTTGCTGCAAGTTCAGCCATTTGTATTTCCCAAGTCGGCCATCGTAGGCCAGAAGATTACAGCACTCTGCAGTATTACATCATCTGATAATGAGAAGATTACATTCTCATGGATGAAAGATGGTAGGACACTTGACAGTAAGATGAACATTTTTACAAGAGACGGAGTTTCAACTCTTACTTTGAACAACTTATCAGAGGAAGACGAAGGCAACTATACGTGTAAAGTGACCTCACCTCGGTCAGGTTCAGACTCTTTCACAGCCTCCCTGCATGTCCTAGGTAAGTAGGTGCTATTATTATCAATGTAATAAAAAGCTGGATCTTTCAAATTAAAGATACTTCGCCTAGTAGATATTTTTTATTGTCTCGACGTTTCATCAATTTTTTTTTTCCTCGTCCAATGTTTCAATTTTTGTTCGCTCCTGACGAGGAAAAAGGTTTTTTGTCGAAACGTCGAGACAATAACTAGCCGAAGTATATTTAATTTGTGGAACTATGAAATCCGGCCAGCAGCCTATATCTTTACGATAATAAGCTGGGTATACATTCCGGGGTTCTTTAGTACCGGCAAGGTGGGACCAGCGTCCACCAGCCCAACTCCAGGCCATGGAAGGGAGCAGCGTGTCTCTACAATGCCGTGGATCGGGCAAACCCCCGCCTAATACAGCCTGGACAGGGCCACGTGTACATAACGGTTCCTCTCTAGTCTTCCCCAGAGTGTCTCGAGGGGACCAGGGCATCTACCGATGCCAGGTATCCAACAACGTGGGGCCTGAGCTAGAGGCCGCTACCTTCCTGGCTGTACATGGTGAGGGAACATACATATATAACTTAACACTACCTTTGCTCATCACACACCTAACCACATCCCAAACACGAGTTCAAGATTTAATTTGGAAACTGTGCCATATTATACGCTGATATATTTAATTGATTAAAATATTATATTACCAAATTTGTTATTCATTGATTGAAGCTTTTTTTCTAAAATATATGTAAGAGATGTTAATTTGAAAAAAAGCCTATTTTACGAATAGGTAGATATATCTTTGAAACAAATATTTCGACATATTTTGATTAATATTTATAATTACTTTTAATCATTTAGAAATTTTATCGGTATAAAGGATAGTATTTTATTTAAATTCTTTACCAGATAGTTGATTCAATATCATGGCAATATTCATGAGTGATAAGATTAATCAAACTACTAAACATATATCAAAATGTATGAAAGCAGAATATAATCAGATATTTTAATTTAATATGGTATATAGATTTTCAATATAGATTTTTCAGCCCTCCATAAGAGTAATTAAAAGAAAAAGTGTCTGAGAAAACATATTCTTTCCTAGATGATCTAAGAAGATCGTCTAGCGGCCATGCTGAAGGGATGAACCTTGAAGAATGAAAGAATGATCGAAGAAACAAAAGAAGGAAAGGTGCAGTTATCTAATAGTATTGCCTTTGATTAAAAAATATCAGGAATTAAAGAGGATTATGCAGAATAGGATGATATGGGGTACAAAATAAATTACCTCTTCCATAATGAAGATAACAAAACATATTGAGAGGTGAAGATAATAAATGTAGACTAATTTACCTCGTATCAATTAGATGTATTTACCTATTTATATGCTTAGTTTTAAATATTTCAGTGAAGCCGAGAAAACACTTCTGCAACTTTTTTAAATTTTTCTAAATTTCTATCCGCGCTTTTTTTTAGAAGATTCACACACAGTGTGTCGTTATTTTATAAGAAAATATTAATATTAGAGGTTTCCAGATTTTTTTTTTTCATAAATTTTAACCAGATACATGGCTTGGATATTTTAAATTTTATCCTAAAATTGTGATTTTTTCTAATATTTGGTAGTATTTTTCAGTTCATACATTATTGCCACGTGGAATATTAAGAAAGACAAACCTCAGAATGACACAGAAATTTATTTATGTCAAGAACAAACTACAATTGATAGAATACAAGATAAACAATGAGGGAAGTTGACAGAGTAACAAAATATAAATATCAAAATTGATATTCTGTTAATAAAATAATAAATACTTTGCTACAATTATCTGCTATTTTAAAAAGGCTAACAATATTTATTTTAGTTATTTTAATTTGAAATTAATTCAGTAAATTTGTATATTATAATAATTATATAATTTAATATTATTTATATTAAAATATTTATTTTAAAATTGTTTGTTCACTCTTTTAGAATTTAAATTATTTACAAAAATTGTTATAACACAAAGTTTTATCTATGATAGAATTTAATACTTATGAAAAAAATATATAGTTTATGTGAAATTCTCATATAAAAAAACACCTAATATTTTAATACTTACAGAATTTTATATTATATATTATATTTAAAATAAATTTCCTTCTAAAATATATATATTATCAAAAGGTCATATAGCTATATTAAAATAGTTACTAATTTATCCGTTGAATGGCGCTAGTTTCTTGTTTAGGGCGTCCACATAATGTAGCTTGTGTTGTTTTCAGAAGTGATTTTCTTTAAAACTTGATACTATTGTTGGATAATTGTATGTGTTTGGCTATTGTTGTAAATGAAGAAGATCACAACAATGGATTTGGTGAAGAAGATATTGCTATTGTTGTCTACGTTTACATCAACTCATGGTGAGTAATACGTTTTCTTTATCGAAAATTATATTGTCTATATAATCTGTCTTAAATTTTATTTTAACAAAGGTGTGTGTATATACAATATTTTATTATCAAATATTTCACAAAACTACTTATTTTTAATATGTTTATCTATTTTCTATATATATAATATATATATGTGATAAAACACTAAATATCTTTTACGATATAAGTAATACATTTATATATTTCCGAATATAATTATGTTGTTAGTTTTAATTATTAACTCTTAATTGGGTTAATATCTAAATTTTTATATAGAAATTCATATGCAATATAAATTCGTTGAACCAAAAAGAAAAAAAATAACAATACTATATCAAATAATTAGAATGTAAATGTGTCTATTTTTATTTGAAATATATATACAAATGAAATAAGCTTGTATTTGGCATCTCTATAATATACTAATTATATTACCAATTTACAATCCATATGTCAATAATTATATGGATAGAGATTTATATAAAACATAATAGCCCTTTCGATAAAATAATCCCTTGAATCAATATTAAAATAAGAGCATTAAGCCTCCAGGGAAAAGTTTATTTTAAAAATATTTTTCAAGCTCGGACAAGAAAAGAAAGCCCTTCTACGGGATAAAATTATATTTTATATATATTGTAATAAAGTATTTATTAATTTTATTATTTTTATTAACAGAGTGGCCATTTTTATGTTTATATCTTGCTACTCTGTAAATTTTCTTAGTGCTTATCTTTTATTTACCATTCATAGTTTTTTCTTGTCTGAAATAAAATTGCTTTCTTATCCTGAAGTTGGTCTTCCCTAATTTTCCACGTGGCAATATTTCTCCTGTAGAAGGGCTTTCTTGCCCGAAAGCTTGAGAGATTTTTAAATAAAAAATGTTTTTAAAAGATATTTTTCCTTGGAGCTTAATGTTCTTATTTTGACATAATAGCGCTCTTGTCAATTTAACTAGAGATAAATTATAGTTCAATTTTTTAAATATATATTTATATATGTACTGATATAAGGGGGGGTTGCGAGTTTTGACAATAACAAAAGGGATGAAACTTAATATTATTTTTAAACCTATAGAGTTTTTAAAATTCTCTCAGGAAATGTGCAGACAATGTTATTTTCTAAGAGTTATCACGTTTTATATAATACTTAAAGGTGATCACAGCATTGTGTTTATATATAAGAAAACATAAAATTAAAACTTAATTTTCTATTGTCTCTAAGTATATTTTATATTAAAAGATTAAATTGTGAAAAATTCAATGTGCTACATGATAAATTCATCATTACATATATTTAGTTTTATATTTCAATATATGTGCAGAGAGCATAAAAGTATAGAAAAAATATATATTTGCAGCATAATTATGAACAATTTAAATCCTCTTTAGTTGGTTTTATTATCTGAATAGAAAATATTACAACAATTTTCAAATATATAGTTTATTATTCATTGAAAATTGTATTTTATCATATATTTACAATATTTTAAAAATTGTTTATATATATTTAATGAAAAAATCTGGAAAAGGTTTCAATCAATTTGGTTTGATCCTAGCATCTTGTCCAGTGAATGTGACAAATGTAAGAATGCACTAGCAATATGTCGTGCAGTTTACATCATAAACAATCTTAATGAAGAGGAGCAGTTCTCCTTTTTGGATTTAAGGAATATATCTTATTTAACCCAGAATATGTTTTTATATACAACCTGAAATTATTTTAGGCTATTGCCTTTAAAAATGGATACTCATTAGAAGACGTATACATTACATATACTCTTATAATTTCTCAATATTTTAATATATATTTTTTTTATAAAGGCATATCCTTCATATAGGCATATAATATATCAATATTTGTGAATTCAGATTTCATATATGTGTGTGAGAAATATAAATGTGATTATATATAAAGAAATATATAAGTCAAGTGTATTATATATTATAGGAAATTAAAATAATTAATTGTGAAAAAACAGGACTATATATAACACCGAATCTATCATAGCGTGAACGAGTATGTTTTCTTAGGAATGCTTCAAGTCCAGCCATTCTCGTTCCCCAAGTCAGCAATAGTCGGCCAGAAGATGTCGGTACTGTGCACCACCACTTCCACCAGCAATGAGAGAGTGTCCTTCGCCTGGCTCAAGGATGGACGGGACCTCTCGAGCCACATCAAGATCAATACCATCGAGGGTATCTCCACCATCACTTTCAGCCCACTCTCGGAGGAGGACGAAGGCAATTATACTTGCAAGGCAACTTCGCCGGCATCAGGTTCTGATTCCTTCACGGCCCCACTCCATGTGTTAGGTAGGTAATAGAGGTATGTTGAATGTACTGTCAACTTGCAGATATGTGGTGACAGTCCCAGCTAGATGGGATCAGAGACCTCCTCCTCAGGTACAAGCTATTGAAGGAAGTAGTGTGGCACTGCAATGTAGTGGGCTTGGACGTCCAATACCTTCCTCGACATGGACAGGTCCGCGAGTGGTCAACAGTTCCTCGCTGGTGTTCCCTCGGGTGTCCCGTGGGGACCAGGGCATCTACCGTTGCCAGGTCACCAACAACGTGGGGCCGGACCTAGAAGCCGCTACCTTTCTGGCCGTACATGGTGAGATATCTATGAATGATACAGAGTCCGAGGAATCTGGAACAGTTTATAATCTCGATCATTGGAATATGATGTACATCCTATTATATTTATCACACACCATATTGTTGCCAAAGCGAACCTTTTTATCTTTCTGATATATATATATTAAAATATTTTTTCATTTAAAAATAAATTTCATAGATTCAAATATTCTGTTTAAATCAACCACCAGATGTCGGGACCTTCCCTATATAAAACCGATTGTTGTTGTTCCCGCGGGCCGGCTCAAATCTTTTGTACATTATGTAAATAAGTTTTTCATTTTTTAGTTTCTAACGCCTTAAGCTAGGCATTACTTTTATCAAATTATGTTTTTATATATATCCAATAAGCTCAATTAAAGCAACTACTGATCAAAACCATTTTTATTATTATTATTTCAAGATTTTTAACCACGACTGCATTGACATAGTATGATCCACAAAATAATCAAAAATCAAACGGAAAATCTTTATTAAATATAATATATATATATCACCTCAAATTTTAAAAAATATATAATTCAATATAATCTATATTTAATTCGCGTAATTAAAAGTAAAATATAATTTTCACTGATTATTATTTATAGTTTGTAATTATATAAAATGTTTGATTTTTTAAAAAATCATACGAGTCTATAATAGTTTCGAATTCTCAAAACAGATGGCACGCTAATGTATCATATATATAAATTTAAGTAAATTACAACTTTCGAATATATTCTTTAAAAATATTTATAGGCGATTTCATAACTTTTACTGGTTATTCTTATTATTTTATTAATATTAAAATTATTAAATTATTTTAAGTATATTTGTTTTTCAAATTTATTGAGAATATTCAGTGATTAATAAGATTCTTTTAAAAATAGTTCCATTATTTGCCGTTGAATGGCGCTAGTTCATTGCTTTTCTCCTACCAACATATTTTCAATATAATATCTGATAAACAGAGAATAAACACTTTGAAGATTATATTTTTAAATGAAACTTTGAATGTTAAAGAATTGTGAGGTGTGTTTGTTATAGATTCCATTTCTATTATATTTTAACGGCCAAAAGACATTGTTGATACCAAATGGCGTCTGGCTTTGTTTTCTTTGTGCCATTTGCTGTTCTTCTCCCAGCCGTTGCGATGGGTAAGTTTTTTAATAATCACAATTCTTTTTAAATTTATAGACGTTAATAACAATATATATTAAAAAGTTTTGCTAATTGATACTGATATTATCATGATTATTTACATTTCTTACACATTTTTTTTTATTTATACGTCTAATATTGACAATTCATCTTCTGAAAATCAACAGTGAAAATGTATTTAAGTCTTTAAATATTTTAATTTAGGCTCTGAGATATATATTTTTTACACTTTTATTGAAATTTTATTATATACAGTAGATATTTTGAAATTTTATTCGATTAATAAGGTCAATTATATATATATGAAATAATTTCAATTAAAAATAGAAAGATTAAATATTAGCTGCCTGTGTTTTCTTTGATAATTAAATCATAAATAATATCTCCCCCCCCCCTTATCCTATATGTTGACACAATTACAAAAAATGATGTTTCCAAACAAAGATTACAATGTTTCTAAATTACTTGTTGAGAATACCTTTTTTACATAATGCACGTTTTATCTAACGAATGCTGTTTTAAGCTATCGAAAATATGATATTTTATTTCTTACTCAAGTCTATGCTTATTATTTGTTTAGGAAATTTGAAAATCCAGCCATTTTACTTCCCAACTTCTGCAATGGTTGGATTGAAAGTTACCGCTACTTGTAGTCCATATACAGCCTCTGGAAAGATTAACTTCTACTGGCAGAAAGATGGACGAGATCTTCATGAAAGGATCAAAGTCAACACGATTGAAGGAGTTTCAATGATCGTTTTTGACCCTCTTACTGAAGAGGATGAAGGGAATTATACCTGCAGAGGTTCATCTCCTAGTGCTGGTAGTGATTCCTTCACAGCTCCTCTTCATGTATTAGGTAAGTGCATAAGTTACCTTTACGTAAACATGATACACCTGATTCTCTTACAGTACCCGCGAGATGGGAGTATCGTCCCCCAGCTCAACATCAAGCTATGGAAGGGGCCAGTGTATCCCTTCAGTGCAAAGGCACGGGGCGACCACCCCCCATATCTCTATGGACCGGTCCCCGAGTGACCAACGGCTCCTCCTTGGTATTCCCCCGGGTGTCCCGCGGGGACCAGGGCATCTACCGCTGTAAAGTGACCAACAACGTGGGTCCTGAGCTGGAGGCTTCCACCTTCCTGGCCGTAAATGGTGATAAACCTTTTCTATTCAAATTCACGAAGATTTCAACCAAAAGGTCTAACGTTATATTTGTCACACACCTCAGATATAACATTGATGTTGGAATAATATCCGAATAGGAAAAAATACAATATGGTAAGTACATATAACTATTATATTTGCTAAAAGATAGTAATCTTCTTAACTGTTTGAAACTTACAAATTTAAAAATCTCATTGTTTCTTCTTGTGTGAATATTCTGATAGATATATTTAAAGAGGGTAAGCATATAAAATGAGAAACATCTTTCATTCTCAGTAATCACACATAATTATATGCACAATTTTCGATATATGTCTTTTTTTCAGTAAATATTTTTCTATTTTTATACACTTTTTCTCAAATAACTGTTTCTACATTTGTTTCATTTTCCACATAAATGTATAGATTATAGTTACCTTAAGGTAATCGGCTTTAATAATTATTTTATTTTGAATTTGAAACTGAATGATTTTTATTTTGAAATAAGCCTATTTTTGAAATTTCTATATAATTGTGGCATAGCGAATTTTTCTGTATAATTATTGGGTTAAAATATTAGTTGTTTTTATCATGTATGAGTATGTAAGAACTATTTAATGTGTTATATGGTATAATCTACCACCTGATTGAAATGATAAAAACGCTATTTAACTTAGAGATTCAAAGTGGATATGCTAAATTTTAAGATTATATTATTCTCTTTGTTTATTATCTAACTATATAATAGGAATAATTTAGCATATTGGCATTGTCTGTAATCTTATAATCAAATTCGTAATGATATTCTTGACCATGTGATTTTCATGATATATATTTCTTAAATTTACCTTTACATATTTTACTGATATGTTAATATACTGAAAACATTAGATGAGAGGTCTTGGCCCATCAGTGGCAAACCCTTTCAGTAGTTTCGCCATATTAATCTCTAGACAGCTCTATTGTATTGGTTTTCATATATCACCTGCATTTATATTGGAAGGCAGCTAAGGGATGTATAGGGAACCTATGAACATACGCTTATAGGTCTGCTTAAGTGCATATATATAATTACAAGAAATTCATCAAACAATGCTCTTCCGCAAATATTATCTCATATTAAAACTATTAGTAGTAAATTAATATCTTGCTAATTATATTATTAGAACCATATTTATTTTAAAAGGGTGTTTTAGCAGTCATTTTTATATCAAATTCAAAATATTGTCCCTGGAATTATTTGCCAGATATATTAAGATAAAAGATATCAAGATATCAGAAGGCTACAAAAAATATATATATATTTTTTACTAAATAAACATTATCTATTATTTTATGCACGTTGAAAATATTCAAAATTACACATGAATAATTACATTTACAATTTTTCTAAACTTTGAATTACTCATAATTGTTTTCTATTTATTTCTAGGAATATATCAAACGGAGAAAGATGTCATATTATAGTGAAATTGTTCCTTCTGCTAAAAATATCTGGTAAGTATTTTTTTAAACTTTTAACAAGGTTTTTATATCTCTTTATTCCAAGTTTGTTAATATATAACCTATATATTCCTAAGTTATTCATCCTGTAAACACAATTAAAGTCTCCAATAGAGGCACAAACAGGTTAGCGACCACTGACAACTATTTCTGTAGAATGAATAATGATTTCTTTAATCTACTACAACCTACAATGTACAAATACCCCAGAAGAAGCTAAAATATAAATATTTTAAACTCTAATCTATCATGGGAGATTTAACACTAAATTTTTACGTTTTCAATAATATAACCATACAGTTCTATTTCTATATACATTTATTATTCAGCCTTTAAATTCACATACTGGATAAATGATTACTATCTTTCTTATTTGAATATTTGTTGCAAACGATGAAATATAATTCATACAAATCGGTTTTTTAGTTTACATATATACTTAGAGAGAGTAAACGTAATATGTATTTAGCACATTTGCTATGAATTTTAAAATATTTTTTCCACTAAGTCATATATAATTTTTCATAAAACTTTCATAATGTTTGCTTCGCGTTCACAGATACACTTTTATTTATTCCTGTCATTTCCTAAATTATTCATGTGCAGAAAATTTAAATCTGTTCGTTTTAGAGTATAAAATCTAAAAATAATCTATTACATCGACGATATTGATGAGTAAATAGAGGTTTTTATGAATGTTTGATGACCTTTATTTAGCTGATATTCAAAATGGAAAACTTTAATACATTTATTTTAATTTTCATATACTACTATAAAAATTGGTTTAAACCATTTAAAATTTAAATAATATACCTTATATTTATATTAAATATATTAAAATCTTAATTTAAAAAAAATGAATAATCAATGGGAATAATTTATAACAGTGAATGTGTAAAAATATAAACTTAATGCTTATATATTAGATTAATCTGTGAAAATAGTTACAACTTTGACCACTGTATGGCGCCAGTAAGTTTACAGAGCAACCATTTTAAGCCTGTATATAGTGCTTCACAACACATTTTTCACAAATAAAAAAATAAATTGTGGTAAATATATATATATTTAATTATTTTTATGATTTATATTATATTGAAATATCATCATAGACTATGGATCTAATATACAAAGTAATAATTTTCTTTGTTATTCATAAGCTGCCAACAATAGGTAAGTGTTAAACGATTTTGATATGAAATATCTCTTTATATGTAGTACACTTTTATTCGTATTCATTTATTCATATATGTTTACTATATAAATAACAATCTGAGTAGTAGTTTAACATTATATAAACATAATAATTTGTTGTTTACCATATTTTTAAAAGGTATTTTGATAGTAATCAATATTGTAACATGGAAAATAAGGAAAGACAAACTTCTGAATGACACAGCAATATATTTAAGGCAAGAACAAATCAACATTTATAAGATACAAGATAAGCAACGAGGGAAGTTTCCAGAATATAAAAATATATAAATATATGAAAAAATAATAGTCTGTATATAAAACATTATAAACACTTTGCTACAATATAATATGTGTTTTTTTAAACGAATTATACTTTTAATTACATTGAATTTATCATACAATCTACTTTTTTCGATCAGATTCAACCCCATATTAGAATTTATTTAGGGAAAAGTAGTCATTTATAGTAATACCTTTTGAAATCCAGACAAAAGGTGCTGAAACTTGCTTAAAAAATCTTCATTTTTTTCGAACACACCTATATGTAATGTATATTTGAAAAGAAATATTTTACTCAAAATTCGAAACTATTTTAAAGGCGTAAGATTCTTTTTGAAATTAAACAATTTCTACTGCCCTTAATACAATGGAAAAATTAATGAGAGGGCCTGGCTCATCAGTGGTGAACCCTCTCAGCGGTTTCGCCAGTTTAATCTACCATACCGCTGTTATATTGCATTTTTGGAACTTCCTTTTATAGTGATACTGTTGATAGACTCTTGGAATGGGTATTTTAGAAGAACTATGGACATAACCTTAGAGGACAGTAGAATTACATACAATTATAAATATATTCATAACAGATGGCGAGCTAGTGCATCATATTATAAATATTTTACTGTAGAAAAATGAACAATCATTGTGTGGATAGGTTAAATCTCGTATGAGTAAATCCATTTAGTGTAAAGTTAAAAATAAATATCATTTTTAAAATTCTCAAAATATTATAAATATTATATACTAATTTAATTATTTTTTCATTAATATATATCTTCTGGTATTTGTAATTTGAAAAGGTCCTTATCAAATGTGATAATTTGTATTTCTCTCTCTATCAATAATTATCATTATATTTTATAACTGGAGATTTGTCTGGACAAAAAAAGCACTCATTAATTATCCTTATTACAGAATAATCTGAATATTACTGAATATATTTTGTATACTTTTTATACCATTTTTAAAATAACCAAATATATGATATTCATTTTATTTTATTATATTAAAAATAAATCTGCGTAAGTGTATGTGCTATTCATGTACCAAAATGATAAATCTTTCATTAAACATGTTTATTACCCCTGTAAAAAACCTTTAGGTTTGATTTAAAGAATGAACCACATTAGTTTTGATGTTTTATTTCCATTGAATATTTAAAAATAGGTTTTCCTCTTTTGGTACATTAATATAATTCTCCTAAAACCTAAATCTTGTCTTAAAATCGGTCCATGCCATTTCACCAGCTTATAAACCAATTTGACCTATTTCATAACCTTCTCGAAGGATGTAAGAGGCCCATGAAAGGACGACGTTATGCTACGCTTGACGAGATAAAGACGGCATCGAAGGAGGAGCTGAAAAATATATATTTTTTTATGATTTTTTGAAGTGTTTCGAAGATTGGAAAAACCGTTGGCACAAGTGTATAGTATCTCATGGGGATTACTTTGGAGGGGACAAAATAGGTATTCATGAATAAATAATTAATTTTTGAAAAAACACAAAAGTCGCGATACCTTTTGAACACACCTCGTATTGAATTCGAAATCAAGGCCATAGCCTGAAACGTTAGTATACAGGTTGGCTTTCGCCTTAGTTACCAAAACTACCAAACTTTTAAATTAAATAGTGTAAGGGGATAATGATAAAAAATATAGTATACTTGGGATCTTTTTGATTGTAACTAAATAGATAAAAAAATATATCGAGATAAATTGATTCATGACTTGTTTAAAATTGCTAAATTTCGAATGAATATAAGATTTTGATATTTAGAAATTTGGAAAATTGCCTCTTGATCATAAAATGAAATCAATTAAAAAAGAACTGATGAAAATATATAATCTTTCGAAACTTATTTTGTACCTAATAGAGTTCAATCTTTTTAAAAAGAAACGCAAGCCTTTTTAATTTTCAGATGAATCGGTCCTCCCACTGATCTGCTCCTCGATTAAGTTTCTCCAAGACGATAAACCAATAGTTAGAGTAAATGAAAACTTTATAAGACGCGAGTGTTACTTTCACAAATAAATCAAACTTCTACTGTCTTTACTGCGTTGAAAAATTATTGGGAGGGCTTGACTCATCAGTGGTGACCCCAAGCGTTTTCGCCAATTTAATCTAACAGACCGCTTCTTTGATTTATTTGTGAAAGAAACAATCGCGTCTTATAATGGTTTAATTTATTTATATATAGATGGCGATATATTGCTTTGTATCAATATCTATAGTTCCAATCTTTAGTAAGATGCTGCTTTAGTTTCCCTCGTCAATCGGTTGTTCTACTAATGTATTACAGTAGAACAATTTATACTACAATTCTTCCTTCAATTAATCTTTTGAGTACATTTTCGTTGCTTTGAGAAATATCTTTCCAATTTAGTCTACATGTCTTTCATATTTGACTGAGGCATCCGTACTTTTTCGGTAGTGCTATCATCTTGTCATTTGTGTCTCTCGCTTTCTTTATTAAGGGCGACTGGGAGTTACCGAAGAGTTGAGAGTTGAAAACTATTGTGATAGAATCTTAGGATGATAGGAGCACTTGACTACCATGTGTGTATAGGAAAGACAATTGGTGGATTGATGAAATTGAGATATATTTTTATTTGAAATAAAATTGTAAGAAACACTGCTATCGAGAATATGTTTCTTGCTTTTTTAAACGATCTCTTGAGCTATACATTGTATGCATCGTTGTATACTCCTGTGGAAGGGTTTGTAATGCCTGAAAGCTTGAGAGATAGTTTTAATAAAATAAGAAATATATCATTTATTTATTTTGTCCTACCGGGAGAATCCTGTATGGCACGTGTGCCCAATAAAGGCTATTGTTGTTGTAAATAAGAAATATATCCTCGGTGGCAGTGTGTTGTTAAAATTTTAAAATTTTGTTCCAGAGGCGGTTAAGATCCAACCATTCTCCTTTCCCAAATCTGCCATTGTTGGAGTGAAGGTGACGGGACTATGTAGCCCTTATTCTGCCAATGAGAAGGTGACGTTCACTTGGCTGAAAGATGGACGCGAACTGGACGGACGAGTAAAGGTCAGCTCCATGGACGGATACTCAACCATCTTGTTCAACCCACTCTCTGAGGAGGACGAGGGCAACTACACCTGTCGTGTGACATCGCCTAGCTCCGGGTCGGACTCCTTCACCGCCCCGCTCCACGTACTAGGTAGGTCATGCCTATGGTAGCACACTGTATGTGTACTCTCATTCAAGCTCGTGTATATTAGAGGAAACAAGTCATATTTGCGAAAATCCTAGTTTTATTATAGTCCAAAGTTATTTCGTTTATTTTACTTCTAAAGGAGAAATTAAACCTATTAATGATCATCTCAAGAACCTACAGGACATGCAAAAATTGTCCTGGTGTGCAAATAACACCTACTCACATATTCCCCTGTCCAGCAATGGTAGTAGCTTTGCAGAAAATAAGCCTGGGCCCTGAGCAGCAGCTTTAAACACCCAAGATAGAGGACATTGCGACTGCTATGATAGAGATGCATGGTGACATCTGAAACTCTCCAGTGAGCACGACAACAACAACAGAAAATTGACATGGACCCAGAGCAGCAACAGCTTTACACAGCCAAGATAGAGGACATTGCGTCTGCTGTGATAGAGATGCATGAAGACATCTGAGGCTGTTCATTCGACACGACAACAACAATGACTACCTAAAAATGTATGTTCCTGGATATTATCTCTCGATTTATTGACACTGAAATTAATTTCGTTGTAAAAGTTGATACATGTTGCAAAGAGAAAACTCAATTTTCTCTTCTATTCGCATTTTAAGCAATAAAGACGTGATTTTTCCTATTTAAAATATTGTGTTTGGCCAATATCCTGAATTTAAAACATATTATTCCGAATGATGGCAGACACCATCATCAACTATCATTTCACGATAGGGGAGCATTTTTTCTTCACATTTTTTACTACAACATGATCACGTAGACTTTCCCTTCATATCTATTTTTAATATCAAAACTGGTTTTATAAATTTATATTATAGTGATAAAGTTTATAATATTAATGGACTGGTTCCAAAAGAATGTATACGCAAATTGTACTGACCTCAGTATTTTTATTTTGACAGTTGGTATCCTTAGGATGGTTTTATATATCGAAGTCAATGGAATCTTCCAACCAGGATTGTGTATCCTTAGTACCAGCCCGGTGGGACCAAAGACCTCCGCCCCAGGTCCAAGCCACGGAAGGATCCAGCGTGAGTTTCCAGTGTAGCGGCTCGGGACGTCCTCCCCCTACATCTCACTGGACCGGTCCCCGAGTGACCAACGGCTCCTCGCTGGTGCTCGCACGGGTATCCCGAGGGGACCAGGGCATCTACCGCTGCCTCGTCACCAATAACGTGGGTCCTGAGCTGGAGTCTTCTACCTTCCTGGCTGTACACGGTGAGTTGGTTCATTTATACAATTGGAACACAGCGAGACCTCCCATGACCAACATATTTAATATGCGGTCATTTTCGTGAAATCTAAAATGTCTTGTTTCCTCTTTAATCAACTAAAGATATTGGTACTCTGAATAATTACCTGAGAGTTACATTATATTCATCACACAGTTTTTCATTATTACAATATTTATGGAAAGAAAATATTTTCTATCTAGAATTAAATTTGTCTTTAGTGTGACAAGGAATATTCAAAATTTACAAATATAAATTGAATAATTATTCCATGTAAAGAGTATTTTGAATTTATAAACATATTTGGATCAGTTTAACAAAGCTGGTGTTGTGGCTTTGCCACCGTATGAGGTTGCTAGGTTTCGGCGACGGTCAAATAGATGGCGTCTAATTTTGACGTCTATTTTGAGAGTAAAGGTGATCTTTATTATTATAGACCAATATCCCACCAGAAAAAATCTAATTTTGGCCATAAATATCAGTTTCCAGCTAAACACCTATTTGGCAGATTGTAAAGATTCTATTAGATCCCGTGTAGATCTCATAGAATAAATCCGCCCTAGACTGACGAGGGCCATTAGCCCAAAAGCATGGTCTCTAAGTGGACGCTTCTCAGTTTGCCAAAGCTTGTGCTGTAGCTTTGTTACCGTCCTCAGGCTGCTACTTTGCGGCGAAGGTCAAAAGATGGCGTTTAGTCTTGACTGTAGAAGTGATCTTTATTATTAAAGGCCAATATCCTCCCGGCACTATTTGCATATATACATGCTTATTCGAAATATTTTGGGATTCGTACGAGGAATTGACGTTCAAATTAAGCTCTTTATTTATTTAAATTGCTTTTGAACAAATTTAGATGAATAAATTGTTTAAGAGGTAGCGATATTTGCATAAGTCCTACTCTATAGGTGAATGTGAATTACGAGTATAGTCATGTCTCTATGGCACATTTGAAGGAAAACATAAAGAACAATTTGAATGTCTGGAGATGTAAGAATATATAGGTGCACTTACATTATAATAAGTTTCTAACCACTATACACATTATCAACATTATTGCCCGGTGGTCGATGGAAGGATGATCTAAACCGTTGGTTTTCGACCGCTACGACCCGGGTTCGATTCCCGCATTGGCCACTTTTTTATGTTTAAAAAAAATGCTTCAATGGCCCCCGATTCTTGAAAAAGTCCAACCCCACCAGCGAGTGCAAGTAACCAAACGGGGCTCTGGCACATTTGTAAGTGCAAAGTCGAACTGCTTTTCACATGTGTAGACACGTGGTGCACTTACAGTAAAAGCAGTCGCCTACTTCTACCAACCATGATTATCATGGCTTGTACCACGTGTACTAGGGATAAGCAAAATACCATTATTTCCCGTGTGTATCACGTGAATTTGAATAAATATCACACAATTGAAATATATAAAGAACACCATAATTATATAAAAACATCTATATATTCATAATCCACTGCTTATGTTTTGTGAGAGATATTTGTTAATAATATATTCATCAATATAAATTCTTCAATACACACAAAATCCTTTATTAAGACATATAGACTTATACATAGTGTCTGCAAATGAAAATAATAAAAGTAAAAGCTAATCACATTTAATGGTAATAAAGAAATTTATTTTAAACGCGTAAGATTATTTTTTGAAATTGAACAATTTCTACTGCCCTTACTTCAATATGGAAAAATTAATAGGAGGGCCTGACTCATCAGTGGTGAACCCTTCCAGCGGTTTCGCCAGTTTAACATAACAGATGGCGCGCTAGTGCATCATAAATAAATTTTCCATTGTAAATAGACTAAAGAATTGCTATTAATTATTAAATAAAAACAAACGATAGCAATGCGTCTCTTTAAACATAAAATTTTTTAATATGCTAGCTTTCGGATCTTATCGATCCTTCAACAGGCCAAGCTGTAAATTGAGAGAAAAGAATATATATATAAATGTAAAATATTATTTATATACACCAACGAAGATAGAGAATAAAATATAATAAATATAAACATATTTCACGAGTTCACGTTTTCTCGTGGCCAGGCTGCTGTTGTTTCATCTCCGTCCAAAGCTCAGTTTGTTTTCTTTCATAGTCAATTGGTCCTTTTATTCTAATGGCTGGGCTGTTTTTTGAATGAGTGGTACTGAGATGGTAGTTCTATACGCCTGTTGATACTGTTTAAATCTTGAGAGACGAAGGATTCTATTAATAATCTTTGATATTTGGATTTGATGTTATGGTAATGACAGGTTGGGTCGGAAAGGTTAAAGGCATGGCCGGTTTTAGAGGTATGCTGAAAGATCAAAGATTTGGGATCTTTGTTTATTATATTTCTGTTGTGCTCGGAAATTCTGTTGTAAATGAAACGGCCAGTCTCACCCACATATCTAGCGTTGCAATCTTGGCAACCTATGGAGTAAATGGCATATGGTTGCTGGTCGGGACGTTTCTTAATATTAGATTTGGTGATGGGGTTCCGGAGTATTTGGCCTATTGAGAGGTGGTTGGTAAAAAAGGTTCTTAAACCAAATTTCTTGAGGGAGAGGGCTATTGATAACACCTGTATTATACCTTATTCCTTTGAAAATCAATCAATAGCCCTCTCCCTCAAGAAATTTGGTTTAAGAACCTTTTTTACCAACCACCTCTCAATAGGCCAAATACTCCGGAACCCCATCACCAGATCTAATATTAAGAAACGTCCCGACCAGCAACCATATGCCATTTACTCCATAGGTTGCCAAGATTGCAACGCTAAATATGTGGGTGAGACTGGCCGTTTCATTTACAACAGAATTTCCGAGCACAACAGAAATATAATAAACAAAGATCCCAAATCTTTGATCTTTCAGCATACCTCTAAAACCGGCCATGCCTTTAACCTTTCCGACCCAACCTGTCATTACCATAACATCAAATCCAAATATCAAAGATTATTAATAGAATCCTTCGTCTCTCAAGATTTAAACAGTATCAACAGGCGTATAGAACTACCATCTCAGTACCACTCATTCAAAAAACAGCCCAGCCATTAGAATAAAAGGACCAATTGACTATGAAAGAAAACAAACTGAGCTTTGGACGGAGATGAAACAACAGCAGCCTGGCCACGAGAAAACGTGAACTCGTGAAATATGTTTATATTTATTATATTTTATTCTCTATCTTCGTTGGTGTATATAAATAATATTTTACATTTATATATATATTCTTTTCTCTCAATTTACAGCTTGGCCTGTTGAAGGATCGATAAGATCCGAAAGCTAGCATATTAAAAAATTTTATGTTTAAAGAGACGCATTGCTATCGTTTGTTTTTATTTAATAAAGAAATTTATCTAAAGAGACAAAGGTCGCCTCTCCCGTCAAAATAGACGTCTAAAATCAGACGCCATATATTGACCGTCGCCGCAAGTAGCGACCTCGGGTCGGTGACAAAGCCACAACACCAGCTTTGGCAAACTGAAAAGCGTCCACCTAGAGACCATGGTTTCGGGCTAATGGCCCTCGTCAGTCTAGGGGGGACCCTTGTCTCTTTAGATCAATTACCTCGCGGCAATATTTCCATCAAATAAATTTATTTACTGAAGAAAACCTAAGTTTACAATCCGATAACATAATCCCTTGAATCAATATCAAAATAAGAACAATAAGTCTCCAGGAAAAAGTTTCTTTTTAAATAAAATATAATTTATTTACAAAAATTTAAACTTTCGGGCTTCTCCCGTAGAAGGGCTTTCTTGCCCAAAATATTGAGAGATTTGTAAAAAAAAAAAAAAAATTTTAAATATAAACATTTCTCTAGAACAGGCCTGGCCTACCCGCGGCCCGCCGTAAAAAATCTTGCGGCTCGCCATTTAACTTTATATTTCTTTTGTAACTTTCATTTCTCGTCTGTGTATTCAAAAACAGAAAATATATTGAAATATTTATGATATTTTTTATTTTATTGTTCATATGTGTTTTATATTTAATTTGTATTTTTTTTCTTTTACATTTCTTAAAGCACGTTTCCTTAAAATTCGGCCCTGTAACATTGCTCCTAATCAAAAAGGCCCGTGGCCTCATTTAGGTTGGCCAGGGCTGCTCTAGAGGCTCAATGTTCTTTATTTAATGAGAGGAAAGCTAAATTAAGACAATTAAGCTCATACATAGGTTCTTCTAGGTTAAATTCAAGAGAAGAGAAGATACCAAATAAATAAACGAATTAAAACATTGATATTTACATATTATGATACATGCATACATAAGCCTTTACTAAGATCTTTCGTCTTATTAAAAATTCCTCAGATAAAGAATGAAGAATATAAAAATTTGAAGATTAACTTATATACAGTATTTTTATTCATAAAAGCGAAATACAAAAGAAAATAAGGGCAATTAAATGTGTAATATTACATTTGGTCTTATCCATTTTGGTCTATTAGGCTTTGTTGAAATATTTTGATAATTGCTATGTGATAAATTCTTCAATATAAGGATGTCAAATTATTTTTGGGTATGGTCATTTTTATTCGGAATATATATATTTTGTCATTCATATTAATCACTAATTTTAATAACATTTATTTTTCTTGAAAATAAAAACAATTCTGATATTACAATATTATTTAAAATATTATTTCATTAATTAAAAGATAGATTAATACTATTTTATGAGACAAATATAATTTTTTTTTTTAAGTTGAGAGAGGTTCACAGCGATATGAATCCGGCACCACTGCCAAGTGTAAACAGTGCGTAGCGGCCATCATTGTGTGGCAGACGATGTCGATCCTCGTGGTGGGAGGGCTGCTGTTGATATCGTCTGCAGCTGTTGGGGGTGAGTATCTTTTGGTAAATATTTGACTTAACCTGGTCTTTAACCCATCCTTGATATCAATCATACCCATATACTTCTCTATAGACGTACTTCTTTCATTCGATATCCTAACCCTTTTACAAATAATCTCAATACTATGAAACCTATTTAATTGATATTGGGATGAAATTAAATTCATTAAACAGTTTATGAAAGACCAAACTAGTATATAGATAACTAATTATTTTACTCCCCATTGAATATAGGCAGATAATTTTTAAAAACTTAATTCTATTGTCGTTATGTGGCGCTGAGGGTTGTTGACACACGTTAATAGGTTATAATACCTTGAAGAATGTTGGCATTTATCAAACTGAAATATTGGTAAAATAAATTATATTTTGATCCAATATATGCCTTTTTAATTAAAAATATATGGCTGTATAGCTAATTGTAAGAATTTTCAATTATTTGTCATTTAAGTGATAATGTAATTTGTTTTTTTCTTAAAATTCATCTAAAATTTGAAAATAATTTCTACTAAATTGGCGCTTTTCGTAAATATTGCTACGTGGAAAATTAGGGAAGACAAACTTCAGGATAACACAGCAATTTATTTAAGGCTAGAACAAACTACGAATGATATAAAAAAAGATAAGAAATGAGGGAAGTTTACAGAGTATAGCAAAATATAAACATAAAAATGATACTCTGTTAATAAAATAATAAATACTTTGCTACAATATAATGACAAATAAATACTTTAATATTTTGAAATCATATTAAAAATTGAATAGTATGTTTTCATAATTATTATTCACATTATAATCTGTTTTGTGTGAAATAGCTCTCATATTCCTTTTTTATATATAAATCCAGTTGTGTTTTTCTAATTATCAATATATACCTTTGTTTATATAAATAGTGTAAACATTTTCGATATTATATTTTGAAAATTAAGTAATAGATGTGCCTTAATCTCGTACAGTAGAACCACTATGAGAGGACACTCATGCTAGAGAACACCTCTCTACACAGGACAGTTTTCATTTGCAAAATTACCAGTTTTACTATTTAGAAACTCTCTGGTAAGAGAACACCTCTCCCTAAAGGACAATTTGGCCCTGCAACTAGATATCCTTTACAGGAAAGTTCTACTGTATTCAACTACATTTTTGTTTATGTAATCATTAGCTGGCAATTAAACCCCTATCCCCTATATGAAGTAAAAATATTAGGTCTCCAGGGAAGAATAAAAATATATTTAATCCATATTGATACACAAGGGAATATTTTATCGAAATTATACTATATAGATTATCTTCTTAAAATAACAAATATGCTAATTTTAATAATAATAATTGTTTATATATTTGAAAATGACATATATTTGAATAGTTTATAATGCAATGGTATTGTTATGGTAAACAAAAATATATATTTGCTTAGTTTTTTTTAAATATTACATTTATATGTTAAAAACAAAGAAGGCATATCCTGACCAGGAGCACATGTGCTTTCTAGATGGCTTTTCGCCATCTAGTGGAACTGTTGAATTTTTTCTATTATTTTTCACATATTTAGATATATATTTTAGTATACGACTACTGCAAAATAAATATTTTTAAAAAGGCATCATTATTTTATTGATTATATATGAATATATGTTTTGAAGTATAGTTGTTTTTTATTCACGGAATATAAAATTACTTGGTGAATTTATATATATCTGCATATTATGTCAAGGTTTTACGAGTGTTGGTGCGTGTGAATGGCCTTATTTTGATTACCCCCTTACCCATAATTCCTTTCTCATTTGAATACCTGTTTGAATAGTCCAAAAAATAAATGAAGCGGTGTGATAGATCAAACTGATGAAACAGCTGAAAGGGTTAGAAGCTGATGAGCCAGGCCCTCACAATATCGCAATAAATAATCATTTTAAAATGTATTTTATATATATAGATCGATAGCTACTATTATACGAGAATGGGCTTGGTAGAGGTTTTATCCCTTTTTCCTGCGTAGATGCTACATTTCCTACATATTTTAACAAGAGGGTGCATTTCTGAAGATAGTTTGGAAAGTAATGTTTTGTTTGTTGTAGGATCACTAAGAATTGAGCCGTTCCATTTTTCCAAGACAGCCATTGTAGGCCAGAAGACTTCAGCCCTGTGTAGCACTACGTCTACAAGGTCTGATAGGTTATCCTTCACCTGGGTCAAAGATGGCAGGGATTTAGATCAGAGAATCAAGGTCACCACTTACGATGGGGTTTCAACCATCATATTCAATCCTCTAACTGAAGAAGACGAAGGCAACTATACCTGTCGGGTGACATCCCCGGGGCAGGGATCGGATTCCTACACGGCCCCACTCAACGTCTTAGGTGAGTAGATAGGATCGATGAAGACAATGGAGATCTGAGTTTGTCACAGTACCTGCGAGGTGGGAACAGCGACCCCCAGCACAGCTAAAGGCCCAAGAAGGCACAACCCTGTCCATCCCATGTATTGGAGCGGGGAAGCCTCTACCTACGACACTGTGGACAGGTCCACGAGTGACCAACGGCTCCTCACTGGTGTTTGCTAAAGTAACACGAGCTGACCAGGGCATCTACCGGTGTTTGGTGACCAACAACGTGGGGCCAGAGCTGGAAGCTTCTACTTTCCTGGCTGTCCTGGGTATATACACAGGCCGTTATTCTGCAGCGTCCATTTTATTCATCATATACCTCTTTCCATCATTTATCCTTCATTATAGTGAAATACTTTCTGCTGTGAATCTTTTTACCTATTTATAACGAATTAAAAATTAAGACGCGAATGTTTCTCTTTCACAAATAAATTAAAATTCTACTATTCTTACTACGAGGGAAAAAAACATTCGCGTCTTAATGATTTTATTTGATATATATAGATAATCGTTAATTATCACTATGTATTTTCCTATAATTCCTATTTAGTCGAAAATCAAAATTATTAATTTGATACCTAAAGATATCCAATTTTATCGACAGCCTAAAATAGAATTTTCCTTTTGAATTTTGATTCCATATAGAATATCTGAATGTCATGCCATTGCATTTTCGTGTCCTCTTTATCTTTTGCGTTTCTCCAATTTTATTAATTGTCTGGGTTCCTTTTAATCACACTTTATGTTCTTCAAATTCTAAAAGACGACAATCCTCTATGTCTTCAAAAACTTATTTGAATGATATATAGTGTCACGTTCTCTATTTTTTTCAATATCTTTCAAGTTTCAGTAAGACAAGAATTTCATTGCTGTTTGGTAGACAATATTTCTTGTCTATATGGTCAGATGCGTCTCAAAATTATCATGTTTAGTCATTATATTAAATTTATCTTTGAATATGTGTATATATATATATATTTGATACATATAATGACTCATATTTGAATATATATATAAAGAAGAATATATATTCATATTTTCTGCGTAAATCTAATTCCTACTACTATGCATAGATACCTGTTTAATCATGAAATACTTTCAGAACATTGGATACACTTATACATGTAAGTATCAGTTGAAAAGCTCATACGTAAGTATAACAAGTGAGTATTTTTATATAAAAAAACATAGGTATACCTTTTGTTTATTCACATATGTAAATAATGAATAAGAATAATAAAGACATAAGCATTAAGTATAATAATAATTTTATTAGGGAATGGTGTGTGATGAATATAATACAATTTATATTTTATTATAATCAAAATGTGAAAAGTATTTATTGAAATTATTTTCCAGATTTCCACCTACCATACAGACATTCTGCTAGATGAATATATATAGAAAATTATGAATTTGGGTAAGTATAAAAGGTAAGTCTTTCTTAAAATATATTCGATAGATAAGTATAATAGGTGATACCGTAATTAATAAGTTTATAAGAAGATGGTGTGTGGTGAATATAATGTTTCCAAAATATCGCGCTGATTATAGACAAAGGTGTGTGATGAATAAAATGTACCTATGCACTGTACCATCTGGTTGGTGGATAGGACATGGTAGCTAACAGGAACATGTTTGCGACAGTACCGGCCAAGTTTGAGGACAAGTTCTCAGTGCTGACAGTACGACGTGGGGAAAGTGTCACCATGAAGTGTCAAGCACGTGGTGACAAGCCGTTAGCCATAGCTTGGTCCAAGGACAAGAAACTTCTAGACTTGGATAAGACACCTGGGTCAGTACTCTCTATATCTCACCTACGGGAGCCAGGGTCCCAGACACGGAGGGCAAACATTGATCGCTTGACCCAGGGTCGGCTGATCTGTTTAGGCCAGTGTCGCCGACTCTGTGGGTCCTGACCGCTGCTTAGTCGCACGGTCGGGCTGTCCAGTCCTCCGACCGCCTAGCGGTTGTCCTGCAGCAGTCTATATCTCACCTGCATATCTCACTAGATAAATTATTACCATTACTCTTCTTCTTTCTTATTTCCACTCAATCATACTAAGGTATCAAGCTTGACTATGATAACCATGACTGGGTGAAGTAGAATGCGTCTGCCTTTGTCATTAAGACTGGGAGCACTACTCAGTGGCAGGCCTACTTAGCTCCAAAAGAAATGGCCGCCTCTGACATGAGGAACAGACGCCATGTGCAGCCGTTTCTAACATGGAGTACAAACGCTGCTAATATTGTATTCCTGGATCAGGAGTCCTTACAGGGTACAATCAGCTGGGCCAGCTGAGCCCAGGCCTTTTAGCGAGCTTGTTACGGCACCCTCTCGTCCATTTTCATTCGGTCTCGAGACCGATAAAGGCGGAGTTATTCCCAATACTGAATAAACGAAATATGGACAAACCCATATGAAGTTCATTAATAAAGATTATATGAATCAAATATCAAACACAAGGTAATAAGATTAAATACAAATAAATAGTGTGTGATGTTTCGGTAACAACGCTATTACCGAAACGTTACACACTATTTATTTTTTTGGATTTGGTCTTATTTACCTTGTGTTTATAATCTATAATCCAAATTGTGCCTCATCATGAATAAAATAGTTATTAATTGTAACAACACACTATATCTAAGGATAATTTTATTGCTTTGTTTGAACAATCTCTCAAGCTTTCAGGTAATCATAATCCCTTTCTACAGGAGTATGCAACTGTTGTATACTCCTGTAAAAGGGTTTGCGATACCTGAAGGCTTGAGAGATCGTTAAAATAAAGCAATAAACTTATCCTCAGAGGGGCAGTGTGCTGTTACAATTAATATTTCAGATATATTCTATCTTCCGATATTTATAAATACAGTTAAACCTGTCTATAGCGCTCCCTTTAAATAGCGCCTTCCTCTCTATAACGCCCGATTTTAAATACGTAGCATTGTGCGATTTGCATTAAAAGTGACCTGTCTATAGCACTCTATTTCTATAGCATCCTATTTTGGCGAGTCCCAAGAGGAGGCGCTATAGACAGGTTTAACTCTAATTCATTTTAAAATAAATTATTCCTTTCATTTCTCTGAGTTTAGCGCTAAAAAGTCAACATTCGAAGAGCCGTTTTTGCCCCAAAATTCGCTTGTTCTTGGCTTTAACCAAAGAGATGTATTGCAGATCTATCTTATGATATTGTCAATTTTATTGATAGCTTGCGATAAATCGATATTCGACCATCTTCATCTAGAAACATTTCTCTAGAACCTTACTAACCACTTATATTGAAAGAATCGTTCTGAAAATGCTCCTAGAGGATGATAAGTGATTGTCTTAAAATCCCCGAAGATATCAATAAATATTTAATCTGAGAGAAGAGAGAGAGAGAGAAGAAGAAGAGAAGTTTGACATGATTTCTATACATTTAAAATAACCTCTTCTAGCTTTTTAAAACACTTCTCTGATATTTTCAACACTTTTCTTTTCTTACAGAATAGAATAGGGGATGACAATGTTCAAGTGCTGTCCCCAATATCACAATAATATCTTATTTTGGGACTACCTCTTTTTTTCTATATTTCAATGTAAAAAGGAAATATTTCAAGAAGTATTATTTCTAAATTTTTATTTGATTCCTTCCTAATATTTTACCATAGCCTTAAATAGCCTTAAAATCGATTATGAAAACTGAAAAAAAAAAGATTCAAATCTTTCTTGTAGCAATAATAAGCGAATTCTCCTTAACGATATTCCAAAAGACCATTATTGTTGTAGGTTTTCTTTCAAAATGTTGTTGGTTAGAATGGTCAAAAGCAAATATTATGTCATAAGTGACGTTAGTAACCTTTCGGATAAAACGTATATCTGGATGTGAACTTTTCTGGGAGAAATCTTCAAGAAGCAAAATATTCCTGAGAAGACATTGCGTCCTCACTTGGCCGTCTCTGCAAACTAGAATCCGCAAGTTGGTTACAAGACCACAATACCAGTTTGGCCAAATTCAGAACGATAACCAGGAACCATTATGCTTCGGTCGTTTCTGAAGATTTCTTGATTCCCATGAAATCAAAGCCTAACTAGACTTAAGAGAGTCATAACCTGCACCAAAGTTTACAGGTAAGTGCTCTGAATATATCAAATCTGATGTTGTGACTTTGTCACCGTCCCGAGTCCCCTATATTGCGGAGACGGTCAAAGGATGACGATTAGGTTTGAGTCTTTTCAAACGGGAAATATCTTTTTTTAATCAATTATTCAGAGAAAATTATTATTCGAAAAATTTATACAGCACTAATTTAACTGAAATGTAAAACGATATTTCTTGATGTTTAGAATATTGATCATTGTAGATAATTTTTTTATCGATTCCATTAGAATCATTTTGGAAATGGAAAACGAATATATTACAGGTTTATACAAACATGATTAATGTAAAATATACATTTGCTATTAACAATGGGAAAACCTATTCGGTCATCTTCATCTAGGAAAACTTTTCTAAAACCTTATTAACCACTTATATTGAAAGATTCGTTCTTAAAATTTTCCTAGAGGATGATGGGCGTGATCGAAATTCCAAAGAAGACATTAATATTTAACATCTCTAAGAAATTTAAAAATTTAACAATATGTATATCTTTTATTCGAAAAGCGAGCTCTAAAGCAACGAAGCTTTTCTACTGGTTCAAAAGTACAAGTGTAGAAATACAAACTGTTGTAAGCTAGTATAAGAATCCATTACGTTCTCAAGCCAACTTTGTAACTCCAATCCTCGGTATAGAGCTCGAGGTATACAGCAATACTGTTTGACAAAATTAGGCGCAACAGCAGAATCAAGACACGATTTGCCTTAAATTTCCACGAAGCATTTAAATTTTTCAATTACATCAGGTATGCCTTGAATCTCGTTTACATTTCGAGCAAGAATATTAATTCCAGTCACCAATTCAATGCGAATGTCAATAAACGGTTACTTCTATGTATAAGGCCATATCTATATTGAGAGGAGGCAAATACGATCTCTCTCTATTCCTTTTCACATCTTTGAATAGACATGATGAACGAAGATGAATAGAATAACAACTATCTTTTTAAGAAAAAGGCATCTCTTAATCGGGCAAATGAAAGTTGTTGATGGCTTGCGCCATCTATAGGAATAAATATCAACTATTCTCGTTGATTTTTAATTATTCCAGAATTGGCCAAATACCCATTCTTGATTAATCAAGAAAAGCTAACCACGGACGCGTTTCGGGCTGTTGGCCCTCATTAGCGTGGTGCAAGCTGTACCTCAATGACCAAAAGACTGGGTATTCAGACATCCTGAAAAATCATGAAACGGGTAGTTAAGGTCAGAATTGCGTGAGACCGCAACACAAACTATTTTATTGTATTTTTTAAAACGGCGCGGAATTCACCTTTTACAAAACTATTCGCCAGAGATTGAAGAAGTGTTGCATGTGAAAAAAAAGTTCATTTTGCCTGTAGAAGGGCGGTTCTAGCCCGAAAGCTCGCGTGAAATATAATAAAAAGAAACTCTTTGCGAAAGGTTTTATTTTCGTTATTTTAATATTTGTAACGTAATTTTTCTTTAACTTAAATTATGAACCTCAACTTGAATTATTTGGAATATTACAAAGCGAAACTGTATAAGAAGTCCCTTAGCCTGGCTAGATGGAGAAGCAATCTGATATTCAATAAAAGATGTGAAAGATCAAATTTCATTCCCCCTTCTCTAAGGATAAAAGACCCAGTTAAGAATGTTTTTTCAGGGAAAATAGTCGCGAAACTTCAATGGCAGCTTCTTAGATCCCGTACCAAGGGATGCCATTCCATGATTAGGTACCTTGGGAAAACCATCAAAGACCTCATTTCTATCCTGTCAGGAGCTTTACCAACGCAGGCAATTACTGAATTACTCATTAAAACGACCGAAGCACTAAAACTTTAGAAACAGAGATTAGCCAAGAATCATGAAAATAAAGTCACTTATTGGTCTAAGAAATATTCCTTCCCTGTTAAAACTGAAAGCCATTTCGTCAACCTTACAGAACACACATTTTCTCCGGCGCAAATTAGGATCCTCAACCAAGGTGTAAAACATAGAATCCCTGAAAAGACTGATCCCTATAAGACCATTAGTGCCATAGAATATTCTATTGTATCCTTCAAACATACTAAAAAAACAAATTCGTAACCTAGTAACTAATAAAATCATGAGAACGTCTAAAACAGAAATAGAACCTAAGGAAGAAGTACTAGCTATTAAACAGTTAAAAAGAAATAAAAATATTGTAATATGTAAAGCAGACAAAGGTGGAAACACAGTTGTTATGAATAAAACAGATTATCATAAGAAAATGTATGAAGTATTGAATGACGTAGATATTTTTAGACCTATTCCCAAATCCGAAAATTCTAGATCCATAGCTATTTTTCGAAAAACCTTATCGGCCCTTGTAAAAGAAAAACATATAACAGACGAACAATTCAACAAACACCATAGATTTTCCTTATATATATGGGTTGCCGAAAATACATAAAGATAATATCCCTCTGAGACCTATCATCGCCTACCATCTTTCACCAGCAATAGCCGTTTCCCGTTATTCGTCTTCATACCTCTCACCAATTATCCGTTCTCATAACACCTTCTCCATAGACAAGATATCAGAGTTCATTCAAGATATTAGAGAATCCCGCCCCGCTCCAAACTGCAGGATGGCTTCCTTTGATGTGTACCTTTTTCTTTGCCTGCCCCATGACCTTATCTTGAAAAATTTACGTGAAATTCTGGAACAATCCCGCATAAGTCCTGCAGAAATAGACAAAATTACCGCCCTTTTCAAGACCTGTCTTTCCATCAGTAATTTCACGTACCAAAACCAAATATACCAGCAGATTTCTGGATCACCTATGGGGAGCCCCTTATCGCTAGCAGCAGCAGAAATAGTTCTAATGAAAATAGATAGATGGATATACCGTAAAGGAAACCTGGGCATAATGAAATTGAGGCGTTACATCGATGACATCTACTGTGAATTTGAAACGGAAAAAGAGCAACTTATTTTAGATACCCTCAACAACTACCACCACAAAATAGCATTCACTATAGAAAAAGATATAAATGGAGTCCTGCCCTATCTCGATACCCTCATAATAAGAACAGATAATAGATTTCATACCACCGTTTATTACAATAATAGGTCCAAACCACATCATACCTCCCGTTTAATTATTATGGTCCCATATCTCACAAAATAACAGTAGTGAAAACCTTAACCAAGCGGTTATTCACCCACTGTTCCCTCCCTAAATTTAAAGAAATAGAAATAAATAACATCTACAGGAATCTTAAAAAGTTGGCTATCCCCCACCGTTTATTGATCAACACTGCTATAATCCATCCCATCAGAGAGCTCAGCAGACCTACAAAACGACCTGTTTTATTGATTACTCACCAACCAATTCAAAAATAGCCCTAGAAATGAAGATATACGGCATCAAGTTCTTTTTCCGGAGCCCAAGAACCATCGGTAATATCCGTAGAAATCCCATTACAAAATCGCCCACAGATCAGAACCTCCTACAGAAGAAAAATGCAATATATTCCGTACCTTGCAATGATTGCCGGTCTATATATGTTGGTGAAACAAATAGAAATATAATAACAAGATTGAAAGAGCACACTTACAATTTGAAGACCGAAGACCCTAGATCCCTCATATTTCAGCACACCAGGAATACCGGCCATACATTTAATTTAGACAGTCCAACTTGCCACTATAGCAACATAACCACCAAATCCGAGAGATTAATTCTTGAATCCCTGATTTCTAAACAACACAATAGCATTAATCGCAGAATAGACATCCCGGAACAATTCTGCCATATTCCACACCACAAAAATCAGATCTCTCGCTTGTCTAATTCATAGGGTAAAACTTATTTTTTAAAATATCGAAAATTAAGGTTATTTCCTTCCATTTGAAAAATCATAGTAAAATAGTAATAATGTATGTAAATTTAATTATTTTCTTCCTGTTAGAAAAAAAATTGTAAATTTATAATTATGTAGATTTGTAATTGTAACATATGTATATAAATGTCTCTCGAAAAGCAAATAGTTCATTTTGCCTGAAGAAGGGCGGTTCTAGCCCGAAAGCTCGCATGCATATAATAAAAATAAACTCTTTGCGAAAGGTTTTATTTTCATTCTTTTAAAATCACATTTGTATGATTTTTCAAATTTCAGACTATGTAATTGAATTCTATATATTTCAGAGAATCAGGTCTGAATTTGAATTAAAACGGGAGAGGTGTTATTAAGCAAAGAGCAAAGTCTTATCGATTTATGGCAAACGATTGCGACTTACAATGTGTTTCTGAATTATAAGCTTATTGTGTGTGACCTTATCATTAATTTAATTGCTCCTTTTATATGGGAAATTTCCATTGGAATATTCCCATTGTTAAACTTTCCAGGATGCACCCTATAGCCACATAAATGATTGCACCATTACGTTTTAAGATGC
>CP092874.1:62025200-62070063 GCA_030710605.1 Cordylochernes scorpioides | reverse complement strand
GATCTTAATTTCCGAAAGAGGGTTTTGGATTTTCATATTTATCGTAAGATTGAATATTTTAGGTCATCTTTATATATTTTTAAAATATAAAAGTTTTTTTTTTTGGAATATTTAATAGGTTGCACTTCATAAAATGACATTTCAAGGGGTCGGTGAAAGGATGTTCTAAACCGTTGGTTTTCGACCGCTACGACACGGGTTCGATTCCCGCTCTTGGTACTTTTTTCTGATTGAAAAAAATTGTCCAATGACCCCCGATTCTTATAAAAGTCTAACCCCAGCAGTGAGTGAAAAGTAACTAAACGAGGCTCTGGCACGTAAGTGCAAATTTGAACTACTTTAAACATATGTAGACATGTGGTGCACTTACAGTAAAAGCAGTCGCCTTCTTTTACCCACCATGATTATCATTGCCTATACCACGTGTACTAGAGATAAGCAAAAAAAAACATTTCAGATATCAAAACGCCATTGGTTTTGTACATCGGTCAAATCGAACAAGTCAAGTTTATTAGGTTAGCATTTTGTCTGTCAATGTCGTGAAAAGGTCGATTTCGTAGCCTCCAGTTCTACATTCAGCTCACGCAATGTTTGTTGATAGATTTGGTGAAAGCCTACAGATTTTTCCCTTAGATGGTTTAACTAAAGCAACGTCCCCATCTTGTTCTTCAAGATAAAGTAATTAACAATAATTTTTATCGTCACAAAGCTTAATCAAATTTACCTTATATTGAAGTAAGAGTTAATTAGGGTTTAGATGATTGAAGGCTAGAATTGTTTAGTTTTTATTTTTTTTTATTTGAGAAGAATGAAAGAGAAGATATATTGTACTCTATTTTAATAGAATGTATTGATTTAGTGAAATATTTTCAAAATATCGTTAGATATAAATAAGTAGCAGAATGTAAGATGTAGGAAATTGATCTATAAAAGCCTGGCTCGCCTCTCCCGTCAAAATAAACTTCAAAACTAGACGCCTTCTATTGAACGTTACCGCAAACTAGCGGTATATAAGACCAAATTTGGGTAATTACGCTGAACATGTGAAAAATATATATAAAAGGTTATATATATATTTAAAATCAAAATAAGATATATCCTAACCACTCATATGAGCCTTTAAATGACAGAACGTCATCTAGGTATAGCTGCACTACGTTGAAGAGGGTCAACAATCCGAAACACGTTCACGTTTGGCTTTTCTTGATTTATCAAGAAATCCTATGATGGAATAAACTAAACGTTGATTTAGGATTGTTCCTTAATACTTGAACAACCTATTTTCTTGATAAAGAATGAAAATAGGTTGATTAAATATTAAGGAACAAGCTCAAATAAACTCTTAGTTTTTCTCACTGGATGGAATAGAATACAGATGATGCAATGTGTTGCAGATTGGAGAAGTTTGAGCAGGAAGTGGAGGACGGTGTTGTGTCCGAACTGATGGTGCGATCAGCCACCCGTACTGATGGTGCCCTCTACACTTGCTTCGCCAAGAACGAACATGGCGTGGATGAACGGAACGTCAAGTTGAGCGTCGTGGGTGAGGAATGTTCCCATCTATCATAGGATTGTGTAGATCGTCCAGTACTTGGGATGGTGAACACCGGAACACTGAACATACCAGACCCTTATTATCTAAAGCTTACACTAATATAAACTTAAAGGTTTATTAACAAATGTGATTGACTCCATTTGCATATTCAACTATATAACGGACCCAGATTTGGTTTCCAAGCAGACTTGAGAATGATCAAATTTTGATCACCGTTCTTATTCATATTTTAACCAAGGATGGCAGATATTCATTTTACAGGTGTTCAGAGAGTATTCTCTATCATGAATAAAATTGGTGACATTGTCGCGTAAAATATTTAAAAAGACAAATGAGACGGCAATTGATTTATTACGAGAAAATAAATATTTTAAAATGCTAGAAAGTCAATGAGGGGAGTTTTTTTTTTTTTTGTGCAGAAAAAAAATCAGAATTTCCATTTTGTCATAAATTAATAAGTACGTATTTTGTGTATTTTGTCACATAGATCTTTACTATGAGAGCTGTGATGTGACGCTTTTAAACTCAGTACTGGCATAGTTCTAGAATTACAAAATGTTTTCTCACAATGAGTTTTTTTTTTTATATTTCAAAACGCTAGCTTTCAAGCGACAATCGCTCTTCAACGGGCTTAATCGTGCGAATCGCTTGAAAGCTAGCGTTTTTAAATAAAAGAAACTCATGTGAGAAAACATTTTGTATTTTTAAAACGTTTTTCATAATTTTATCATGAATAGTTCTAGCATATTTCTGTCAAGGAGTGCCCCTCGGAATATTTGAAGTTTGGGTCTTTTTCTTGCGGCGTGAAGAGTGGCTTGTCGTCGAGGCAATTATAGGGTCTTCGTCTTCTTGGAAGGACGTCTTTGCTTTAACACGGCGGTGGAGCCTTGCCAGTCGCAGAAAAAAATGTAGTCCACAGCATCCAAATCCTTAAGGTTTGCTCGGCAATCTTCACTTTGTCTTACATAATCTACCTTGGCGTACAGATTTCTCTCAAGGCAGCTCATAATTACCTCTTCAGCAGGCTTTTAGCCAGTCTAAAGGTTTTGTTCAGATTTTAAAGTCAAAACTTCTTTTAGCGGCATTTTCAAATTTCTAGGCCTGGATACATCGTAGTCTATCAAGGCATCAGGATTAAAACTGAATGGTTTAAAGAAATCTGTTAAAGATCAATGCCTATTTAAAAATGAAATTAAGTGAATTCAAAATTCTGTAATCATGGATTTTATTGGGGAAAAATACTTTTATGTTCAGAGGTTCCGGGCAAACCTTTGGACGTCCGAGAAGACGAGACGTTCACGAAGACCGTGTCGCTGACGTGGAAGGGCTCCTACACGGGAAACAGCCCTATCACGCGGTACATCGTGCAGTACTGGCGGGAGCGAGGTGAGAGAGGACGTCACAATGTTGAAATGTCAGTTTGCATCGCCATACGGTGTTCAGGCGGCACGGCTCACCGCCTGCACGAGGAGACCGTGCCCAGCGCTCGCACCAGATTCGAGCTGAAAGGACTCAAGCCTGGTACAACCTACGCCGTGTCTATCATAGCCGAGAATGAGGTGGGGCAGGGTGAGCCCTCAGACCCCATCACCGTCACTACGGCTGAGGAAGGTAACAGATCTCAGCCAATTACTGTAACTACCGGTGCAATCCTTCTGTTCTAGATCCTTCCGGCCCACCTACCGACGTCAAGGTTGAAGCTAAGGGATCTGGTGCCATCCTGATTTCTTGGAAAGTAAGTTAGCGGTTCTTTTTTCTGGCTTAAAAATTATAATCTCAACCAATCACATCGATTTACTATCGCGCGCACTCTTTCTATATATAAATACATTTCTCATTTTCTTCGTAGATCGCGTTATGCGTGGTGTCGCTGGAGACCCGCTGGCGATTCTCCACCAAACTCTGAAGCGCTGGCAGAGGCGCCTTATTCATTGTACATAGTGTATATATAACTAGAAATTTAATTAAAACCCTTCTATTTCTGGTAACCATTCAAATTAATATAGAAAAAAGTTTATTTTTATATAACGGCAATTTTATATTATGATATTACTGTTATATAAAAAGAAACTCTTTCCTCCCCGAAATTTCTTTCATTTATCATTTTACCGAAGGGATTTCATAATATTAATAAGAGTTAAATTATAGAGTTTGAAGCAATCTCATTTTTCCAAAAAGACGAACGCAAAACCTTTTATGATGTAGGGTTAAGGTGGTTCAGTTCAGCAGGACAGCTGAAGAAGAGATAATCTGTCTGTGCCTTTTCCGAATAGTTAGGGTAGGTTAGTCCTATTTGGATGCAGAAATCCAAGATCCGCCAGGACATGGCCATTGCCTTGTAAGGATGGTATAGTCGTGGCCTCTCCATGGTAGATATTTGGTTGAAATGCTAAAATATGGTTTGGAATGGAAATGATCTTCCTGAGAGATCTGGTCGAGTAGTCTTGGAAATATATTTCTGTCCTTGGCGTTAGAGCAGCCATAGGTGAACGGTTTAGAGCATGAGTTGGAAGCAATGCGGAAAATAAGTGTGGTAGGAAAACAGTAGTAGTATTTTTGCTTCCCTATCTACTATTGACTTCACTGTGTCCACGTACCCAGCACAGATTAATGTAGATTACTCTGTTCAGGACTTGTATTTCTTGTATTATTTGCCCCATTAAAGATGATAATGCTGGTCAAGAGGTGCAGATAGATGTTAAAGCAGATCTATAGTCCGAGACAATGGTCACTCATGCGTGTGTAAGATTTATTTCCGCGAGTTAAGCAGCACAAATAATTGTTATGAGATCAGCTTGAAAGGTAGTGAAGTCTAGTGAAGTCGTAGAAAACTTGGGGAGGGAATGTAATTGAAGAACCAACCCTTGAATCCCTTTTTGAACCATCTATGATAATTAATGACGTTTTAACTTCTTTTACTGAAGAAAATAAGTTGTCTGAATGGGGGATATGGCAGTTTAGCACGTCCAAGCTTTATTCATAGTTCCCCTTGATGATCTCTTTTAGGAAAGCCAGCCGAGCCTGGATGATGATGTCAAGAGGAAGGCTGCCCGTCAGGGATATAAATAGTATGGTTGGAATACAAGGACACCCTCTCAATGTATGCTTTTTAAATGTTTAATAGATGCTTCGGAGCTGACGGATACCCTCCTTGGAAGAAACCCGACGACCTCAGACATGAGACTCCGTATAGGAAGGCCGGGATGACCACCGACTAGATGATTTTGTTTCCATAAGCATAGGAAATACCAAATTTCCTATGGATTGAGTATGATATAATTAATAAGAATAGAGAAAATATATAATTCTTTTGAAATGTAGTTGCTAACCTTGTGTGAGCTTTGGTGAAAAGTTGAGCAAACGAGATATTTTACCGCAATTTACTTGTTAATAATTACCTTGCAATATCGTAAATATAGAGTTTGCTTGGCCGGCATTCATAGATCTTCAAATAAAAGACACTTCGGTCAGTAAATATTTTTATTGTCTCGACATTGCAACAAAAATCTTTTGTCCTCGTTTTTTTGTCGAAACGTCGAGACAATAAAAATATTTACTGGCCGAAGTGTCTTTTATTTGAAGAACTACCTTGCAATAGATAGGAATAAGATGGTGAAATGTATCACTTGACCTATTGAAGAAACTGCTGACATCTCTGAGATGTAACAATACCATGGCGTACGAGCAGGCCCCACCCCGGGAGTACTGGAACGGCGAACTGAAAGGATACCGAATGGGCTACAAGGCCGTGGACGCTTCTTCCAAGCAATTCTCTTTCAAGACGGTTGACATCAACCCAGCTGCCAACAACACCCACGAGTATCTGCTCACCAACCTCCTCAAGTCTACTCGGTACATCCTTTTTGTTCTGTGCCATTGCCATTTTTTCTGTTAAGATACATATCTACCATGGATGATACCTACAGACCTAAGTAAAACTTTGACATTATACAATTAAACCTGTCTATAGCGCCCCCTCTTGAGACTCACCAAAATAGGGTGCTATAGAGAGGGGGTGCTACAAACAGGTCACTTTTAATGTAAATCGCATCGTACTACGTATTCAAAATCGAGCGCTATAGAGAGGGAGGCGCTATTTAGAGGGGGCGCTATAGACAGGTTTAACTGTAAATACATGTAAAGCCCCATCATATACCCTACCTAGTAAGAGAAAGATTTTCAAAAACATATTTTATGTCTATCATAACGGTAAAGAGTATTTTTTATTTAATAATATACCTTTATTTTATAAGTATATGTAGCAGTACACTGCTATACGATTTAGAATTTCATAAATTGAAATGAATAGTGTCGGAGATCACTTAGCGCTACTGGTGATAGACATCAGCGCTTCGTGTTCGACTTTAAGGATTGTTCGTTATGCATGCCCACTCTAAGTAGTGGGGTTCTACCAACTTACGCCGCTCTTTTAGCGAATTCTTCAGTCGTTAAGTTAAAGGCTGCCTGGCCGGCATTCATATTTCTTCTTCTTCAAAAAAAAAAAAAGATACTTCGCCCAGTAAATCTTTTTATTATCTCGACGTTTCGACAAAAATCGTTTGTCCCTTGCAAACCTTAGAATAATTTTTAACGCTTTGCCAAATGTTTTAATTTTTGTTCACTCCTTACGAGGACAAAAGATATTTGTCGAAACGTCGAGACAATAAAAAGATTTACTGGCCGAAGTATCTTCAATTTTAAGAACTATAAAAAAGAAGCCAAGAGAATCTCAAAAAGCCACTGGCACAAAAATCTTTTTGGTCGCATTGGTACAGCCTACTCCACGCTGACGAGCGCCATCAGCGCGAAACTCGTTCGTGGATGGCTTTTCTTGATTTATCAATAAATATGGTTGGCCAAATATCAGGGAATAGTTTGAATCAATGTTTAGTTGATTTCTGTTCCACCAGATGGCAGTCTTCCTTCTGAAAAGCATAAGTGCCCCTGGTTAGGTTATGTCTTTTTTTATTTTTAATATATAAGAGAAGTTAGAGAAAAATGATTACAAAATGATATCAAAAACTTCTATGGTGTATATCTCCGAACTTTGGCAATTCGAAAAGAAATGTGATTAGAATGTACGTGGGTGATAGATATGCCATCGTGGTGAAAGCCTTCAACAGTGTGGGTACCGGACCGCCGTCCCAGGAGCTGATGGTGCGGACGCTGGACGGAGGTGAGACCGAGCGGTGGCTTGACCCCTGGGTGGTTTGACAAATGGTGTCCAGAGGTACCTCTACCACCGCCCATCGCCCTGGCTGCAGCCACCGACACTTCCATCAGTGTCCGCTGGGGAGACAGCCCGGCACCTAAGATAGGAAGCTCCGTGACTGGTAGTATGATCTCACAGACCTTCACTGTTTCTCCTCTGTTTATTATTACATAACACTTTTTTTGTAATTTATAGATGCTCTAACCTATTTATAATGATCTGAAGATAGATGTTGCCTAGCTGGAATTCATAGTTCTTTAAAATAAGAGGCTTTAGCCAAAAATAATATTGTGGCGAAGAAAATTTTTATTATTCAATTTAATTTGATATTTTTCAATGAAAATATTCAACAGATTATAAAAATAGTTATTAATCTGTATTTGTGAAATCATCTTTAAAATATTTCTTTGCTTGCTTGTTCAAGATTCCCTAGCTGTAGATAGTTTTGTTGAGTTGTTGATAATTGTCGACTAGTCGTGCTGACGTCATCAATAAATACGCTTACATCTTAAAATATAGACTTGATTTCTTGGCTACAATATGATGAACTGAGAATGGCTGTAATTTATTTTATAACCTTCGTTTTTTTTTTGCTATAAGTTGCTAAATTATGGATGGTGAATACAAAGTATATAGCGAGTGAATAGCTGCAGTTAAAGAAATCTGTGCTGTGGAGGATAAAAAAATATAAAAGAAGAATCAAGGCATAAAATGGTGCTGAAGTTTCAATCAAGAAAACACCTAGCTTTTCAGATGAACTTCGAGAGGAAGCCTCTCCACGGTGATTTACACAACGCTTTTGAGGCCATTCTGAGCATATATAATTACGAGCAAAATTTCTATATCGAACTTGGAATAAGGCAGGATAAAGCCTTGTACAACAAAAAAAATAGAAGCTATAGATAGGTGCCTCATTGAATTGAAACTCGCCCAAGCTCAGTACCAGGTTGAAACATACCATCAATTACTGAGTCGCACTTTAACGATCGTTTCATCCAACGAATTATTACTTGAGATTGATATGAGAGTAATCTTTTAAAATGTCCTGACATTCGACATCAGGGATTAGTTCCAGTGGCGTTATCAGATCTAGTAACTAAGTGAGGAATATACAAGGAAATTTTTTCAATGGATAAAAAAATCAGAAATTGCTGGTCCATGCTACCACGTCCGAGGGAGCCGACGCGCCTGCAGTCCGGGGAACAAATGGGAACTATTCTACGAAGACCCTGAACGATCTTGTTTGCACAAGACACTACCACTCCCTGTAGGAAGATTGTGAGAGATCAAATGGTGACGATTCTTGGCAAAGAAGTTAAAACCTTGGACGGCCATAATACCTTCCAAAATGTGACCGTTAGCGTCAGACCTATCTATTTTAAAGCTTTCTGTGGCTTCCTTCACAATATCTCAACTCTGTGTAAAGTCATATCTTCCATATGATAGCATTAACTTGTTACATATCTAGTTGCCAAATGTATTATTTACCATATTAATAACTCATAACGAAGATCGGCATGTACTATTGATATTGGCAGGTGCTACTTAAGTTCCCTATACATTATTTTTCTTTTTAAATATTATTCAATAACTTTACTTATACAACTTCCATTGAAGTTGATTAAACTCTTATTCAATGTGATTTCTCTTTATCCTTCTTGTTCAGTTATAATTTTTTAAAATAATCGAGGCTCGTTGGTCATTACAGAGAAATTAGATGAAACATTGAGAGAAATGAGGGGCGTGATAAAGAAAGTTAAAATTTACAATGCATCGCAAACTCTGTGATGTTGAAGGTTGATAATTCAACGTCTTTTTTTAATATATGTATAAAGGACAAATTGCTACAATCAGTGAACTGAAGATGGAAAAAAGATATGGAAAGGCTTAACTCATCAGTGGTCTACCTTTCTTTGGAAATTTCCAAATTAATCACTATATTACAAAAACTACTGCATGTTTATTCTGCTTATATATAGTCTGCATTCGAAAATCTGATATTGGTGAAGTTGTTTAGCGTAACTATGGCAAACAGGCTTTACTAATTGTATAAATTCGTCGTTTGTATTAATAAAAGCTTTGAATGTTTCCATCTTCAGCATACAGATTGAGCTTTCTATCGTTTTATTTATGTTTTTTAAACAGTTTAGTTATCCCCCCCTCTTGTCTTGTTCTTCAGGTGATAGAGTTGTGCTCGAAGCAAATGTATGTGTGGAATTTCTAAAAGTTCGAATACTTCCTTTCACAGTTTCGTGTTAAACCTCATTACCAAAGAAAAAAAAATTAAAGGGAAGATTTTAGAAGATTAATGAACATAAAATAGTCGGAGCGATATGAGAGATTAGAAAGTGTTTTGACTAATTTGAAGTAGGCTGTTATATACTATTCTGAAAAGATGGTTCTATTTAAACAGATACCTACATTATAAAACAGAAAGGAGCAATGACAGAAAATACGAAGTGGAAAATATATATCCGTGTATTTAGCGCATATTTAAGATATTTAAAACAAATAGATTCTCAATTTAGAGAACAAAATAGAGTTTTTTGAAAATAAATCTATTTTTACAGTCACTAATTGAAAGTTAAGATATTAAAAAAGAGGTCCATATCTAAAAAAAAATACTAATAGCTCTTCTCTCTCCAGCAGTTTTACCAGTTTGAAATTCGACCAAAAATAAGTACAAAATAGATGGTAGATAATATAGAAAGGTTAGAGCTAGGAGTAAAAGAGGAAGTTATCGAGGTAAGCTGGCGACGGGGAACTCCCAGGGCAGATGGCCGGGATATTGATCGGCTGACTCACCGCGGTCGTTGGGCGGGAAGGTTGTTCGATCGTCTGCCACCTTTATCCGCCATCTTTATACCGTGTATTGATTTAGCACGATCTCTATATGTGAAATACTATAACAGCTCTGATATGCTTAAAATTCTTTTTAGGATGTATTTTTATTATATTATTATCCCTAGCACACGTGGTATAGGCCATGATAATCATGGTGGATAGAAGTAGGCGACTGCTTTCATTGAAAGTGCACCACATGTCCACACATGTGAAAAGCAGTTGGACTTTGCACTTAAAAATGTACCAGAGCCCCGTTTGGTTACTTGAATTCGCTGGTGGGGTTGAACATTTGCAAGAATCGGGGGCTATTTTTTTAATTAGAAAAAAACAGGGCTCGATGCGGAATTCCATCCCGGGTCGTAGCGACCGAAAACTAAAGGTTTAGATCACTCTTCTACTGACTCTCGGTATTTTTATATATAAATAATAATAATAAACAATATAATTATGACAAAGAGATATCTTCTAAGCATTCAAATGAACAGTAGCAAGCCCATCTATCGGAATAAACATAAACTAAACATTAATTTATAATATAATGCGGCTAGTGATTGTAAAACGACATTTGAAAACTATCTCGCATGTGTTTCTTTTCAACGAAAATTCAAAATTTATTTCAAGGAGAAATAACGATTATTTCTAACCTTTGGGATGAGGTATGAAAGGGTGAATTGTGAAGAATAATTATTTCTCCTTGAAATAAGTTTTGAATTTTCGTTGAAAAGAAACACATGCGAGATAGTTTTCAAAAGTCGTTCCATAAACAATAATTTATTATATAAATATCGATTATTCTTCTAACACACATATTAATCATTCTCTATTTCTATCTCAACAAAAAACCCATATACATCTTATATTCGGAGTGAGTGAATAAAAAAAAAGTAATAATTATTAAGTAATGTTTAGATTGTCGAATGCAAATTTTACTTACAAAAAAAAAGAATGAAATATCAATTATTAGCAAATATGCTTATTTTATTTTAAACAAATTTAACTATATAATATAATATTTTTGGCAAATGAATTTATTTAAAAAAAAACACACATATAACTAACCCAAAACAAAACAAAAAAAATCTATAAATCTATATATACACAACAGAAAAAAATAATTTAAAAAATATTTTTGTTTTTTGGTCAAATTAGAAAAAATAAATTGAATATAACATACATTTTTGGGGGTTTAATAAAGCTGTAGGAATTAAAATGTTAGTTCTTCAAATTAAAGATATTTCGGCAAGTAAATCTTTTTATTATCTCGAAGTTTTGACAAAAAAAATTTGTCCTCTTCAGGAGCGAACAAAATATTTTTGTTGACACGTCGAGATAATAAAAAGATTTACTGGCCGAAGTATCTTTAATTTGAAGAACTATGAATGCCGACCAGGCAGCCTATATCTTTAGGATAAAGTGTTAGTTGTAAAGTGTTGTTTATGCCTTTTAAATTGTGATGGCGAATACTTTTTTAAAAAAGCCTCATTGTGTTAAACTATTAAACAGAATAAATATAAAACAAAGTTCTTCTTCTTCTTTCTTATCTCCACTCAATCATATTAGGGTATCAAGTTGTAACCCTTGATGTTATCTGTTATCATGATTGGGTGAAGTAGAATGCGTCTGCCTTTGTCATTAAGAATGGGAGCACTACTCAGTGGCAGGCCAACTTAGCTCAAAAGAAATGACCCCCTCTGATATGAGGAACAGACACCATGTACAGCTGCTCCTAACATGGAGTACAAACTCTGCTTATCCTGTATCCCTGGATTAGGAGCCCTTAAAGGGTACTATCAGCCGGGTCAGCTGAACTCAGGTTTTTCAGTGAGCTTGTTACTGCTCCCCCACCTCCTTTTTTATCCGGGCTTGGGACCGGCAAAATAAATAATCAATGATCAGGTTGAAAAAATATAATAAATGTAATAAGACGTTATGATAGAAAGTGGAGGTGTTAATTTTCGAAGTCATGAAAATAGTACAACTACAGAATTCACGGAATTCTGTGAAAAATCAATAAATGACATCGAATAGCTTCAACGTATCAAATGATTCTGAATGGGATCTATTGAGATCTTTAGAAAATATGCTAAGCTTCGCTTCTTTAAAGGAATTCGATAGGACAATTTGCAAGTTTTTTTATATATATATAAAAAAAACATGAATTTCAACTTTTTTTCAAATAATTACTACTATATTAGATCATCGTATTGCAAAGAATTCCATAAATATTTTTACTTTCAAGATAATATTTCTGAGCGTTTTTTTTTAATTCAAATTTTATATTAAAAATCAGCAAGAAATTATACTTGATAACGCCGAATCTATCAAACAACCTTTAAAGATAGATAGCTTTTAAAATAAAAAGTTCTTATAATGAAAAATATTTTCACAAAAATACTTCAGAAAAGAGCGAGAAAAATATTCAATTTTCAATTTAAGTTGGAAATCAGAAGTATAATATTGTTTAAAAAAAAATAAAAATATTTATCAAGGAGCTATGAGAAATTAAATGCAAAAATCATTCTAAATCAAATATTTTCTTGATTTAAAAAATATATTTTTTTCGTTGTCAACTTCAAATGACAAAACGTAAATATAAATAGAATGTAAATAATCATATATAAGTATCAATTTCACATATTTATATTTGAAAGAAATATTGATATTTGAGTTTTGAATAATCAAGTAAGGAGTCTTGTGTAAAAGACCAACAAACACATTGAACTACAATTTACCAATTATTTCGAGTTTTCAAAAGGTACCTGATTAGCGCAGATATTGATGCGAAAATTCTTTAAGCATTTCCCAGAATTAAGTGATTCTGAATTCATTGACTTTACTTGGATGTAATTCCGCCTGAAGAGGTACAAATACATTTTGTTTGCAATTATAAAATTCTTGAGTTTCAGATGGGCAGATATTCGTTAATCATTTTTATGTTAAACATTGAATTGGGTATTTTCCTAGTGATCAGCATTAAGAATTGCTTAATTCGACGTTGCTTAGTTTCATTATTGTATTAATTTTTTTAATCAAAATTGTTTTAAAAATTTTGTTTGTCATTGATATGTTCTGTGAATATATTTGGCGAAATATGTTAATATAATCTTTAAAAATGATACATGATTCACTTTTGAGATAGTTTGAACTTAGTATTGATCTTGTATAGTTTTCTATCAATATTATCCTTTTTAGCGTAAATTGACGTAAACCAATTTGGAGGTTAAGAAAAATGGGAGAATTAATAGTTTTAATGTGATCTTCCGGTTCTAAAACAAAGCCGTGTTCTCTGTATGGATTGTAGAGGGGAAGCTAAATAATTATATTTTAGATTTAATAACAATAATAATGTGTTTGGGAATACATATATTATTTTAATATTTCTTATGTGATGATCTGTGTGGTATAGGGTTTGGTCCAAAAAGGTGGAGTGAATATTGTTCTCGATATGGGCTCTGGCAAACATTTCGGAAAAAAGAGGCAAGATATAGCGGCAGGTAGAAATAAGATGCTACCTTCGCAATTCCATTGCTCTCTATGCCTCAGGTGTTTCTTACCTAGAGGTCATGTACATTTAGATAATTGATATTGCGTGAGGAGTTCTGGGTTACAAATGACGTGAAGGGCTGCAAGAAAAACTGAGTCAATTGCAATTGATTACATTGAAGTGATTTAGAAAAATAATTGCTAGAGTATTGAGCAAAGAATAACTAATAATTGTCTTTTTTTATTATCATCCCTTGTAAACGTGGTACAGGCCATGATAACCATGGTGGGTAAAAGTTGGCAACGGTTTTTACATGTCTACATATGTTTTAAATAGTTGAACTTTTTACTTACAAGTTTTTCAGAGCTACGTTTAGTTATTTGCACTCGCTAGTGGAGTTGGACTTTTTCATGAATCTGGGGGCCTTTATAGATTTTTTTAATTAAAAAAAAAATGCCCAATGTGTGCGTGATTCGTTCCGGGTCGTAGCGATCAAAAACAAACGGTTTAGGCCACTCCGACCCCCATAATTATGTCTAGAAGGAGGTACAGTAATCATTGAGCTTTAGTCGTAGTGTAGCTTAGGGAGTAGAAGAATAACTGCGGCGCCCCTACACCGTTGAAGGACCGCGATCTATCAGTGTTTATTATGGTTACGTTTTATGGGGAACACTTTGAAAACTGAAGTAGCTTTCAATGAGCTGTATAAGGAACTGTAAAAAGCCCTGGGCGTGTCTAAAAATATGGCCTATTAATGTACGTTAAACGTGCCTCAATCGAAATTTCCAGTGGAGAGCCGCAAGTAAGGAACATGCTAGAACTGTGGAGAGTTTTAGCGAATTTTTTGTGATAGCCAGGTAATTTGTCGCGGTGCCATTGATGTCAAACACTCTTTTTCAACCCTCGAAGCATAGAGAAGGGCAGGGGAGAATTAGCATCTTGAGAATTTTACGGCGTGAGCAATAGGTTAGTTCGTACTGTTGATTATTATATTGTAATTAGTCAATGAAGCACACTCCCCCCCCCCCCCTCTTGACATATATGGAAGAATATCCCCAACATGAGGATAGTGTAGTTGTCATTGAAAATAATGGATAAATCATCGAGTTTTTCAGATAATAAAATATTTCAACAGAAACTTAAAGCCTACCGGAATACTTCCCGATAAGTTTTCCAGCGCAGTCAAAAGTAATTTGGAAGGATCAAAATGATGCTGACAACAAAGATAACAACGCTGAAGGCTTCATCGCTGTCGGCAAACAAATTTTAAACTACATTCTTCCTCGGATGACATTGGTAGCCTCAGTCTGGGGTCTCTAGGCAGGCCACCGGCCAGGTATGGGACGGACCTCCAAAAGACGTCTCTCGATAGCACGGTTGAAGGCATCGCGATAACTTCTGGAACAATGTTGCGCGAAATATTCCATCTTAGAATTGATAGGGTACCTTGTGTTTCTGCACGAGCTGAGCCTATGAATTGCATCGTTGTACGGGAAATATGGTCAATAAAGACTATTTGCATGAACTAGGGAAGATGTTAGGTCAAATCCAAGTCGGCGTTTCCCGGCCGGAAGTGATATAACGTCTAATTTAAAATGGAATGGAGATCCGTTGCCCCGATGAAAGCTTTCTCTTACAGGAAGAAGCATTAAAAGGTCGCCCTCAGCAGATTTATCATTCGCCATCGAGGGCTGTGACATCATTAAGGAACTACGACTCTTCTACCAGGTGACTTCCTTCGCGACTGTGATCTGGACAAATGAAAATCGCAATTGGCTGAGGACCCGTATGACTGCCTTTTTCCTGATTAATAGTGACATGAAGGAAACGCATCAGCAATCCAAAATAAATATACTTATCGAAATTTACGTTCGTATAAATCACACTCAGGATAAAATACAACATAGAACTTAGAAGGTAGGCTTTGGGGAGCGGCACCACTGCCACGGTATCGACCACTAGTGTCACCCCCAGCTGCCTCCAAGTCAACTCTCAAAACTAACCTTGAAAACGAAGCCCCAATAGAGAAGGAGAAGTAGACTGTGAGGACAAGATGACATCTTAGGGAAAAAATAGACCTTCCAAATATCAAGAACAAGTTACAAAAACTATGGCTGCTTTCTCAAAATAACTTCACTCATGCTGCTTAAGGTAGCTAAGATCAAGGGGCTAATAAAGAAAGATTTACTTCGAACATTCATCTCCCAATACTTTCTTTAAAATGTCTACATTACTTGTACAGCGAGCAGAAATCTGAGGACTACACCTTTTGGCTCTCAAGCTGACATAAAATGGGCGATAATTTCAGCATCTTAATCAAACAGATCGCCGGCATCGGAACCAAAATTTGGCTCCCACAATGGTTTTCTGCATTGCGTTCTCCAACTTGCGCACGGCAGCCGTTTATCAGAGTAGCTTGAAACTTTCCAACCTCCTAAAGTAGTATTCGACAACGCTTTCGTCCAGAAGGCTATCATCTCTACCTTGGACGCTGCCGAGGATATCTACTTTGATAGACCGTTGCCGTCGCTTCAGCTACAGCCATCAAGGGGTTTGGGAAAAGGGTTCTGGCAGAAGTGGACTTCCTTTAAGAACTACCTAAGGTCCTTACTGTCATCCGAGTATCCGACGATGACTTAATAAAAAATGGCTCTTATAACGAAGTTCAAATCAGTGTCGCATGGAAATCATCATCCGTTCTTGCCAGACCATGGGAGAACGCTTCTACCGCGGCGTATAGCGCTTACCATATGCAATAGTGCTGAGCGCATCATCGAGGGGCCGGCCAGCCTCGAAGGTTGACCTACGCCCCCTTCAAAGAGAGCTTCGAACGTCCTTTATGTTCTCCAGAAGATATAGAATACTCCCTGAGAGGTGCCACCTCAACCATCAGAATACAAGAGAGCGAACTTTTGAAGCGCATCAAGAAACTGAAATCTTCGCTGCCATCCGTTGCTTGCCTATGAGGAAATCGGCCAGGTTGCACAACCTACCTTTCAAACTATTCAGGCACTTCGAATATCTTTTCGCGCACCAGCTTTAATGGATATTCGAGGCTCCCCAGATTCGACACAGCGAGCGAGGTCTCAGTGGACAACACAATCTATAACTCTTCCTCCATTACAATATAGGGCCCTCAGCGACATTATTTACGATGTCAACTTCCTGACTTAGCTCCGGACTGCCAGAGTTACGTGTGTGAACGCCATCTTGAAATAAAGCATGCGTCTCTGTCGCGGTCGCCACGGGCCGCAAAAAGAATGAACGACTTGCGGTCGTTGCCACTGATCTGGAGTTTACGTATGATACGTTCGACTGCGACTTTATGATATCCCTTTCTCTGTCCATCCGCCAGTTTTGGTGGTGTGGGTCTAGCTACCACGAGAATGCGGAGATTTGATCTTAGCCAAAAATCCGAGAAGCGATATAACCATGACGGGCATCGAATGGGCGACTCTTGGGCGTTGCTGACTTCGGAGCACGATGTAGACGTGGCGGTCCATCTGGTTCTACATGCCCTATCGTCCTCTTTCTGAGAAACTGCACATCCTTTGGCTCAATCTGTGCTTGGCAAACGATCTTTCTTCTGCGTCAGACTTCTCATCCGGGAAACCTTCAATGCCACAAGCTGCCACTCAACCTGTAGGGTTGGCTCTTCCTATAAGGGCTGTTGATGTCACCGTTAACCAAGGCATCCATTTCAAGTTCAAGTTTGAGTTGAGGTTGGTTCACGAAGGTCTCCGATTGAGTGGAAGAATACTCTTTGTCGTAGGAAGAATTTCTTCGAGTATACATATATACATTGTATCTTTGAATTTTATCTTTTAATATGTGTTTACCATTGTTATTCTGTCAAATTATATTGACAAATATTCGCACGCTTATCTTATCCTATTTCTTTAGTGCGAAGAACGTTGTTTTATCAGATAAGTAAACCGATCTCTCCAGCATTCTAATTGGACGAATGTGGTCATGTTTGTATATAAGGGGGGCTCTGGTATGAGTCGAGGCCAGTGTGGTGGATTCGTGTGGAGACACTTAAAGTGTTCTCTGCGTGTTATATCCTTGTCTGGCAATCTCGGCGCATACCTGTGTAACCCCGGTCCGATCCCTACCTAAGCAGCAATAAAGCTAAGTACTGTTTTTTTTTATTTTATTTAACAAATTGTGATTTATTATTTACTTTTTTTGTTGGTGTTGTACTTTTGAGTCCACGTTTTTTTCTGTGTTTAAGTTACTCTTACTGTAGGCCCTAGTATATTGTATTTGTGTGTTAACCCGGAAATAGTAACTTTTGTCATTGGCGAGCCCTGCCAGGATTACTGGTGTTTACACGTGTAAATTCCTGTAATTTTACGTGCGTTTTTTTCTTTGATTGAGTGGTTTATTACTATTTTTTTGTACTCCATCATGTTTGTGAACTCTATGCTTAACCTGTCAGTGTTTAATGGGGTTAATCTCGATTCTTTCATTCGGGAAGTCGAGCTTAAAGCTCGAGTAGGCAAATGGGATCCTGAGGTCAAAGCATTGCTCATGTTCGAGGCTTTATCCCCTGAAGTTAGGTTGAGCTTAGAGGAGATGGGTATCCGTAACGATAGCAGTTTCAAAAGTATTGCTAGTAAACTGAACATATTGTACCCTAAGAAAGCGCGTGGTATTAGGGAATGCCTTAAATTAATAGAAGGTCTTAAGCAGAGAGTTGGGGAAAGTCCTATGGTTTTTAAAGAAAGATTCCTGGCCATTAGAGATAAAGTAGAGTACAGTTTTGACGATAGTCTAGTGTTTGAAATTTTCCTCGAAAATGTGCTCGATAAGTATAGAGAGGCTATTGTTCGCAGTGAGGCTAAATCAATAGACAAAGCAGTCAGTGTCATGGCCACGGAGGATAGTGTAGAACACCGTTGCAGCTTTATGAAAGGGGTATGTTCAGTAGAAGGGGTTGAAGAAATAAATAGCATTAAGAGTGAGATGAAGATGCTTAGTGCCAGTGTAAACAGGATGAAGCACGAAAATGAGCAGTGTATTGCAGATCTTAGGGGTGAGATAGAAAAACTGACTAAATTGTTGGGCGAAATCAGGCTGAGTCCACCTGAGTGTAGCTTAGGACATATAGCTAGTGATTGCTCAAGACAGTCTTCTATGTTTTTCAACCGCAATACTCTTGACAATGCTGAGATAGTGAACATACGTTCATATGGAGGAAATCAGTTTAGAAATCTGCCAATAGTTAAGGTGAATATTAACGGCAATATGTGGCACCTGTTATACGATACAGGAAGCCAAGTCAGTATTATTGATTCTAAAAAGTGCAAGGTCTTGAAGGAGAATTGGGACGATGCACTTAAAACTTTACGTATAGTGTCAGTGACAGGCCAAGAGCAGACACTTACACGTGTTAAAACCTGTAGAGTTGGTAACGAAAACGGCATTGAGCTGGGAGAGATAAGGTTTTGGCTAATGTCACTCGGAGATAAGGCCTACGACGGGATTCTGGGAATCAATGATATAAGGAGATTCAATATCCCGTTACCTGCCATACGGGAGCGTTGCAACATGATTTCCTTGAAACCAGAAGACCGAGATTATGTAGACCTTAGCTACGTTGCCAGTGTGCATAGACCGATGGTTTCAAGCTCCTTCGAGGAGAAATCAGTGAAGCGTATTGAAAACGAGGCTGTAAAGTTGCCACCTACTGAGTTTAACAGAAGCTGTGAGTGTAGCGCTGGGTCTGTTAATAGTTTTAGAAAGCCTACTTGGGCTGAGAGGTTAAGGGTGATGCGGAAAGCAAAGGAGACTGTCAGACAGTTTATGTCAGGTAATTCTGTTAAAAAGCTTATGAATCCTAGGCCACCTTATTCCAGAAGTTTCGACAAAGGAGACCTGGTAATGCTAGCTGTTCCTAAGACTGAAGGTTACTCCAACGTCTATGGGCCTTTCCGTGTGGAAGCTAGGGTATCCGATGTTAACTTTAGAGTAAGAGGGGTCACCATGCACGATGTGAAAGTTGTACATGTCGATAGGATGAAAGCGCTTAGAAACAGACGTTAAGAAGAGCTTTTAGCTCTTGGACTTGAGAGAACTGAATGGAATTGGATCGTTCGGTTTCTCATCAAGTGAGCGTCTGTCAGTACCTTAAGTCTCTACCTAACATACCCAGCCGGTCCCAGATGAGAGCTTATTTGGTCCCCCATTAAACTCTGTATACTTAAGCATATTATATATGTGTGTGTTTGGTAATCACTCATGGTAACTCACGTAGTTTGCGCAGATATTTTTTTTTTCAAGGTTCTTTTGGAAGGCGCCTTTATGGAACGACCCGGATGCCTACTTCTCCTCTCTTTATTTTTTTTTTGTTTGTTTCTTTATAACATGGCTCCCGTGAGCTTTTCCCTCCCGAATAGCGGGAGGTTTTCCTTACGGGACAATAAGAATGTTTGGTAGATTGGTTAGTTTTTTTTTTTTTTTTGGAAAGAGACCTTTCTACTCTTTGAATGGGTTCAATAAATTTGCTTTGCTTGTCTATCTGACGGCATGTTTCAGCAATGTTAACGAATATGTTGTTTAATGCTATTCAGGCTGTGCAGGCGGTGTTTAAGAATGATGAAAATTCTATGATTAAACGTAGGTTCTGTAATTAGGTGAATAAAAACGGTAAAAAATACAGATAATGATTTCTGATATAAATATAACTCGGTATAGGAAGCGGTAAGAAAGTTATAAGTTACAGTAAAATGGTTAACATGTTGAATAGGAAATAATAAAATAAGTGTAGAGAACTATGTATAGATAATATAATTAATTTTCCTAATTATACTCATGGAATAAACTTAAGAAAATTTAATGAGTGTAATATCTTGCCGGTAGCCTTTTTTTTTTTTTTTTAATGGGGGGGGGGGGGGAGACAATTTTGTTCACACATGGTTATCTCCTTATAAATGTAACTGTATCACATATAATAAAGCGTTTGTTCGTTGAAGCCGAATAGGATTGGTCCATTCTGTGTCACGTGTTCAAGTTACGTATTCTGTGTCACGTGTTCAAGTTACGTAGTTAGTGACGTGGCCGGCTGTAGGTCTGTTTGGTTTTTGTTTTCATCCTTTATTTTATTCTATTCTGACCTTATTAGTCATTTTTGGCTTTCGGCAATTTATTCGGTGAATATTTGAGGAATAATATTTTTTAAATAATTTAATTTTTTTAATTTAGCTTTATTATTTTATTTTTATAAACAATGTCTCCTAAAAGAGCCCTTTCTATTGTTGAGGCCATCGAAGCAAAGCAACGTCGTATTGAACAGCAGCGACAAAGACGTTTAAATTCACCCGTAAGAGAACGGCATAATGAACAACAACGGCAATACCGAATGAATATGAGCGAAAATCAAAGAGCCCTTCAAAGGGAAAACAGTAGGCTGAGGATGCAAAGAATCCACGGAAGCAAGCAAGGAAGGCTTCTTGAAAATAGTTCAGCTTGCTTCACCAAAAATGTTGTTTACAAAGAAATTTATTCATTGTAAGTTCACCTCTTTTAAGGTAAAAATGTTAATTAAAAAAATATCAATAAAATGACCCGAAAGGTAAAATGTTGCAACGCTCGGAAGGGGATCGATCCCTGACGGACCATGAACGTTATTTTACCTCGAACGCTTCCGATTACATATTATTAAGTATCAAAAAGGAATGTGAGAAATAAAATTAGGAATCCACCTGCTCTAGCCGATCCCGTCCTTGGACGGGCCTTTCTACTAGTATTAAATATTTTTTCAGAGTTATTATCTGAATCCCGATTAACTTAGGTATAACTTCCTTAAGTTTTGTCCATGTAAGTATACATATTTTATTAAAAAAAAACTATAAGATGAATACATTGTTATGTAGTGGAATGAGTTAGTTCTTGTAGTCTGCGCTGTTTCAACTTCTTGGCTGATTATTGAGTAAAGGATGGATTTCATTGTTTTGTTATTTCTTTGTTACTTGAATTTAAATCGTGAATATAAAGTGTCTAACAATGAGTATCAATTCAATCTAAGTTTCCTTTTGAAAACTAATGTATATTTAATGACCGCGCGAGTATATCTTTATCGTGGAACTAAACATTCATGATGGTAGAGCACCATCCATCACCGTATATAGGAATCAAAATTCAATTGATAGGCATCCCTTATCTAAACGTGGCGCTAAGCCATCTGCAAAGTTTAATTCCTTGCTTAGAAATTGCTCAGTCATCATGTCGCTACCCTAATGCTACCACCAGGTTTTAACATACTACGTGGTTATAGAAGAAGAAAAGCCACAAGTCGGGGAGAAGAGTTTCTTCATATACGAGAACGATCGTATAAGCTTTCGGACAAGATGCTCTTCTACGGGTAGAAAGTTACACAAGTGGCATTGCAAAGTATATATATATAAACCATTGCCACTTGTGTCATTTTGTTCCTGTAGAGATGGGCATCTTTCCCGAAAGCAAAGTGTTTATATTATGAACCATTGCTCCTTCTGTTATTTTGTACCCATAGAAGGGTGTCTTTTCCGAAAGCAAAGTGTATATATTTATAAACTACTGCTACTCGTGTTATTTTGTTTTTGTAGAGATGGGCGTCTTGCCCAAAAACAAAGTGTATATATTTATAAACCCATTCCACTTGTGTTATTTTGTACCCATAGACGAGTGTCTTGCCTGAAAGCAAAGTGTATATATTGTTGCACCAAGTTGAAGCTTTGCAGGGTCGTCGACCTTGGTTTCTTCCTGCTTGGTGTTATACACGTTTCCCGAGCGGGTTTCCATATTAAAAGTAAATAAATAAAATTAAATAAAAATGAATTACCTTTTAAAGTTATTGTGTTTGTTTATTCTTGTCTTCCTCGTAGGTTGCGATCCGCCGTCTTCGTCTAGGTCCTCTCCCGCTCCCATCAGCAATAAAGATATATCTACAATAAATATTTTAAAAGGAGTCAAACTATAAAAAGGAATGATGCTAATCTAAATATTCTGTTTTAAATAAATATTAAATATCATAGAATATTTTGAATAAATGTAAGGCGCATTAAAATTGATGTAACACTTCCCCCTCTCCAGAGGTTGTCACGTCCTCGTGAATGACCTCATCCATTCTCTCATAATAAGGCTTGATTCTTGAAACATGAACTATCAAAGGGTCTTGGCCCGGATTATCTTTCGGTTCTATTAGATAATTGACGCTAGACATCTTTTTTAATATTCTATATGGACCAAAATATTTTCTCAGAAGTTTCTCACACTTTCCTATTTTCCTAATTGGTGTCCAAACTGCTACTAATTCTCCTGGTTCGTAGCTTCTTTCCATGTGTTTCTTGTCATAGTTCTTTTTCATTCTTTCTTGAGTCTTTATTGTTTTGTTAATAACTAATTTTCTTGTTCTGTCTATTTTGTCTAAGTGATATGTTTCATGTATTCATCATAATCATCATTGTCAATGTCCACCGAGATATTCCTGTCGTCCAAAAGAGACGTGGGTTCTCTTCCAAACATCAGCAAAAAGGGAGAATATCCTGTGGTTTCCTGAATTGTAGTATTGTAAGCGTGAGTGATGGACGGGAGTATTTCGTCCCAATTTTTCTGATCAGTGTTCACATACATACTGAGCATATTGATCAATGTTCTATTTAACCGTTCTGTCAATCCATTAGTCTGGGGATGATAGCTCGTTGTGAAGCAATGTTTAATCTTGCACATTTTCATCACCTCTTCCATTAAATTACTGGTAAATTGAGAGCCCCTGTCACTAATAAGATATTGTGGGGCTCCGTGCCGGAGAAAAATATCCTCTACTAGAAATTTTGAAACTTCTTTCACTGTTGCTTCCGAGACTGCTTTTGTTTCTGCATATCTAGTGTAGTAGTCCGTCAGCACGATTATCCATTTTTTCCTGTTTTTCGTAGATGGCAATGGACCAACAAAGTCAATTCCAATTCTTTCGAAAGGAAAGTTGGCTGGGGGAATGGGTTGTAGTAGTCCAGAAGGTAATTGGTTTGAGCCTTTTCTACTTTGGAAAAGGTGACACGTCTTAACGAATTCTGAGACATCCTTTAGCATGGATGGCCAAAAGTATTTACTCTTTATTCGGTACATGGTTCTGGCGACACCCAGATGGCCATTCGACATATGATTGTGATATTCTTTCATAATTTCTCTATTTTTCTTCTCTGGAACCACAACCACGCTCTGCATTCAGGGTTCGGGTTTTTCTTAAAGAGGCATCCATCTTCTACTTTAAAGTTTTGCGCAATTGATCGCCTGCTTCCATTAAGGTTTTTCTTAACACTTTCGATAAACTTATCCTCTTCGTCTGTTATTTGATTTAAAAATAGCCTTTCAAAATCCTCATCCCAATCAGTTTCTGGTAAGGGTCCCCTAGATAAGCCATCGGCGTCCAGATGCTTCTTTCCTGATTTATGTATTATATCGAAGTCATATTCTTGAATTTTTAATGCCCATCTTGCCAATCGACCTGTTGGATCCTTCAAGTTTTTGAGCCAGCATAAGGCGTGATGGTCTGTTACTATTTTAAAGTGTCTTCCATAAAGGTAGGGCCGTAATTTTGACATTGACCAGACAACGGCCAGACATTCTTTTTCAGTTGTTGAATAATTTTGCTCCGCTTTACTTAGGGTATGACTCAAATATGAGATCACCTTCTCTTCACCACCGATGTCTTGGACAAGTGTTGCACCTATGCCGATGTTGGACGCATCAGTATGAACATAAGTAGGCGCATTTGGATTGAAGTGACCTAAAATTGGTGGACTTAATAGTGCTGTTTTTAGGGTTTGAAACGCTTCCTCTTGTCTTTCTGTCCAGGTAAATGATACTTTTTTTATAAGGTTGGTCAAAGGGTCAGCAATTTTTGAGAAGTCTTTGATAAATTTTCTATAATATGAACACATTCCCAAAAAGGATTGTACTTCTTTGACCTTTTTGGGCCGAGGAAAATTTCTGACAGCTTTGATGTTATGTTCCGCGGGTTTTATACCATGTTTGCTCGTTATATAGCCGAGAATCTCCAATTCTTCAAAAGCAAATCGGCATTTTTTGTCGTTTAACCCTAAATTAGATTCACGAACACATCTAAAAACAGCTTCAAGTCTTTTGAGGTGCGTTGGAAAATCCGGGCTATATATGATAACATCATCCAGATAACACAAACAAATTTGCCATCTCGGATTTCCAAGCATATTCTCCATATTTCTCTCAAAGGTAGCAGGCGCGTTACAAAGTCCAAAAGGCATCACGTTGAATTCATATAATCCAAGCGCTGTAGTGAAAGCTGTTTTCTCTTTGTCTCTTTCTTCGACTTCAACTTGCCAATATCCAGATCTGAGGTCTATTGCTGAGAAGTATGTAGATCCTTGGAGGGTATCCATAACTTCGTCTATTCTAGGGATCGGATAGACATCTTTTACTGTCACATTATTCAGTTTTCTGTAGTCCACACAAAATCTGTATTTACCATCTCGCTTCTTGACCAATATTACTGGAAAAGACCAGGGGCTAGAAGATGGCCTAATTATGCCTTCTGTAAGCATCTCGTCAATTTGCTCTTTTATAATATCTCGTTCTTTAGCACTTACCCGGTAAGGCTTGTGTTTAATTGGCTTCGCGTCTTCTGTGTCTATCCGATGTTTTGCCAAATTGATTCTCTCTAATCTCGACGAAAACAGATCTCCATACCTTTCTAAAACTTGTTTTAACTCCTTCTGTTCCTTTGGTGACAGATTTTCGTTTACTTGGAATCTAGGTTCTTTGTTCTCTTCTACCTCTCTTTCTAGACTCACATTTATTTTCGCTGGATTTCTTCCAAAAGCCAATGTTTGGTTTTTCATTATTTTTAACGGTCGAGGATACGGATTAGTTATCCAGATATGTGTTTCCCTATTTATAACATTGATCAAGCTTCTTGCTAGACGAAGTCCATTTGTTTGAAACATTTTGCTGCTCTCCTCGATAATATATTCCCCATCCTCTGTTTCTACCAATGCCTTGATCAGTTTAATAGAACATTCCGGTACAATGGAATCCTTGGCACTCTTTATTTTCAACATTTCAAAATTGCTTTCGTCATGATTATTCGTCAAATCGTATTTTATAGTTTCTTGCTTACAATCTATTTTCGCGTTCATTTTCTTAAGGAAATCTCTTCCAAGAATTAATGTCCGTAAATGCGTTTTCAATATCACAAATTTGTGTGATAATGTTTCGTCATCAATTTTTATATTTAAAAATATTCTTCCTACCACGTCTAATTTTTTTCCATCGGGTCCTGCACAAGTTTTTGCGATATTACTTATACCATGGCCTGTATCGAGGGCCGTTCTGAGGTCGACCACTGAGAGGTCAGCGCCTGTATCAACCAAAGCTTCAAAAGTCCCTATCTTGTCCACATTAATTTTTAATTTGTATTTAGGGTCCAACTTCTTGATTCCATTTATGGTCGACTTGCTTTGATTGACAGATTCAGGCGCGACGCTTAGTTTAAATCTTCCAACACGGAATATCTATTCCGGGTAGGAATATTTGTCTGTGGGCTATGACATACATCAGCATAAAGCCGAGGTCCCGATTTATCTGATATTCCATTCATTTGGCATTTCTCTTCGACCATCTCTTGGGTAGCTGTTGGATCCTCTTCTAGGATTCTTATAAACTTAACCCTACAATAACGGGCCACGTGCTCTGGCTTGTTACACTTAAAGCAGATTGGTCTTCCATCTTCCGTCCTATTTTTGTTCACTTCTTGGCTTTTATTGTAGGTGTTTCTCTGAAGGTTTGGTTTCGGCACAAAGTTTGGATTATAAGGACGTCTAGGGGTAGAGGACTGGGGAAAGTTGTTTCGATACTACCTGGGAGTAGGAGGGGAGTCATTCTTGTAATTATTGTAAACAGGGGCTTGGGGCCTGGAAGTGGTCTGATAGTTTCGCGTGGCAGTCGGCGGCACGTTCCTCGATTGTTGTTGGGGTCTAGAATTGCGTGGACCGTTATATAGGTTTCTGGATTTCTCCACACGTTCCCGATACTTCTTTTCAAAGGAATCCATTTTCTTGCACACGACGAGAAGTTCATCGGTCGTTTTAGGAGGGTTCAGGTAGAGCGCGAATGAGTATTCTTTTTTCAGTCCTCCAATGACATGTTCGATTTTCGTTTCTTCTTCCATTGCGGGGTCAACCTTGTTGCACAACACTAAGATGTCTTCCGCGAACCTGATTGCTGGTTCATTCCAGTGTTGCATTCTGCTAAGCTTCATTCTTAATTCTTCTTTATTCGCGTCCAGAGAAAAGTCCTGAACGAGGCGGATTTTAATATTTTCCCAACTCGTGAAAATAGCTTTGTGCAAATTTAACCAGGTTTTAGCACTTCCCGTCATGTTCATGGCGGCATAACGGGCAATTATGTAGTCTGCCCAATGGTACAGGAAACCAATCTCTTCGAGGGATTCTATCCATGGGCGAGGGTCGTCTGTCCCGTCATATTTCGGAATTTCTATATTGGGGTTCAAAGCAACTGGTTCGAAACCAGCATCTCTACCAATTGTTGCACCAAGTTGAAGCTTTGCAGGGTCGTCGACCTTGGTTTCTTCCTGCTTGGTGTTATACACGTTTCCCGAGCGGGTTTCCATATTAAAAGTAAATAAATAAAATTAAATAAAAATAAATTACCTTTTAAAGTTATTGTGTTTATTTATTCTTGTCTTCCTCGTAGGTTGCGATCCGCCGTCTTCGTCTAGGTCCTCTCCCGCTCCCATCAGCAATAAAGATATATCTACAATAAATATTTAAAAAGGAGTCAAACTATAAAAAGGAATGGTGCTAAGCTAAATATTCTGTTTTAAATAAATATTAAATATCATAGAATATTTTGAATAAATGTAAGGCGCATTAAAATTGATGTAACAATATTTATAAATCATTCCCACTCGTGACATTTTGTACCTGTAGATGGGTGTCTTGCCCGAAATAAAAGTGTATATATTTATAAACCATTGTCACTCGTGTCATTTAGTACCCGTAGAAGGGTGTCTTTCCCGAAAGCAAAGTGTATATATTTATAAACCATTGCCACTCGTGACATTTTGTACCTGTAGATGGGTGTCTTTCCCGAAAGCAAAGTGTATATATTTATAAACCATTGCCACTGGTGACATTTTGTACCTGTAGATGGGTGTCTTTCCCGAAAGCAAAGTGTATATATTTCTAAATCATTCCCACTCGTGACATTTTCTACCTGTAGATGGGTGTCTTTCCCGAAAGCAAAGTGTATATATTTCTAAATCATTCCCACTCGTGACATTTAGTACCCGTAGATGGGTGTCTTTCCCGAAAGCAAAGTGTATATATTTCTAAATCATTCCCACTCGTGACATTTAGTACCCGTAGATGGGTGTCTTTCCCGAAAGCAAAGTGTATATATTTATAAACCATTGTCACTTGTGTCATTTTGTACCCGTAGAAGGGCGTCTTTCCCGAATACAAAGTGTATATATTTATAAACAATTGTCACTTGTGTCATTTTGTACCCGTAGAAGGGCGTCTTTCCCGAAAGCAAAGTGTATATATTTATAAACCATTGTCACTTGTGTCATTTTGTACCCGTAGAAGGGCCTATATATTTATAAACCATTGTCACTTGTGTCATTTTGTACCCGTAGATGGGCGTCTTTCCCGAAAGGAAAGTGTATATATTTATAAACCATTGTCACTTGTGTCATTTTGTACCCGTAGAAGGGCCTATATATTTATAAACCATTGTCACTTGTGACATTTTGTACCCGTAGATGGGCGTCTTTCCCGAAAGGAAAGCGTATATATTTATAAACCATTGTCACTTGTGTCATTTTGTACCCGTAGATGGGCGTCTTTCCCGAAAGGAAAGTGTATATATTTATAAACCATTGTCACTTGTGTCATTTTGTACCCGTAGAAGGGCGTCTTTCCCGAAAGCAAAGTGTATATATTTATAAACAATTGTCACTTGTGTCATTTTGTACCCGTAGAAGGGCGTCTTTCCCGAAAGCAAAGTGTATATATTTATAAACCATTGTCACTTGTGTCATTTTGTACCCGTAGAAGGGCGTCTTTCCCGAAAGCAAAGTGTATATATTTATAAACCATTGTCACTTGTGTCATTTTGTACCCGTAGAAGGGCCTATATATTTATAAACCATTGTCACTTGTGTCATTTTGTACCCGTAGATGGGTGTCTTTCCCGAAAGCAAAGTGTATATATTTATAAACCATTGTCACTTGTGTCATTTTGTACCCGTAGAAGGGCGTCTTTCCCGAATACAAAGTGTATATATTTATAAACAATTGTCACTTGTGTCATTTTGTACCCGTAGAAGGGCGTCTTTCCCGAAAGCAAAGTGTATATATTTATAAACCATTGTCACTTGTGTCATTTTGTACCCGTAGAAGGGCCTATATATTTATAAACCATTGTCACTTGTGTCATTTTGTACCCGTAGATGGGCGTCTTTCCCGAAAGGAAAGCGTATATATTTATAAACCATTGTCACTTGTGTCATTTTGTACCCGTAGAAGGGCCTATATATTTATAAACCATTGTCACTTGTGTCATTTTGTACCCGTAGATGGGCGTCTTTCCCGAAAGGAAAGCGTATATATTTATAAACAATTGTCACTTGTGTCATTTTGTACCCGTAGAAGGGCGTCTTTCCCGAAAGGAAAGTGTATATATTTATAAACCATTGTCACTTGTGTCATTTTGTACCCGTAGAAGGGCGTCTTTCCCGAATACAAAGTGTATATATTTATAAACAATTGTCACTTGTGTCATTTTGTACCTGTAGAAGGGCGTCTTTCCCGAAAGCAAAGTGTATATATTTATAAACCATTGTCACTTGTGTCATTTTGTACCCGTAGAAGGGCGTCTTTCCCGAAAGCAAAGTGTATATATTTATAAACCATTGTCACTTGTGTCATTTTGTACCCGTAGATGGGCGTCTTTCCCGAAAGGAAAGTGTATATATTTATAAACCATTGTCACTTGTGTCATTTTGTACCCGTAGAAGGGCGTCTTTCCCGAATACAAAGTGTATATATTTATAAACAATTGTCACTTGTGTCATTTTGTACCCGTAGAAGGGCGTCTTTCCCGAAAGCAAAGTGTATATATTTATAAACCATTGTCACTTGTGTCATTTTGTACCCGTAGAAGGGCGTCTTTCCCGAAAGCAAAGTGTATATATTTATAAACCATTGTCACTTGTGTCATTTTGTACCCGTAGAAGGGCGTATATATTTATAAACCATTGTCACTTGTGTCATTTTGTACCCGTAGATGGGTGTCTTTCCAGAAAGCAAAGTGTATATATTTATAAACCATTGCCACTTGTGTCATTTTGTACCCGTAGAAGGGCGTCTTTCCCGAATACAAAGTGTTTATTTTTATAAACAATTGTCACTTGTGTCATTTTGTACCTGTAGAAGGGCGTCTTTCCCGAAAGCAAAGTGTATATATTTATAAACCATTGCCACTTGTGTCATTTTGTACCCGTAGAAGGGCGTCTTTCCCGAATACAAAGTGTTTATTTTTATAAACAATTGTCACTTGTGTCAGTTTGTACCCGTAGAAGGGCGTCTTTCCCGAAAGCAAAGTGTATATATTTATAAACCATTGTCACTTGTGTCATTTTGTACCCGTAGAAGGGCGTCTTTCCCGAAAGCAAAGTGTATATATTTATAAACCATTGTCACTTGTGTCATTTTGTACCCGTAGAAGGGCGTCTTTCCCGAAAGCAAAGTGTATATATTTTTAAACCATTGTCACTTGTGTCATTTTGTACCCGTAGAAGGGCGTCTTTCCCGAAAGCAAAGTGTATATATTTATAAACCATTGTTACTTGTGTCATTTTGTACCCGTAGAAGGGCGTCTTTCCCGAAAGCAAAGTGTATATATTTATAAACCATTGTCACTTGTGTCATTTTGTACCCGTAGAAGGGCGTCTTTCCCGAAAGCAAAGTGTATATATTTATAAACCATTGTCACTTGTGTCATTTTGTACCCGTAGAAGGGCGTCTTTCCCGAAAGCAAAGTGTATATATTTATAAACAATTGTCACTTGTGTCATTTTGTACCCGTAGAAGGGCGTCTTTCCCGAAAGCAAAGTGTATATATTTATAAACCATTGTCACTTGTGTCATTTTGTACCCGTAGAAGGGCGTCTTTCTCGAAAGCAAAGTGTATATATTTATAAACCATTCTAACTTGTATCATATTGTACCCGTAGATTGCCATCTTTCCCGAAATCAAAGTGCATATATTTATAAACCATTGCTACTCGTGTCATTTTGTACCCGTAGATTGCCATCTTTCCCGAAATCAAAGTGTATATATTTATAAACCATTCTAACTTGTATCATATTGTACCCGTAGATTGCCATCTTTCCCGAAATCAAAGTGCATATATTTATAAACCATTGCTACTCGTGTCATTTTGTACCCGTAGATTGCCATCTTTCCCGAAATCAAAGTGCATATATTTATAAACCATTGCTACTCGTGTCATTTTGTACCCGTAGATTGCCATCATTCCCGAAATCAAAGTGCATATATTTATAAACCATTGCTACTCGTGTCATTTTGTACCCGTAGATTGCCATCATTCCCGAAATCAAAGTGCATATATTTATAAACCATTGCTACTCGTGACATTTTGTACCCGTAGATTGCCATCTTTCCCGAAATCAAAGTGCATAAATTCATAAACCATTGCTACTCCTGTCATTTTGTACCCGTAGATTGCCATCTTTCCCGAAATCAAAGTGCATATATTTATAAACCATTGCTACTCGTGTCATTTTGTACCCGTAGAAGGGCGTCTTTCCCGAAATCAAAGTGCATATATTTATAAACCATTCTAACTCGTATCATATTTTACCCGTAGATTGCCATCTTTCCCAGAATGCAAAGTGTATATATTTATAAACCATTGTTCTCGTGTCATTTTGTACCTGTAAAAGGGCGTCTTGTTTGAAAGTTTGAATGATCTTTCTCTCATAAAAGCAGTTCTTTTCCTCGATGTATGTTTCTTTTTCTATAGAGAATAAAGAGATTGTCTTAATACAATGTTGTTATCGACGCAGTACTTACAAAGCACCGTGTAGGTTTCACAATCCACTACAAGAAGGACGAGCCGGCCGTGGAGTGGTACCAGATCCCCATCGTGTCCCCGGCCTTGAACCGCTACACGGTGACGGGGCTGGAGCGCGGGAGTACCTACCGTGTCTACCTTCGGGCGTCCAACCAGTACGGCAGCGGGGACCCTTCCGAAGTCATCACGGTCAAGACCACCAACAACGGCAAGTTTCTATAAAATAATCCCTTACATCAATATCGAGTAAAATCAATCATTCCTTAAGGGAAAGTGTCTTTTCGAAACATTTTTATTATTCTATAGCTTTCGGGCACGGACGCCCTTCTACAGGAGAAATCCTGGTACGTTGGTTATTTACATATCTCTTTCATTGAGGGAATTAGGATTGAGATTTATCCTCAGGAAAAGGGGGTCGGTGAAAGGATGATCTGAACCAGGGTCGGCTAACCTTTATGTCGGAAGAGTCAAAAATTACAATTTACAAAATTCTTAAAGAACCACAGAATTTTTACTTGCCAATAATAAATTGCACTTGCATAAATAATATTTGCTCGCAGCCGCAGTTTGCCGACCTCTGGTCTAAACCGTTGGTTTTCGACTGCTATGACCTGGATTCGATTCCCGCATTGGGCTTTTTTTTTTCTGAATTATAAAAAATGCTCCAAATACTTGCAAAAGTTCAATCCCATCAGCTAGTACAAGTAACCAAACGGGGCTCTGGTACATTTGTAAGTGCAAAAGTCGAACTGGTTTTCACATGTAGTGGTACACTTACAGTAAAAGCAGTCGCCAACTTCTACCCACCATAATTATCATGGCCTGTACCACGTGTACTAGAGATAAGCAAAAAAAAAAAACTCATTCTACAGGCCTCAAAGCACAAAGAAAAAATAGAATGGGAAAGTATAGCATCCAAACCTTCCGGCAATTTTTCATACATAAATGACAAATTATCCACGCTTCAACCTTTGTTTTCTTTTTTTTTTCAACGTTTCAGTGACCCACTGTCACCCTTGTCAAGGAAACCAATCCAATGTTGCTTATATTCAGCCACTTTATGAATATACTGAGAAACGTGTAGAGGGTGTTACACATCGATATTAAAAAAAAAAAAAAAAAAGGGGAAAAAAGTGTTGAAAAAGAAAAGTTGAAGTGATTTTCCCGGCCATGGTAATCACCTTGGGTAGAAGTTGTCGACTGCTTTTACTGTGAGTGCAACACATGTCTACATATATAAAAGACAGTGGTCATTAATAATCTTTTATACAAATTCAACCTGCAATAATTTTTTTTTTCTATTCATGGATGAACTATTTTATCTATCAGACATGTGATTCTTTCCATATTTAAAATACAATATAACGCGGCTTATGATTGTAAAACGAAAATTGCCATTATACCGCGAATGTTTCTTTTAAACGAAAAATCGAAATTTATTTTAAAGAGAAATAGCGATTTTCCGGCTCGCTCTTCATCATGCAGCATGAATTTTCTCTACTATGGACATTTTGTTATTGAAGAATGATATATTGAATATTTCTTAACACACATCAAAAGTATGAAATAAAAATGACACTGCCAAGTGTACAAAATCATCCTTGAAGTTAGAAATAATCGCTATTTCTCTTTAAAATAAATTTCGATTTTTCGTTTAAAAGAAACATTCGCGGTATAATGGCAATTTTCTTTCCATATTGTCTCCAGGTTGAAACAATCAAAAATAATGGTGTCTCGGGACTGTCCCTAGAGATATAAACTTGCCTAGAATCAAATCGCTGATTGAATCGGCGAATTCAACGGAAAAGTCTACAAGATTAATTGAATCTACAAAGAGGTATTGCAGAGTGTAATAAAAACACCGTTTCTACTTTGATGAAATTTTCAATTAATGAGTTGAACCTTTAGATCTTCTATAATGGAAAGTAAAAAAAAAAACTCAATTTTAATATATTCTATATAAAAAGGCAGCCTTTAAATACATTTTTCAAGTACAAATTAAATTATAAAAAAGGACATTTCAGAATTGAACAACAATGTAGTGTAAAAGTCATAGTACCTTTGTACTGTAATTCTTGTAAGGACAAACGATGCAAAGACCAGCGTCTGGGAGATAACGGTTTATTTACCAGCTGATAACTGTTTATTTACACAGTTGTCTCGGGAGATGATACGACAATCAAGAAATAGGAAATTTTGAGATTTCAACCCATGGTCGTTTGTAATTAGCACCTCTACTGAGCTACTGTACTGTACATGCTTCACTTACTAGCTAACAAAACTTTGATTGGATAATTGAAGTTACGTGACTAAAGACTAACTGATAGGAAACCAAAAAGAAATCCGTATATAAAAGGAATTGCTCAATATGAGAGAGTCTTGGGTTCAAACATCATAAACCTTGGTTAGTTATTCGAAAAACCATATTCTCTCTATAAGAGAGTACATGAAATTGGGGTTAATTGAAAAAATTGGGAAAGACATTAAACTTGAAATAAAGATTTTTTTTCACAAGTTGTTTTCATACAATTTACAATTATTACACTATGAAGTTGATATAGTTTCTATATCGGTTTACCATAGATTTGAAAAAATATTCATGTAGTTGTTATGGCTGATTAGATGTCAGCCAAGAATAATGTTAAAAGTCTTTGTTCTAGACGTTTAGGATACAGTATCTTCTTACTACCTTACACATAGATTTGGAATAGAATATTCTTGTGATATATCAAATCTAAAGATTTCAAATGTTATATGAAATTATCTTTCTGCGTTTTAATTTCGAATTTTTCCAAGCGAACTCACATCGTTTATGAAAAAAAAATAAAGAATATTACCAGTAACGATTCAAGTAGGAAAAGAGATTTATCTTCGTGTAAATTGATCAAATTGGCTGACGCTTCATAAAGTTTATCTACACATTTATAAAGAAGATTTATTATTTGTTCTTATTATTATCCTTCTAGTATATATACACACGTGGTACAGGCCATGATAATCATGGTGAGTAGAAGTTGGTGACTGCTTTTACTGTAAATGCACCACATGTCTACACATGTGAAAAGCAGTTCGACTTTATATTTAAGATGTATTGAGATGTATTTAAGTAGAACACCTTGGAGAATATCACAGTCAAAAGGTGTAAGACTTGGCTTTCTTCAGGGTTAATTTGCCATTTAGAGCATGGTCTTCTAACCCCCATGGCAGAACGAGACTTCTAGCGCAAATGACCCGATGATCTGGCAGCAAAGATGTCTCGCAGGGGTGGAGGAAACGTAGAGATGGCAGTGTAAAGGTGTAAGACAGAAGAATGACCCAACTTGAGGAAAGATTGATGTTATTATCCACTTTCTGTAGATACATATTATTTCTGTTCACTCATCTAGGAGAATCCTGTATGGGGGGAGTGGCCCTAATCAAAGCTTTGTTGTTGTATATAAGTAAAACCTTTGATCCTTTGAGTTCAAAATAAGAACAGTATTAGGACCAAATGGCTGTTGTATTCAGGAGTACTGGACGGTCTCCCGTTCTACCTCGACCTGGCGGTGGTGATCCCGGCCGCAGCCTGCGTGCTGTCCTTCCTGGTCATCATCACGGTCATTGCTATCTTCATCCACAAGGTCCGCCAACGCCGACGTCTGGAGAAAGGTAACTTCACACCTCTCTATAACATTGCCTATATCCTAAGTTTTATCTACTTTATCCCGCATTGTAATATCCATATAGATACTGCAAGTAATTATTTATTTCTATTTCAAACCATTAGTATTAGGAAAATATAAATTTGTTTAAAAAATCAACAATGGATTGAGTTATTAATAATCAAAATTATCAAAATATACCATTAGCATGTTTTTTTTTTTTTGTTGCTTATGCCTAGTAAATGTGGTACAGGCCATGATAATCAGAACCATTAGCATGATTTGTGGAAACCATTTCAAGCAATCCTCTAACATTTGAAATCGTTCTATGATTTAGAACTATGCTAACTTTGCGATATATCATATATGATCAGGTTTGAACAGAATTCTTCTATCTGTGATCCTGACTGTTGTACCAACGTATGTGGTGGTGTTGCAGCTATCCACGGCAGTAAGGGCCAGTACGGAGGCTACCATACCGGTACTGTACCCCGCAACCATCACCCGGCCGCCGAGAAACCCAACTATAGCTCCCTGCCCCATCAGGAGATGAGGACCTTTGACCCAGCTGTAAGATCTGATGTGATGTAACTTGATGATCTGATTTGTATTCACGAGAATTTGTGAACCCTGTTGTCAATATATCCTTGTTCTACTAGATATGAAGATGGCTAGAAATATCACTACTAGAAATGAAGAACTCTAACTTCGCTACAAACTCTCTCTCTCTCTCTTTGTACACGCTTGTTTGACGGTGCATATACTAAAATTGGAACAATACAGAGAAGAGTAGCATGGCCCCTGCGCAAGGATGATACGCAAAATCGTGAAGCGTTCTTTCTCTCACTTTTTATGCTAGATGGCTACTCTTTGACTACCTGGTTATCTTTTAATATCGATGATTTGTTGATATCTCTCTCAATTTCCTGGATTCCAACAGTTAGAATCAAATCAATGCTATCGAACTATCTGTAAGTTGGTAATGGGTTCCACAGTGGTGTGAACGACTTTATCATTTCTCTTTTGACAATATCGTATTCTAATACAAGAAGAAATAAAACTATTTTATTAAACTATAAATTTTAAATGCTAGACAACTTTTGTTTATATTTCTTGAAAATAAAGATACCTCGGCCAGTAAATCTTTTTATTACCTCGACGTTTCGACAAAAAAATCTTTTGTCCTCGTCAGGAGAAAACAAAAATTAAAACATTATTTTTGTCGAAACGTCGAGGTAATAAAAATATTTACTGGCTTAAGTATCTTTATTTTCAATAGGACAAAAGCTTTTTGTCGAAATGTCGAGGTAATAAAAATATTTACTGGCTTAAGTATCTTTATTTTCAATAGGACAAAAGCTTTTTGTCGAAATGTCGAGGTAATAAAAATACTAACTGGCCGAAGTATCTTTATTTTCAAGAGGACAAAAGCTTTTTGTCGAAATGTCGAGGTAATAAAAAGATTTACTGGCCGAAGTATCTTTATTTTCAAGAGGACAAAAGCTTTTTGTCGAAACGTCGAGGTGATAAAAATATTTACTGGCCGAAGTATCTTTATTTTCAATAAATATGAATCCCGGCCAAGCAGTCTCTATTTTGACGATAATTTTTTTTTTCAGTAAAACAAGTCGATAAGGTAGAAGAGTGCGGAATAGAACTATATATACTACCTCAACTGGGGACTCGGATCAAGTATCAGATAGCGGAATGTGCCATTGGATTCATCAGGTATTCAGGTCATCTCGTTCTCAATAATATAATTTCTAAAATTCCATTTTGTTCTTACTTCTTCCGAGATAGAATCATTTCGACTTCGTTCCCCGTTCCATATTCAACGTGAATTATTATCTCAAGATTCTGGTATTGGGGTTAACGTCCTTTAAGTGTTACATCAAAATATACGTACCTGGGCTACCCGCTCACCCCTTCGATTTCTTTCACTCAAGTGGCCTTAAATTATAGAGGCAGGACCATGGCCGCGATGGCTGCTGTGGGGGAGATTATTCTGAAGTCCAAGCTTAAATCCTTCCATGCAAGTATGAGATTGTTGGATTCTATGATCTTGACAGTCCTACTCTATGCGGCTCCAATCTGGGCACATTATCAAGCCTTAATCTTAGATAGAATCCAGGATACCTTTCTCAGACGTTTTCTGTGCCTTCCAAGCTATACTCCGGGCTATATTTTGAGGGCCGAAACAGGAAGAAACTCTCTTGATATCACAGTGAAAAAACTAACTTAAAAATTCTGGACTAGAATTCTGAAAATGGACGGAAGCAGGCTGCCTTCAATTTGCTTGGCACATTTGTGGGACATTTCAATTTCTTCAAAACAGAATATCGGACTGGTAAAAAGTATAACAGTGCTACTCAATACCACCGGTTTCTCATGGCTTGTTGGATGTACAGACTTCAATACTCTACAAAGATACATTCCCCTAATTATTAGAACGGCAACCGATCAGTCTTTGCAGATGGATTATGTAAGAATAAGAAAATCAGTACTCTACTCTCACTATAAATACTTTCATTCATCACCTACAATGGAACGCTATCTGAATGAAAATATCCCCCTAACCTTAAAGAGAATCATTGCACAAGTAAGAAGCCTTTTTTTAGTACACAGAATTAATCATGTTTCACTATTGAAAACTAGGACCATAAAATGCACCTTATGCAACGGTGAATTTAGTCTCGATTTTCCACACTGCATGTTCTACTGCACGGCAATGGAAGAAGAAAGAGAAATTCTTCGTCAAGAGACCGGCTATAATAGCAATTCGCCTTATGCTTTAATGGCAAAAGTCGTAAAATCCAGACCCTTTGCATTTGCTTTTTATAAATACTGGAAATCAGCCCAATCAAAATGTTTGGCACAGACACCGGATCCAACTCGATAATTGTTCGAAGTCAATACCCAATATTTTTATATAACTATTATGCTAATCTGTAATTTATTTATCCTACCGGGAGAATCATGTATGGCACGTGTGCCCAATAAAGGCTATTGTTGTTGTTGTTGTATTAACTAAAGATTGATAGTCCCTGGTGAATAGATCAAGTATATTAAATATATTAGCAATATAATGATAAGGAAGATCTATTTTACCATAATTTATCAAGTTAACTTAGATGATATAATGGTGCCCCAAGAAAATTCTGGAAACCTACTCAGGGCTCGTTTTTCATTCAAGTTTGTTATTTCTTAAAATTAAAGATACTTCGGCCAGTAAATCATTTTATTACCTCGACGTTTCGACAAAAATATTTTTTCCTCGTCAGGAGCAAATAAAAATTAAAGCGATAAAAGGCAAGGCGTTAAAAATTATTCAAAGGTTGCAAGGACGTTCGCGTATAGGTTCTCGTGAACCTTTAGATGGAAGAGCGCCATCTAGTGGAACAGAAATCAACTAAACGTTGATTTAACCTGTTCCTTGATATTTGACCAACCCATTTTCTTAATAAATAAAAAAAGTCAACCATGAACGCGTTTCGGGCTGTTGGCCTTGGTCAAGCACCTGTCTGTACCACGCTGACGAAGGCCAACAGCCCTAAACGCGTTCGTGGTTGACATATCTTGATTTATTTAGAAAATGGTTTGGTAAACTATCAGGAAACAGGTTAAATCAACGTTTAGTTGATTTCTGTTCCACTAGATGGCGCTCTGCTATCTAAAAGTCCATGTGAACGTGGTCAGGATGTGCCTTTTTTTATATATAACTATACATATATAAAATTATGCGCGTATACATTTTAGTATAAATCACTTTTGTCGATGAAAAAAAGACTTGTATCCTGTGCGTATACTTGGATTATCACATCTGTGAGTGCTTTAAGAGTTTCCGAAGCTGGTTATAATTTCCCGCCTTCGCCGGGAATCCTCCAATCAGCCTCGCAGCTTCTCCTTTCACCGCTGGGTTTGAATCTCTCGAGTTATCATCATTCATCATTTCACGATTGTTGTCAGGAACAAAAATAAGAAATCGAAAAAATAATGAAATGGAGTTAGGGAAGCCTTACCTTTGGGATAAATATTATAATATGTTTCGAATCCCCCCTCCCCTAAATCTCTGTTCATGTCTTTTATTCCGTTAGCTATTTCATTCTTCGTTTTCCATTTGTCTAAACTCGTCAGTATCCTCCGTATCTCTATGCTGATGTCCTCGCTAGTGTCTTCAGTTCATCACGAATCCATTCTAGTTTGTTTGGTAGGCCCGTTACCTCACATCTTCTTAATACATTAAGCTTATCAAGGGGCCGCCAGGATCAATAAATTATTTCCCCCTATTTTCTTGTGAAGCATTTTCGCGCTTTTGACATTCTTGAAATATAAAACAATGATACGCCATCTTTATACAGAAAATGAAAACATTAAAACTCATATGTTTCTTTTACACACCAATCAAACATCTACTGTCCTTACAGCGATGGAAAAATATTGGGAGAGCTTGGGTCATAAGTGGTAAACCCTCACAGCGGTTTCGCCATTTTTGATCTACCAGACCGCTTCTTTAGAACTCTAAAACTGTATTGGATTATTCTGCTTATATATGCTACACTGAAGGATGAAATTTCAGAAATTGTATTAATATTTAAGAAAACTATGGATATAAGCTTTTATGACAGTAAAATTACATATGAATATTTGCATCGAGCAATGCACTTCCGCAAACAATAAGGACAAGGCCATCTATATATAATAAATGAAAACATTAAGACGCTGATGCTTCTTTTACGCATCAAATTTCTACTGGCCTTACTGCGATGAAAAATATCTTGAAATATGTTTTCAAATTATCTTTCTCCCTTTCTCTCTCTTCGTCAAAGATTCATCTCAAGAGGACATTTGCGATAGTAGTTTCAGCTTTGCAGCTGTATTTAGAGGTGTTTACAATTTCTCAATGTATTGGGCCTGATTACGTTGCTAGCCTTGACTCTGGGTCTCTTGTCTATTGAAGAAATCTTGCGAATCATAAACTTTGTTACTGTTTCATCATATGTGTGTTGGCGTTAACCCCAAAAACTCATGCTTCTGGGATCCTCTGCCTCGACATTAGCCCTATATATCACAAATGAAATAGTCATAACACACGAAATCGACTATCCAACGCGTTAATCAAATAATCAATCTATTTTGCTGATAATAACTAATATAAATTTACTATGATTGAAAATATTTATATTTAAAATTCTGATTTAGGTGAATTTCTAATCAAACGTATTAATACATGACATATCTAAGTTCTAAAACAGAAAATAAAATAAAACAATTCAACAAAGACATTAACATCTGTCCTACAAATCAATAAAATAATCCTTTGTATCTAATTATATAAATTATATAGTCAATTTGATATGATGTTAGAAATATTTGAACCAAATATATCCCTGAGTTTGGGATTTCGCGTTATAGGATGTTAATAAAGTTAAACCCCATTCAGGAATCAGATTCTTATATAATAAACTCATCCTTGAACGGTTTAAATTTCATCTTTATTGTCCTACTAAGCCAAGAACAGTCCAGGAACATAAATGACGTCATTATAGACTCAAAACTGTACGTCAAATATTTGGTCTGTACAACCTGTCTGTCCAGTATAAATCCCATTACATCAGGTTTAGCATATTTATTACGTTCCTTGCATGCTTCTGCGTTATAAATTATTAGAAACCTAAGTTATTTTTCATAGACATTATTGAATATATTTTTATGTAAACGACGAATTTTCTTTAAAATTTCATAATTATGTCACACAAACAATGTGACAGATCAAACTACAGGGTCCATTATGAAAGTAATGAGCATAATGTTATTGTGACGCAACGATAGATAGCTGCACGGTAAAACCGTGGGAAATGTGCTGGAGGGATATGCCCTTTCAATCCATGCAGCCGTCAGTTGAGTTCGAGCAGTGTGAGGGGAGATATATGCCTCCGCTTAAAGTGTGTTTTCAACTTTTGTAACATAGCGCGATGGAGCGTTCGCTTGAACAACGATACGCCATAAAGTTTTGCGTGAGGCTTGGAAAAAATGCAACCGAAACATTCCAGATGCTGCATAAAGCCTTCAAGGACGATTGTATTTCAAGATCACAGTCTGGGAAGTGACACAAGGCGTTCAAGGAGGGCCGGGAGGAGGTCGCCGACGAACCCCGTTCAGGACGCCCAACAACGGCCAGAACTGACGGTGGATCGTGTGCTCGAAGTTTTGCGTACCGACCATCGATTAAGCATCCAGCAAATTGCTGACACATTACACATGTCCACATTTGTGGTACATGGGATAGTGACCGAGGATCTGCAAATGCGTAAGGTCTGTGCGAAGCTTGTGCCGAAAGTGTTGACGCAAGACCAGAAAGAACTTAGAGTTTTGCGCTGTCAAGAATTGTTGGATTTGATTCAAAATAAACCGGTCTTTCTGAACTCTGTAGTAACCGGAGACGAATCCTGGATGTTTGAATACGACCCAGAGTCGAAAAGGCAGAGCTGTGCATGGCACACAAAATCATCCCCACGCCCCAAGAAAGCGCGAATGAGCTAGTCGCGCATCAAAACGATGATCATTGTCTTCTTTAACATCCGAGGAATAGTCCATTATGATTTTGTACCGCAGGGACAAACTGTAAACTCAGCCTTTTACCTGGAGGTGCTCAGGAGATTGAAACGCCAGATCGCACGCGTGAGGACTGACATTAAAGACACGGTCAAGCTTCACCATGACAATGCCACCAGTCACACAGCCTTCATCATTACCAACTTCCTGGCCCGGAGCAACACCTCGGTGATCCCTCACCCCCCTTACAGTCTCGACTTAGCTCCATGTGACTTCTTTTTGTTTCCGCGACTCAAGAGAGACGTGAAAGGAAAACATTGGGAAACCGTGGAAAACATCCAACACCATGTTACAACGTTCTTGAGAAGAATTCCTGTCGAGGAGTTTCAGGGTGCCTTTCAGGCGTGGCAAACGCGTCTCCGCAAATGTATTGATGCAGGAGGAATTTAGTTTGAAGAAAATTGAACATTCGCACAAATTACGATCAATAAATTTATTTTGCCAGTAAATGCTCATTACTTTCATAATGGACCCTGTATTATCAAATGATTGTTTTATTATTATTTTTTTTACACAATTATAATTTACAAAGGGTATTGTTATGTATATTTTTTATATTTACATATTAAAATATTCTAAGCTAGGGCTCGGCAAACTACGGCTCGCGAGCCACATGCGGCTCTTTGGATGTAAAGCTGCGGCTCTTTATATAGTTCCATACGTAAATATTATTTATGTGAGTACTATTTATTGTTGGCAAGAAACAATTTGTGGCTCTTTAAAAACCATGATATTTTGTAAATTGTAATTTTTGTCTCTTCCTACTCAAAAGGTAGCCGACACCTGATTAAGGCATAATTTTAATATACTATGATTGTACAGATAAACCTGTCTATGCGCTCCCTCTAAATAGCGCCTTCCTCTCTATAGCGCCCGATTTTAAACATTAAAATGTAAACATTTTACACTAAAGGTGACCTGTCTATAGCACCCCTTCTCTATAGCACCCTATTTTGGTGAATCCCAAGAGGGGGCACTACAGACAAGTTTAACTGTATAAGTAATTAACTGTATAAACATTTTACATTAAAAGTGACCTGTCTATAGCACCCCCGTTCTATAGCACCCTATTTTGGTGAATCCCAAGAGGGGGCACTACAGACAAGTTTAACTGTATAAGGAATTAACTGTATAAACATTTTACATTAAAAGTGACCTGTCTATAGCACCCCCGTTCTATAGCACCCTATTTTGGCGAGTCAAGAGGGGGCACTATAGACAGGTTTAACTGTATAAGGAATTAACTGTATAAACATTTTACATTAAAAGTGACCTGTCTATAGCACCCTATTTTGGTGAGTCCCGAAGGGGGGCGCTATAGATAGGTTTAACTGTATGAGGATTTGTGTTAAGCAGATTGTAAATAATTGCCTTGTTCGGGTATATGTAAATGTGTGTTGATTCAAAGTGGGTTGTTGACAGATTCCATTGGATGTGTGACAGAGCCTGAAGGACCGTCCGTTGCCCCAACATCCTTCCCTCACCAAGAAGACCGCCAGGCTCTATGACACAGCGGAGTAACCACGACGGTCTATCAGATTCTGTGTACATTTGCTTCATCTAGCTATCTACGAACTGCTTTAAATGGTTACTAAGTGATTCCAAGATTTAGCTCTACCCATCCCCATATACCCATTCAATGCTAATCTTTTTTAGGCTAAAAGATGAACATAAAATGTACTTATTTCCATATAACTACTTAATTCAGTATATGTATTCCTAATATAGTTGATATAACGTAGATAAACTTCGTTGTTTGCCTTTTTTGTTTTAGTATACTAGGCGGCGTCTTTATCCACTTATATCCGAATATCAATCTAAAGGAATAGGTAGATTATATGTGTATATATTAAAAATTATATTTTACATCTATAAAAAGTGAACAAAATATATATATTTAGATATAATTAATATATATATTCCCCACTGCCAATATCCCAATATTTTGGTTAAAATACACACAAGGCACAATGTTATTCGTATATGCAAATAATGTATGTTAGGTATATAATATATGTCATGCTTAAATGTGATTGGTTGTTGATTTGTCATGCTTAAAGGTGATTGGCTCAGTACCTCCATTGTCGCCATGATTGCAATCCTCCAGGAAGAAGAAGGCCTTTGAACTTAAGTTTTATGGGTCCAGGGCAGTGACCTTTACTTCCTGGATGATGCAATCCTGTACTTTATTCTTTCCCTTCTCGCGAGGCCTAACTTTTATTAAACCTTTAGACGATACATTATACCTAGATTGTGGCGGGGTTACATAATCCTATATACCGATTATCACATATATATCTTATATTAATATTATATTTAAAAAAAGATAAGATTGCTGTTGTCTTGGATCATATTGATGATTATGCTATGGTGGTGCAGTCATGGTCGAACAATAATCTTGAAAAATATAATGGTTTTGATCAGATATTGATTTATTTGAGATAAAGTGATATATAAGAACATAATTGGATAAAAGTACTGCCTGGCGTAAGAATAAAAAATAAAAAGCTTATTTACACAATGTACAAAAGTTTTGGGTCGACCAACGGGGAAGAACAACAATGAGTATTAATAGGGAAAGCGTGACCTCTGGCGGTCGATTAAAACAGAGTATTTATATCTATGAAATTATAATTTTGAATAAAATAACATTTTTATATAACATATATATAGTAATGTAGTTTATTAAGTAGGATGAATGCAGTGTAGCATGTTGGTTGCAGTTGTGGTAGCCACAATGTTTTGAGTGGTTTCAGGCGTGATTGGGATTACACTTGCTCTCTCGCCATCTCTATGGTGACATCCAACATGCCTCGTCCTTTTGTGTAATCCAAATTCCACACCAGGAACCACTCTAAACATTGTGGCCACCACGACTGCAACCAACATGCCACACTACATCCATACAACAGCATAAACTACATTACTCATTACTACATATATATATATTTATATATGATAGATAAAACTTAAATATCTCTCCATAAAAATATATAAATATCTGATAGGTGGGTCTTTAAGCTTCAGGAAATTCACAATTCGAGAATATAATTCTTTTTATCAATATTAAAGTGAAAATATGAAGCCTCCAAGGATTAAGTTTCTTTTACAACATCTTTATTGACTAATCTCTCTAGAATTAGGGGCATGGAAGCCTTTCTACAGGATAAAAACACGAAATCATAAATACAATTTCCAGAAGGCTAGAGAGATTTGTGAATAAAAACTTTCACAAAGAAACCTATCCCTCAAGGCTTGATGTTTCCACTTGAAAAAAAAATAAATTTGTGCTTTGCGGTTTTATTTATTCTACGTTAAATTTGTAACCATATAACCATTTTGAAGGAGAGTTTTAAATTTGATAGTAATTGCT